>JAABNX020000040.1:24605116-24647667 GCA_015163995.2 Mormyrus lacerda
AGGAGTACAGGAGTCTGGTGAGGAATTTTGTCACGACCAGTTCAGATCAAGGGAGAGGAGGTGGAGGTGGTCCGCACCTACAAGTACCTTGGGCTGTGGGTGGACAATAAACTGGACTGGACATACAACACCCAGCACCTGTACAAAAAGGGCCAAAGCAGGCTTTACTTCCTGAGGATTATTTATTATTGCTATCATCCCAACACTATCTATTACTATTTTCTATATTATTATCTTAGTTTTTTATGTACTGCCATACTGTTATGTGTGACTGTACTATGAGGCCAGTGTATTGTTGCTGCTAGAAACTGAATTTCAAGGAGGAACCTTCCCGAGGGATTAAAAAAGTTTATCTATCTATCCATCCATCCATCCATCCATCCATCCAGCAAAGTAGCTGCCATCTAAACTTCATATTTGGTTGTGCCTTTTTAGCAGCAGCAACGTTTCCCATAAGAGGAAATCAGTCTTTGGCATCATTGTGGAGATTTTCTGGCCCACTCTTCTTTATATATTTGTTTTAATTCAGCCAATAGTTTGATGTAGAGGTCGACCGATATGGGTTTTTCAATAGCCTATGCCGATATTTAGGAATCAGGGTCAGCCGATGGCCGATATATGCTGCCTATATTTTTTGGCCGATAATTGGACATTTACATGGTAAATTATCACACTAATAATAACAAACGATACACAAAATTTCTCAATGTAGCATTTATTGAATACTGATTTGTGTAAATTTAAATATAAAATTAAATAACAAAAACACAATACAACTTGTAAACAATAACTTAACGTATAACCAATGAAAGTAGCAGCATCAGAATTCCAAACTGTAAGAATCAATGCTCCTTAATGCTACAGTTGGTTGAAGGTTCATTATTGACAGCATAATTTGCTTATCTTTCAAAAGTGCTCATGTCTTCTTTTAAAGCAACATTTCATAGCAAACCAGTTAAATAAATAGGTTTTTGAAAGATCAGAATTTAAGCCTTACTGTTTTTCCCAGGACTCTTCCAAAACTTCTGCTGGGGTCACATAATCCAAAGTGACTTTCACCTGCTGTAATATCGTGCGCATACTCTTTGCAGTAAGAGGAACATAAGACCATCAGATAAGAGGGTGGTGATCCCCAAATATTTTACACATCTTTGCAAAAACAAAGTTCAGAGGTAGAAGTAGCATGTAGTGGAAAATCTTGCAGTTGTGCGAGTAATATGAAGAAAGCAATGGATGATTTAGGAGTCGCTATCTTGGGCTGTTTCGCGCTACAACTTATGATGCACAAGGTGCTGCTATCGCAACAAAGTGTCAGTGACCGTGTTGCCGGTGGAAGAAAAATTGAAAGGCAAGATATTAAAACTGAACTGCAAGCACCTCAAAAATGATTAAAACAAGAGGTACAAACAATGGAATAGTATGTTATGTATGTCTCGGGAGGCCTGTAGTTCCTTAGACATTCATCTGTTGTCTGCTGTGACTTCCCTGATGAGTTTTCTATACCATCTTGGAGTAATTCTGCTAGGCTGGCCACTCCTGGGCAGATTTGCCACTGTTCCAAGTGTTCTCTATTTGGAGATGATAGCTCTCACTGTGATTCGCTGGAGCCCAAGTGTTTTAGAGAGTGATTTGTGCCTCTTTCCCAACTGATATATTTTAATAACTTACTTTCTCAGGTCCTCAGGAAGTTCTTATAATTGTGGCATGGAGTGCTGCTTCATGAGATCCCTTGTCCAACTGCACTTTGCTGAAATGGTTCTATTTCAATGATGTGTAGATTCAACAGGGCTGTCAACATTCAAGCTTGGGTACATCTAGTTTTATTTTTAACACATTATCACTTAGATGTGGTTAATTGGTTGATTGTTACTGGAGGTGGGCGGGGATTACTTTGCCACATGGGTCATATAGGTGTTGATTTTTTTTTCTTCAATGAATCAAATGGTCATTTAAAAACTGTTGTACTTATTCTGGTTGTCTGGTTGTATTATCATAAACTTGTTCGGAGATCAGAAACAATTAAGTATTATGATAATTAAAAACACAGGGAATCAAATACTTTATCATGACATGGTATGTTATTGTTCAGTTAATAAACTGATATCTCATTCTAATCATAGTACCCACACAAGCCAAGACAGGCTTGTTACTTAAATGAGAGATGAAATAATGAAGACTGGAATAACAAATGAGGGAGACACTACACGTGTGCGGCTACCTACGGCATTGTCAGCATCTGGATAGCCAAATCTGTTCTCCTCCTCCTCACAGATGCCTAGTGTCACTCGGGATCAGCCATTAAAACAATCTTTGTGATAGCAGCTACACCTTGTACAAAATTTATCACATTAGTTTGCTTTAGGTAATTTAGAACAGGGTGAAACACTGAATATGTGGCATCCAACAACAATTTTGTTAGCTATGTGAAACAGAAATACAAAGCACCATTTTGTGAATGTTTTTCTTTACAGCATGTTTACAGTTCTCATTTAATATTTTAAAACATAATTGAACATTCAGTATGTAATATATGTAGATATACCTTTGTGGACAAGTATTAAAGTATGCAGCAGCAGAGGGCAGATGTATTGCGCAAAAAAAATAAAATAATACAATAAAAGAAGGGGCAGAGCATGGCATAACCCACAGGTGTGAATGTGTTTGTGAATGGGCTGAGTGTGATGGCTTGGTGCCCCATCCTGTGTTGTTCCCTGTTATGTGCCTATAGGTTCTGGGACAAGCATTAGACCCCATAACCCTGCAAAGGACAAGCAGTTACAAAAAGATGGATGGATGAATGGACAGGTACAAGCTGTGTCATGAGATAGGTAAACTTTTATGAGGTTTAAAACTTGTTAGGTCCAGATCCCCAGCTCTGGGCAAGTCGCCTCTTGACCCATAAATCGTAGGGAGTTACTATGACCCATTCATGTTACTAATTGCACAGTTATGCTCACAAATTCTGATTCTTATAGCCCACATGGATAGGAGAGTAAGTACAGCACAAATGTGGATAAAGAAGTAACTCTATCCTTTATATTAAATCATTTATTTGAATGGGGATCTATGACGCATTTTTATGTGATCATGTACTTACCAACAACACAGTTAAAGCATTTATAGTTACCCTGCGGTATCATCAGAGTTAAATGATGTGCTGGGGATGTGTTGGCGAATATGAGTGAATGAGATGGTCCCTTAGATTTAAAGCCCTTAAACCAAACTGCGGCGGATCCTTGAAAGCTCATCCCACATTTGGATTGTGCAAGCCAGTGACGCTGCATAATATCCTTAAAGTTATTAGAAATATGGCCTATGAGGCTATAGCCAACATTTAAGCCTATAATGTATGTGTGACAGACAGCACATTTATTTAATCATTTAATAAGCCCTCTATTTCTGTGACTAAAATATTTTTACAGGTGAATAAATGTTGAACACAGTCTGGTTAGTTTTAAAAAAGCCAACATGCTTTTGAACTTCAGGATGAATTATCTTGTTGCAGTATTCATAGGTCATTTAGCATTGCCTAGCCAAGTCATGTTTGTTATTATTTTTTTTGTGTGGTCATTATGGTAGCAAAGGCGCAGAGTGGATTCAGAATATCACAGTGCCTCATCAGAACCCGGTAGCTCAGTGCTCAAGCAGAATGGCTCCATTGCTCATTTGTTAAACTTGTTCTTTGCTTTAGCTTGGTGTGTGCTCAGATGGTAAACTGGGCGCTATTAATCTCAATGAATCACTGATCCTGAGTCAGTCTGACAAATAGCTCATCAAAATTCCAGTAGGGTCATTGTTGGATAGCAGACCCTCATTAAAATGAGTCTCCCGTAACCACACAGGGTCCTCACCCTGCCACAGATCCTTCTAGTTTATGGCTTCCCTTACCTGAGTGGCACGGCAGCCCTCGAGCTTCCTGGATCACTGCAGTCTGCTGTTTTTCCCACTGCTCTCGCCTCTCCTCCCTCTAGCTAATGAAGCCAAACTCTTCAGAACAATCCACTGTAATCCATAATTATCTCCCACCACTGCATATGATCTCCGTATGCAGAAAGTTCACTTATTTTTATATCTTTTCTGCTCCCTAAATGATGTCTCTTAATGAAGTTTAGCGGAGAAGCTGTATCTGCATTCTGAGAGTATGCAGCGCTCCACACACGTTTGTTACTCAACATCATGGTTCATGAAAAGGGAGCATCTTTTGTGTGAACGGTAGTTTGTGTAGCCTGTGGTGTTGATTATGGTCTTGAATTTTTATTTCTGTATATCTGTACCTGTATTCCTGTGGTTTTTATTATTGGCACCTCTCCTGGTTTTGTTTTCGTCTGCATATTCAATCCCACTGCATGAAACAGACCAGCTCCATGAAGAATTTACTAATATTGACTTTTAATTGCATAATTGTATAAGAATGTTTTTGTGTTACAAACGAGTAGGCGTCATTTGGCCCATCAAGCTTCCCCAACTCTTTGCTGTGTGTTTAGTTGTTCAAGCAGCTATTTAATTATTGTTGCTAATTTTTGGTATTTTGAAATTAACAGTATAGTAGATTTTAATATTAAATGCACAAAACAAGCTTATTTTACAAACAAATGATGGAAAAAACAATATATATTTCTTACCAAAGATTTCTATGAAAATAACAGCCAATATTTCACTGTTCATTTTGGAATGAAGCTTAGAGCTGTTAGCTCCTTAGATCTCAATGGCCACTGGCATTCCGGTGCTGTGTTTGCTGTTAGCACTCAAGTGCACTTTCATGCTTTGAAACGGATGTGTAATTGTATTGACCGCTGTCTGATTTTCACTCCTGTGACACTGCAACTGCAATGCCACTATTCATCATTTCAATAGGAAAAAAACAAAAACATTACAATTTTTCCAATCAGGCACATTCATACTTGTTTTTGTTTGAGCATTGTCTAGACCAGTTGATGTCATTGTCAAGTCTTTATACTACGGCATGTGTTTAAAAAAAAAAAAAAAAAAACACAAAAATATGACTATTTACTAAAAGCTTCAGTTTTACCCAAGGAGGCAGCAGGGCCCTATGGTGGTTCAGTGGTTAACAGGTACCAGGGTTTGAATCTCTACTCTGTGGAGTTCCCAGTATCATTCATTGTGTGACTTCCTACGGGTTCTTTGGCTCCCCGCCCCCCTTCCCATAGTCCAAAGACATGGTAAAATGAATTGGAGTTGCTAAACTGTACCTTAAATAATCAGCATATTCTTTGGCCCTTTAGACTTAGTCATTCAGCCTTGTGCTAAACTGTTGTATAAAAAAGTTCAGACTAAAAATCATAGTTATCCTTTGTCTAACAGCACCCCCCCTCACTTGTATAACTACAACTTTTTCATTCCAATTATTGCCTAATCTGGATTGGCAATTAATTGAGTTATAGATTGCCCTTTAAATGCATGATACCCATAGAACTTTGTGTCAAATTTTGTCTCATATGATAGAATTAAGAGATTTATGCCCTTTATGAAGTTCACGGTTGTGCCTTATCTACAGCACTGTAACGATCTGGGAATGAAAACAAATCACGCTACGATATAGGCCTGGTATACTGGGATTGCTGTTCAGCTTGTTGAGATTCATATAATTTATTTTCAGATAATGCCTGCAGTTCTGTGGGTGTTCAGTTAACTGAAATTTGGCCTTGGTGTACCCTACAGTGAAATGTGAAATCCATTGCTTTTAATTAATTTTAAAGACAAAACAAAAAGTGTATTGATTCCACAAATAGTCATTTGCCTTTAAAATGATCATCTGCCCTCACTCTTAACTTTCTCTCCTTTATACTCCTAGTCTCTGAAGCATGAATTCTCAGCTGTTTGACAAGTTATTTTTGTCTTTGTTGATCTGAACCAGAAATGTGTCTTTTCCACTAACCCAGAATGACAGAGTGCCAGCTGCTGAGTGCATTATAATACCTCTTAGCAATTACTGCACTCAGTCCTAATTTTGCAGGCCCTTTTTGTTTGCACTGGCGAGCCAATTTACATTGCCCTCTATGTATAAACTGAACCCTAAACCAAATAAGCATTTAAGTACTGTATCACATTTATGAACAATCCTGAACATTAGACACAATGAATTAATGCAACTGACCATAAAGACCCAAGGACTGAAAGGAAGAAGTTGGTATGCTGTGATCAGTGAACTGTCAGAGCAAATGATAATCAGTGAAAAAATAAGTTAAATAGTCAGTCCTGCTACAGTGAGTGATATTACATTGTAAATTTATTCTAAAATATATTAGTACCCAAACTTCCTGTATGTCCATGCACTGTACAGGTTAAAGACTTATATTCTTAAAATCTGAAACTATTTGACAAATTATATAAAACACAGCAACATTGTTTAATTCACTCATGTTTGCCTTTCGTAGACCATCTGTAGCCATGTTGCCTTCAGTCCCGCTCCACATACTGTAATTTGTTGAATTTGGGCTGTGTGCATGCCCAGCGGCATGGTGTCTGTGGCTCACTGCTCCTGACTAATGATGGGTAAAGCAATACGTCATGAACCATTTGCTGTATTGTCTGACTCCACTAGATGGTGCTTTCTGTTCAAAAAGGCTCAAAGCATGCCCTAAAGCTACGATTATCAACCCATGAGTTGCAACCCAAATTTGGGTCATGCCAAGTTCCAAAAGGGTCGCGATGCGAAGTTGCAAATGTAAGCATTTTAAAGCCAACAAACTCCTATCCTGATCCAGCACATTAGCACATCCAATCAGATCGCAGAGTGCACTATGAGCTTGATCATAGCATTAATTTAAACCTATACTTGATATAGGGTTGTGGGTGAGCTGGCATGGTAAAAATTGGATCGCAGTGTAAAAAAAAGTTGAGGACCACTGTCTAGTGGGGTTCAGAAAATATAGCAAATGGTTCCTGAAGTGTTGTTTTGGCCATCACTACTCCCAACTCTGTTGACAAGTTATCAAATTCGGCATGTTCAGCTGAAGTAATTTTTGTGATACTCGAAAGAGCCATACGAGAAGTTTAGGATATAATTTATTAATGTATTATTATTATTATTATTGTTATTATTTCTAATTTAAAATGCATATACAGTGGTACCTCAGAACTCAAACTTAATCCATTCAGAAATCTGGTTTGAATCCTAAAAAAATCGATTTCTGATAAACTTTTCCCCATAAGAAATAATAATCATTTTGAGTCTGTTCAGTGTTCATCAGAATGAATTGTACTATTTGACATTTACCATTAGATTATAATGACTCAATGGAATGACTATAATGAATCAATGGAATCCTGAATTTTCAACATAATGAAGTAAGGATGCCACTAACGACTATTTTCTATGGATTAATCTATTAACTTTTTTACCGATTAGTCGGTTTAATTAGAACCATTAAATTTCCTCCCTAAAATCAACTTGACCGTCTTTCATTTAACTTTATTTTGACAACAACAAAATGCCATTGCAGTGCTTTAGATAACAGATGACGGCTTTTATACCCATCTAAAGTTCTGATACTGTGGTTAAACAAGGTAAAAGACGTTGGTGGCATGGCGATGCTTTTTACGGATTAGTCAATCACTTTTTTTATTTTTTAATATAGTTTTCATTTTTATTTTAGTTCAGAATTTTTTTTTTTAGGTATTGTCCATTTGTTTTAGTTTTAGCTTATGAGAACAACACTCGTCCCAACAAGCCCAATGCGCACAAGCAGACACACTGGCACTGTCTATCAACATAGAATAAGCTCAGACATTCTAAGTTCATACTTTTCATTTTCAAAACACCTATTCAATGGTAATTCTAAGTTAGCAGGCAGACAACTTTATGGTTTTAATAATGAGTGTATTTAACAGCTAGAAGGACAAAAGATATTTCTGGTGGTCCATCAACCAGAATAGCACCTGTGCCTTTCTTTGTCAGGTGCTTGTATAGAGTGCTGCCATTGTGCTATACGATTGATACTTTGCACCTTTTTGTTTTGTGGCAAATTGAACTGTTCATTACCCTAATATGAATTTAAGAATTTTGTTAATCTGACAGGGTCACATACATTGCTGGAGTTTCTATATGGAAGAATTATTGGGTTCTGTGACTAGTAAAGACAGAGGAAATATTTGTTTCTTGAAACCAGCTTACACACTTTACTGTATTTATCACTGCAGGTTTAAGAATATACTGAGCCATGGTATTTGCATGCATTCAGTAACAGGTAATTCAGCCATTAAATGGGTTTTTTATATTAAGAAAAAAAATACTGACATATCCCACATGTTTGAAATTGTGTGAAAGCAGTACTCAAATAACAGAGCTTTATTTTAGCTTTAAAATCATTACATTGCATCTGTTGTATCAGTATGCTAAATGACAGAAATGTATCTGAAGTGACGTGTATGCGTAATTTGGAAAGAGTTTTATGGATGCAGTACATCATTGGGCAGGTGAAACCATATAAAAATGTTAAGAAATACAGCATGTATAACTCACTTCAGAAATGGAAGTGCAGAAGTCCTCTGTGAGCTGCCTTTCATCATGATTTTGAGAGTTGAGTTAGTTCACTAATAATTTAGCATTAAATAACAGTGTAGTAATACAGCATTTACAAAAGATGTTGGTAGCATAGTCCTCTAAAATGGTGGGAGCTGTGATGCTGAAGGAACCATGCTAAGGACAGTTAGATGCCAAGCCTTTGTTGAGAGAAGCATTTTGCTTGAAGTGTACTGGCTAATGATGTACTTTGGATAATTAGATCTCAAGTCTGTACCTACTTCATACAGTAGATTCAGGGTCTCACACTTTGGCTACTGTGAAATAGTGGAGAGAGCTTATGCAGAGGCAGGACAGCGATTGAAAACTACATCCCAAGCATATGCCTTCATTCCAATATGCTTAACTTTTAGATCATCTAGTGAATTCTATCTGTATGTCAGTCTGTCCATCAGTCTGAGAAATTTCTACAAGTTGACCTCTACCACAACAATGGCTGTGGTTTGAGATTTTTATTCACTGTAGTATTTTAAGTCAACCCTTGTATTCATGTGCACATTCATAAAATCTGAAATTACTTTCCTGCAGTTTTTCTACCAACATCGTGTTTCAGTATGTGATATGATTTTATGTTGTTCCAGAATATTAAGGGATGTGAGTTATGTTTTTCCATTACTGGTTTATTCCAAAAAAAAAAAAAAAACTGCCAACAGTTTACAGCCTACAAGCTGGAAAGCTGCAGTGGGTGGCCTGTGAGTTCAGTGTAGCTTGTGCATCTTGTCAGAAGGTCTTGTCAACTCGTGGTTTGAAACAGTGCGATTTTCCCAAAACAATTATATAGTTATCTTTTTAACACCATCACTATCCAGGATCTGAATTTCTATCTTTCTTCCCCATTTTGAAATATGCTTTGAAGAATACCCAGACACAAACAAGCCTAAGGACTTATCTGTTAGCATCTTTTAAAACACAATGTTGCATTAACCCTTAGAACCTGACAAACACATAATGTGTTGATTTTCGCAACCATAAATCTCAGGCTCATAACTTTTAGACTGGTATAAAGCTCAGACATGAATTGCATATCACTGAAATTGGAAGAACTTTTCTCGATCCGGTTGTCCAAGATGCAACTTGCAAAACGCACCCCTAATAATCCATAAAACATTGATGATATTCATATTACATGAAAAACAAACTGCATATTAGCTTCCACTGTGATCGAAGTACTACTCTTCTGCAGAAAAATATTTATTTTATAATTTATTTATTATAGACCTATAAATAAAGGGATATAACAACACTCAAAAATGAGCTGGCATTTTCTTAGAAATTAACAAGCAGCATTCCATCTTAGAAACACAATTACTTGATATTTTCTTATTTGTTCACAAAAGTTTGTCTATGGATGTTTGATATCGAACTCTGTCAAAACAGTTGAAATAGAATGCACCCATCATGTAATTGGAACACCTCATACATGTAAACACAGTAAAATGCCGCAGCATTGTTTGCTGATGCTAAAATGATGACTAAAAGTTTCATTCTCAAATTTCAATTTACTAATCATTGCTTTCTATCAAATAACTTCAAGAAATGGAAGCAAAATCAAGATACCCATTTCCATTTGGCACTAACCGTGTATTCCTTCACCATACTAAGCCATGCAAAGGTCTCCAGTGAAACCCCTGTATCCCCACATCATAGTGACTCTAAGCTCAGCATTTACAAGATCATATTTGTAGTGCCTGCAAATGTTTATATTAGATTAGACTAATAATTGAGACATTTTAAGAGGTGCAAGTAGTTTTTCCTCATAAGAAGGATAATATGAAGACTGTCCATATTTACACATTAAATTATTTCATACCTGAGTAGCCCAGAATGTCCTGAAAGCAAAAGCATACCGCATATGTACATACCATGTAATAAGCCTAGAATCAAATTGATAGAAAAACACTGAAAAATGGATAATGTTGGGAGGGTTAATGACACTGTTTTCAAAATGGTCATTAAACTTTATTTTAAACTTCATTTTAAATATTCAACAAAGCTGTTAGATGCTTCCATTTAAGGTGGTTGAATAGATTTCTTGTATTACCTCCAGAAGTGCTGACTAACTCGACAAAGTTTGCTTTGTGAAATATTACACTGTGCTTTGCCACCCTTCTGACACTTTCTGGGTACTTCACATTGAATTGTTTTTGAAATACGTCATACCAGACAGATACCTTGTAATAGGGACGCGGAGTAACTTGGCCATCAGCACAGCCATCTAGTAGGAAGTCATTCTGTTTTGTGAACGCAGCACAGACCCTTATTATTACTGGCCATCAATGTTTTATGTGAAGTTTGGAAACACTAGTAGAAGGGCATAAAAGGCCACAATATATACGATTTGCATGGAGCGTAAATCGACTGATCACAATATAAAATTGTCAGATTTTATCCCCCCCCTCCAAAACCTTGAAATGCTTAATGCGAAACACATCCATTTGCTGGTCCAGTCATCTGGGGTTGTTAAACCAGGCTTGCAGATGTTGGCTTTCACTTAATGTCTCCTCTGCGGCTATCCTTCAGATACATATTAGAAGGAAAGTTACCCCCCCACGCCCCAAATACTGTCTGGTTCTTCAAAATAGACCTCAATCGCAGTAACTGCTTAGATAGATTGTAACTGTTCTTTAGTTAATGTTTGTGTTAATTTATATGATCGGTGTATGACTTTCTAATGTTTAAGGTTTAAAGTGAAACTCACCTACCATGTAAAGCATTGGAATAATGTTGGTTTGAAGGCCTGTTGTCAGATCAAATAGTTCCAGCAAATATACTGAAATGGATCCCTTAAATGGATCCCTTAAACAGCAAAGTGCTGCTATGATTTGGCCCGAAGTTGTTGAAGAAGAAAGCTGCACTACGGAGAGAACCTTTCTTATTGTCTGTGAGAGATGAGATTTCTCCATTTACTGCCTGGGCCCCTGGCACAAGACAGAGATTGTCCCGCATCAGCTTGCTGCAAGGTGCTTCTCTCTCTCTACCTTTAATTTATAATCATTATCACCCTCATGAAGTTAAGTGTGAGCAAAGGGTAGTGGCTTTCTTCCTTTTGGCTTGAAAGCCTGACTGTTTAGTAATGCTTCTGTGCCTCTGTTGGCTTCAGTGTAATTAGAAGCCATTGTATTTCTGAAGAGCACCTTGTGTTTCCTTATCTAGATTCAGTCAGAAGTGCCTGTGCTGAAAGGTGCTAAAAGGATTTCAGGTCAGGATTGTCACTGAGCCGAAGGATACTGGGTATTAATGTATATGGGTGGTCTGTGGTATATGGTTAATTACATGCAACCTAAAATTTGCTTGTTTTATAGGGTAAATACTGAATGTTTTATAGCCTCCCTCCCTCATAAAACCACTGAGCAAAATGTTCAGCCTGCACATTGCTTGATACTACAGTAAGTATTTTATTAGGTTAGCTTTGGAAGGTAGGAGGTTATTTAAATTAAGTGAGAGTGAGTTAATGTGCAACCCCACCCATCCATCCAGGCTGTGTCAGCTAGCGAGGGCAACAGGATGCCAGGAATGATACACTGTGTACCATTCAGAGACACCCTCAGCCCTGGACGTGTGAGACAATAGTGCTGCTCACTGAGACACCTTGCTTTGTAAAATGTAAGCCTTTGGTGAACCATTATATAGAAGCAAATAATACTGACTAGGCTCTGTAGCACGAAGGTTCTCAACTTGTCAGCTCCCTATCACGGACAAAATGTAAGTGTCATCATCCATCCACCTATGAAAAGAGAAATGTTCTAGTGGGACCTCTCCGCTTTTTGAAAACATTCACATGTTTTCTTCTCAAGCATATGCTTTTGTAATTTCATTAGAAGTGTCCCCTCAGGTGGTGCTGCAATGTCTGATTTTAAGATTCAAATGAAATTAAACTTACTGAGCATGGCAGGTTTTGCTTAAGCAATGAATCCAGACATACATACTGATGCAGTTAAACTTTGTTGGCCTTAATAGCTGTTTGCAGCCATAATGACCCATCACAATGCTAGAAATGCGTAGTAGGGTTTATTACTCGATTTATACTTTCTCAGTTTGAAAGCAGAATGTCAAAACAGGTACAGCTGTTTTCTTGATTTGTTTTTTTTTTTTCTTTTTTTAATCTTTTCTAGATTTAATCTCACGAGTTTCCTGAAGATGGTTCGATGTAAGCATAACTCCTTAAACTGAGATGTATATCCGTAGAGTTTATGTGGTAATATTTGCCAATCTACTGCTATATTTCAGGAAGAAAATAATTTTGTTTGCTGGAAGGTTTTTTTTTAGTGCAAATAAATATTATTTGATTTACTTTAATGTTATTTAAGTAAATAACTGGAAACTACTAAACTGTGTTCTCAGCTTGGGATGGCTGTGTTAACATGCTTTTTCTCGCATTACATAACGAGAGAATTGTTTACAAAGATACGGTATAGATCAGTGATTCTCAACCCATGGGTCACAACCTAACTTTGGGTCGAGGCAATATCAGAAAGGATCTTGAGGCAGGGTTGGAAGCTAGGCACATACAAATAGATTTGTGAGATAGGCTTTCATTGGCGTACATTGCAGAGAGCACTGGATGCTTGATATTAGCGTTATACTTGATATGGGGTTGTAACTCAGTTGGCATGGTAAAAATTGGGTCACGGGGCCAAAAAGGTTGAGAACCACTGGTATGGATTATATTCACTGTGCACTGTCAACATTCAATTAAGTATTCAGTAAATTCCTATATTTGCTTACATTAGTAATAATGATTATTTCCATGGTTGTTGGAGGCAAAACATGTTTAATCCCTGAAGTTAAAGGTTTTTTGTTGTACGTTTCTTATTGGTAAGGCACAGTATGTGTTGGATATTTTCTGTGATGATGGATCTATAGCTATTTGAACGATACTGAAAACACAGGATGTTGTCATACTCACTCTTTTATTCCAGCGTATTGCTGCTGATGTGGAGTTCTCCCAATGAAGTAAGGTGTCATAGGTAGCCTCCTCTGTGGTTTACAGTCTTCACATAATTTCTTGGATCAGCATTATGCAGATTTATTCTTAATTTATTGCATCAGTAATTCAGACCAGAGGTTTGCGACCAGATGTTGGCAATCACCTCGAGTTTACTCCTTGCCCCCCACCCAGAGGAATGTGTGTGTAATCAGACAACATGCTGGCACTGTTTTGGCAGAATACGACATTTGTTAGTGTGCCTTCCTCTTGTTTTATGATACTTGAGCTCCCTTATAGCTCAGTATGTTCTCACATCTTGGTTCAGTTTAATTTTTTTCCCATTAAATATATACATCAACGTGTCACGATACAGAAAATAGATTTTCCCAGAGACTTCAGTCTTCGTGGGATATCTGATTTGTACCTAATGATTTCATGAATAACTGACTACTTTTCACAATAAGTTCAGTGGATATTTTCATGTTTTAATACCTACTATAGTACTGATTTTTACAGAAGGTGACAACAGTAATAAATATTGGTCCATATGGGTCTAAAGATGCATCAAAGCATTTTGATGAATTAGTTAAGGTGGAAATTTACCTGCCTCAGTCAGTCAATTATAATAAGGTTAATAATAATTAATAATAATAAGAAGAAGATGCCCTGAGATTTGACTTTCGTTGTATTCCATTATTAGCCTCTAATCAAGTTCTCATGGTCATATATGTGAATTTTTCACTGAAGTTAAAGTTGGTTTGAATTTCAGTTGTAAAAATAGTTTATGAATTAAATTGCGGTAGAAATCGAAAATTTCTCATGCATTGATTTGTATCCTAAATTATATTTGAAATGAATGGCCTGGGAATCAACGGCAGTCACAGCATTTTTCTTTGGTACAGGCTGCTGGAGTTGCTCATACGGGGTAGGAGTTTACCTCCATACTGCTTCCATGTCGCAGAATAGAGTGGAATCACGTGACAACACATGCAGTAGTATGTTTTTAAGGGGACATTACATGAACAAACATAAGGAAACATTTTTTTACTGTAGTAACCAACACGGACTAGGCAAATGTTGGTTTTAATTAATTTTCGATTAATTGTCCAGCCCTGATTCTTGGTTATTTCTGCAGTTTTACCCTGTCTGTTTTATTTAATAATTCCAGTATTGGTCAGAAATATGTTTCACTTCACTCAGATGATCATTTGAGCCAATCAGACTTAAAATGTTAGTGGCAGATCAATCCTGCTTAGTGGGAAACGCCTTTCAGCTGGTAATGGGCCACCGCATGGACATGAACTCCATCGGGAAAATTCCTGGCCGGTAAAATTCTCCAGTCAGTGAAATTTGGCAAAAGGGAACCGTCCCCCCAGGCGTTGTGTTTGGAGAGTTTGTGAAACCCTGGTTTAAAGTAAACTCATTAAATGACATTCATATTGAAGGTCACTCATTAAATGACAAATGTTATTAAAATGAAGACTTTAGCTCTGTGGAAAAACAGCTTGGCCTCGTTCTGTTTGATATAACGGTAATATGCTACAACGTCAAATATCTGTCTTATAATATTTTATGGAAGTATGTTATTGTGTTTTTCAATATATTGGTTTGCCTTCCTCACACTTTTGTAAGAAACAATTATCTAACCAGTTTTTGTTAAGGATAAGTGTGTAGGGATTAACATTTCAAGTGAGAGGCATGCTCGATATATGCCACATCTCACTGTTTGGTTAGTTGTATGCACGCAGGTTTTTGCAGTATTTCTATCACTTTTGATTACTGGTCACTTGTAATTTTAGGGTTTTTTTTTTTATTCAATTCACATTTTTACTACCCCCTATTGCTGCGGGTGGAAATTTCCAAGACATGGTAGAGAATTTCAAAGCAGAGAATAGGCTCATTTGAGTTGGTGTTTATTATATAGATCCCTCGTGATCAGTAATGTGAGCAGCACTCTTTATCTGCCTATGAAGCGTTCAGCCATTCTGTCATCTTTCTTCTTTCAGTATTTGATTTGAAACCTACCAAACAGTGAGGAGGCACATCACGTCCTCATTTTGGCCTTTAGACCAAATCCAAAGTGCCCTCAAAACCTACAGACAAAATGTCACAAGGCAGGAGATTTTAAGAACTATGGATGTGATTGCAACTAAAGTCTACAGAAACCTGTTAGCAAGCTCAAAATTTTTCGGAATGAAGCAAGAATGATTTAGGTCATAGGCAGTGTGAGTACTAAAACGCCCTCAACATTCTGTTTTTGAGTACTCGACATTAAAAGAGACATAATGCCTATTGATGTAATGGTGGGGAAAATACACTTCATGCAGTTAAAGAATTGCCTGAAATACCTGTGATTTGAATATGGATTTACTTGTGTGTGATTTCCACTACAATTGCCCCACAAATTATTTTATATATGAAACCCGTTCATTTCAGTCAGTATTTCAATGAGAAGATTAAAATAATTAAAAGAATCTAAGACTATTCATGACAACAATATATTACATTGTTTATCATGGCAACTAAAAGAGAAGTTTTTTAAGAGGATATGTTACGCTGGGCTCTGCCTCACACATCCATTGCGTAATACTTATGAGGACCAGATGGAACAAATCAATATGCTATGCTTGGTCACTTGAGGCTGCCTCACGAGATGGCTGATTAACCCGTAAGGGCACCTAATCATTGCATCTGTTTTCTGCACTGACTAATATGATTACATTTCCAATAACAATCCATTTCTTTACCAGAGTTTAATAAAGCTTTTGTTTGGACATAAGTCAATGTTCATTTGTGATTTTCTTTCTTAGAGTGTTGAAACCAGGAGCTTGGTCCTGTAAACAAATGCCAGTTACATTGTAATACCCACTATGTGAGTGAGGAGCAGTTTGTACACAGGACAGCCGAAACTAAGCACAAATTTAACATCTAGTGTAGTGTCCTTTACTGCTAGGAAATTGCCTTGAACTTTATTGGAAGAAGTAGGAATTAATTTTTTGTTCAGGTGTAAGAAGCAAAGAATTCTGAGTGATGGGGTACAGCTTGTACTGCTACAGTATGTCTGCCAGGGCACTTTGTAGGAAATGACGCGGATATGTTAAAGCACCGATGAGATCCATAATTTTGTGTGTAGATCAGTTGTGCTGCTGGAGAAACAGAAATGAGATAACACATAGCATGCCCACGCTAGCAAACATTAGAATTTCTGTTGTGTGGCACAGAAAGTGATCAACTTGATGTTGCTTAATAGTGGAATTATTGTTGATGTAAAATAACTCTTCAGTATTGGTGGAGGTTGGATGAAATGTGAGGAGTAAGTGTCAACATCAAGTAGGAAGATAGCAGATAAAATGAATTGTCCCAAAACAAATGACGATGGTCAACTTTTGAAAATAGCTGTAATCCAGGGTCTTTCTGACAGGAGATAAATGAAGATCAGGCACTTTCATCAGTGTCTGAGTTTTATAATGGGAGAAAATGCAGTATCAAATTACTCATTGAAATCCTTATTTGTTTTTGAACTTCATAATCTTTTCCTTTCTGACCATTGAATCTTCAAATTGTCTGACAGACATGGTTGGGACCAGGTTAACAATGGCAGGTTTCAGAAAAAAACAAAAACTGTTGTATCTATTGAAATATGTTTTTAGGGAGCAGGTCTACCTGAATCTGATTGGTATATTCAACTGAGTATAGGCTGCATTCTTTGTTGAGTCCTTCTTTAACATCCACAAAAAAAGCTCTGCATGTCATTAATATAGATTTGTAAAAGCTTTTCACTTCTTAATATGGCTTTTCACATCTTAAAAATAAGAACATGTTGTTTTATGTTTTTCTGCCAATTTATTTATGCGTGTTTCAAAGAAAAAACGTCACTCATCCAACTGAATTGTAGATTCAGACTGACAACTCTAGGTAGAATGAGATTTACTGTGAAGATGACCAGGGCACAGCAGGTGAATCAACACAGTGTTTTAACTCACAGACAGACAGCCTGAGCAAAATGGTTGGGGATTTGAGACCGTATAGTCATTTCTGTGAGTAGAAGTCCATTTCTTCTAATACTCACTTGAGAACTTCTGGAAAACTCAGCAGTCTTCTTTTCAGCGCCTTTTATCTAACTTTTACTGGTGGTGCCGAGGAACAGAGGATGGCATTGAATTTTTAGCAAGCGCACCAGTGTGCCGAATTTTCACATTAGGCACTGCACTTAACCATGACATTTAATTTGACCTTGGGAAGCATAGTAATGAAATTGTTTATTATATGGCGCCAGTAAAATGGATTCCCATTGCGGGTTGTTTATAAGCACCCCATAGTCTCTGAGTTGTCTTTAAATTGTACACGTTTTCTTGTATTTTTTTTTCTTTTTTTTCTGCTTTGATGTGGTGCTCTATCATTGACACCACTTTGATTCTTACCATCATTTCTCATCCTTTTTTCCTCTCGGAAACGCTCATCAGATTGTCATTTAGGCCTTTTGCGCCGCCTTAACACAGCATATAAAATAAACAATCAGCATGTTGGCCCGTAGCACGCCCTGTCCTCGTTTGTACGGAGAGGTGAGGCTTGCAGCGCGGAGGTGACTCATTGAGATGCGAGGGCATACCTCGTCACCCAAACAGGCTCTCACCTCTGTTCTGGGCCTGTTCTGCTGTTGTCTGAATCAATCAGGGGAGGAAAACAATGTCTTGGCACTCTGTGTCTTGTCCACTTGTGAGTTGACTTATGAAGGAACTTGAAGGTTTGTTGGGTAAAGAATAGCACATACCGAAATGGAATGATTCCACTTTACAAGTATGACCTGAATACTTTGCAGTGCAAAATCTAAATGTACTAACTAACACTAAATTAGGTATCAGCTACTCAGATATGGGGAAGGATAACAGTAGTATGCTTTTGCTAGTTCAAAGAAACATTATGATTGGCATAATAAATAGAATACATACAAGGACATTTGCTGGGCAAACAGATGCATAATTTTAGCCTAATGACAAATTTAGCATTAGAAGAGAAACAAATTTTTACTGTGCAAATTTGCACTGTAGTAGTGGACCCTGTCTGTGCTTAGGTGTTAAATAATAAATTATTTTAGAACAATGTTTAATTTTAACATTTTTTAATTTTATCAGATTTTTCACGTTTCACTATTTCTCACCATATTAGTGATATATAACTGAATTTTATCATTATTATTATTTTATGACGTTAGATATTTTAGGCATTATGCGTGTTTATCGTAGCTTTGTAGTTTGTTTACTTCAAAGTGTGAAAATGTCTCCAGTCAGAAATACGCATAGGACATGTTTGTGAATTTTGTATAGGGGACACAGTGGATATTTTTAATTTGGGGCCAACTATATTGTAATATGGCCCATTTATTCTCTTAGAAAATGAATGTTTTACTTGGCGAAGGTGCCAGAGAATCAGTGATCATTTTGAAGCCATAGTATTATTTTGGACTCCTTGTACATGTTATAGCGATATTATTGGGCAGTGTAGTATTAATAGAACAAGGCCAAATACAGCATTTCTAATTCATTTTTTAATGCATGCAGGCACCCATTTAAGTAGCTGAGGACCCAATTTTCTAGAAAAAAAGAGAAACACATACTAACCATGGTGGTAGTGAAGTATCAGAACTAAGGATTTGCAAAAGATCTGTTCTTCTGCAGAGTACCTTATTAGTGTTCTTAATGTGTTCATAGATATGGGTATGATGGATCTGATGAGGACTTTAAAATCCTGAAATACTGGGATAGATGCTCATATTAAATTAATGTAATAGATCTTTACATCATTACATATTACAGGAATATTAAATAATATGTTGTGAATTATTCACTGCTTTTTCATTTTATATTATTTTTCAGGTGATCTATTCAGCTTGGTTAACAAGGACGTTTTTGTTCAAAGAATGCATTTCAAAAGGTTGGAGGGATATATTGTGGGATATATTGGGATATATTAATGTAGAAGATTAGCATTTAAATATTCTTGATAGTCCTGGCAATACGTTACAAAGCGCTTGATTTCACTATAGATATTGTACTCCATATTTAAGTGGGCAATTGCATATTAAGGGTCTTAAAGATTCAATTAGATATATGAGCTGCAACAACTCTGTGCCAGGATTGCTCATAATGTGATGCACCCAGGCCATTAATAACAAATTTATTTGAAATGTAAATGATCTCTGTACATTTGATAGATTTCTCTTGTGCTTCTGATCTCTATAATTCCTTTCTACACCTCTCTATTTCTAAACCAAAAACATAAAAATAAAACCAATATTTAACTATAATAGCAAACAGCTTATGTATGTAATGTAATGCAAACATGCCATGAAGGAAGGTATAAGAAAGTATATATGGGGGACAAAAATGACCCAGGAATAATAAGTGTACTGTAATAAAACGCATTTTCGTCTTATGATGGGTTTGTCGGAACGTAACTCATCATAACCCGAGGAGGGGCTCTGTACGTGCGTGCGTGCATTTATTTCCATATATATTTTTTTTATCCCTTACTTCATGACATGTTGGTATTATATTACCTACATAGGCTGTTTGTTGTAGTTATTTATTGTTTCTTGGTTCAGTTGCTGACTTTTTTTTTTATTTTATTTAAACCATTATTCTGAGTCCTAATAACTATAGCTGCTATTTAAAATATACAAACAAGATTAATCAAATTATTTGTGTCAGTTTGTAATTATGATTTAACTGGTTTTACCGGTTCCTAGTAACATGACATGTGCAACATGCTGAGATATGTGTGATATTGCTATAACGCTGTGAACCGATCTCAACCTCCAGTGAGACAACACTGCTCTCTGTCACTATCAGTACATTTACATGCACACTAACAAAATCGAATTATTTGTTTTCCAACTAAAACCAGACACGTACATAAAATTGAACTTAACGAATTTCTTTAAGTCGAAACTAAGATACCCAGATAATGCTATCAGGAGTCTATTTACTTCAGCTTGTGTATGTTCAATCGGATTCACACTGGCCTGGATTCTCTGCACTTGCTCCACACTTGGGCTTTGACCCGGAAATAACAGAAAAAGTCGGTACATAGAATCAGCGTGCAGCGTAGCAGTGGACGCACAGCACATATGAAATGTACAGTGCTGAAAAGCTGTCCAATTCACCCCTCAACTAATGAGCGCTTTTCCCCCACACTACAAACCCTACTTCTGGTACTTCAAGAAGGTACCAAAAGTATGGTACTTCAAGGTGTTGTTTTCCCCTGGCATAAAAACTGCAACAAAATGACATTTCCACATTTGAAAAATTTCCAATACCGTGCTGTCATAGTGTATTATATAAAATGCTTTATTTCTTATGCTATCTGTTCTTCTGACCAGATCACAGTTAAAGCTTGTGTCACTGCTTGTAATAGTGACACAAGCTGTAATAGTGACACTCTGATGTAATAGGTCAACCAGAAAAAGCTCAATACCAATAACAAACTGAAAGGAGCCATATCATCACCTCTTGTAGCTGACTCAAGCATAATGCGGTCAATAAATCGATTCTTCTCACGTGCATGTATACTGGGACAAGGGCAATCGTGCAATTAAATGACATAGTTAAGCTACAACAGTAACTCGACTTACCTGTGCATGTAAACGTACCATGTAGCATTCACTGATAAAAGTATTTTGATTCAGTCACTACTCTAGCGAGGTTTTGTGCACTGGCCACTTTATACGGTTCACCTGTTCAGCTGCTCAATGAAGCACATATCTAATCACATGTCAGCAGCATATTGAATAAAACCATGCCAATACAGGTTAGGAAAAAAGAAACATCCTCCAGACAAAAAAAATAAACTTTAGGAGCCCATTGGCTTCTAAACCTCAACTATTTAAGAGCCAAATTCTTCTTTTAGGAATCATAATTACATGCTAAAATGAGAAATAAATAAAAAATACTCCATGTTTTGTCTCCAGTATCTCGCATTGTCTTTTCTTTCTCCTGTCTGAGCTATCTGACCTGCCTACTATTGCCTTTTCTTATGTATGATAACATACTAATAAATGACACAAAAATATGCTATTTGTACGCAAGACATCTGGGCTATTGAACGTGAAGTGAACACACATACATTAAAATATTAGTTAAAATTCGCCTGTGAAGAAATCTGGAAAACCAGGGGGTGTTGCTTGCTTTTGTTGAAACTTGAAAGGTATTATGTATGGAAAACTGAATATAAAGCTAACTTTACTGCCATGTCCTAGTTAGGGTGCAAACCCAAACTCACTTTCGGGGATACCCCCTGTTATTCATGCTTAATAATGTATGTGAGAATATGCAGATCTATACGGCAATATTCCAGAAACCGGGTTTGATCTTAAACCATAGAGTAAAGCTAGCTTTATACAGTACACAGTTTTCTGGATGTAATATCTTTCACTGTTTGTAACATTTTTCATTGCTGTTTTGTGTGGACTCTACCTTCAATATTACAGCTGTCTTGCTTAAAGTCACTGGTGGTGAATGGACGCAGTGCAGTTATTAATAAACATGTATAAAACACGTAATATGCAAGTTACATGGTGTGCATTGTCCCCCATAGGTTAATGCTTAAAGCTTATCTTACAGGACATGTTTGCATCTGTCAGATTTATACGTATTGGTTCATAGATAAATTCCATCTTCTGTACTTTAAAAGGTGCAGTTATTAATGGTAAAGGAAAAGTAATACTAGGCCTCAGAAGGCCACCCCACCTTTGCGAGAATCCATTTATATACATGTTCTCCCCACCCCCCCATGCCACTTCTGGCGTGCCATACTCTGCAACAGTCTGCCAGATAGCATCCATGCCTTAATCACCTGATAATGTGGCAGGAAAGGCAGACACAAAATTAAAAGCGGCCACTTTTCTTGCCTTATTTATTTTTTCCTGGATTGTGAGAGGTGGTCACCATTGCCGACTGGTATGAAAACTAATTGCAAAATTAAAAATCTAGTTGCTTTGGAGACCATTTTAGTCGCCATCTGGAGCCCTGTCCAGTGAGCGGTGGTTTTCTAGGCAAAAATGCCTTGTTGATGGCAGAGGTCAGAGATGAATGGTCTGGTTCAAACTGATAGAAAAGCAGTAGTAACTCAAATAACTATTCATTACAACCAACATATGCAGAAGAGTATCTCTAAACACACTCGGCACATCGGACCTTGAAGCAGATGGGCTAAAGCAGCAGATGACCACACTTGGGTATTTTTGCTCAACATCTCCATCTCTTTATGACCACAGTGTTCCCAGCTTCTAATGGCCAGCAGAATAATGCACCATGTCACAAAACTCATATCATCTCAGACTGGTTCCCTGAACACGACAATGAGTTCAATGTACATAAGTGGCCTCTACAGTCAGCAGATCTCAATCCAACAGAGCACATATGGGATATGGTGGAATGTGAGATTCAAGTCATGAAGTGCAGTCAACAGATTCGCAGCAACTGCGTGATGTTATGTCAACATGGACCAAGGTCTCCAAAGAATGTTTCAAGCACCTTGTTGAATGTATGGCATAAATAATTAAGGCAGTTCAGAAGGCAGAATGGGGTCTAACCTGGTACTAGCAAAATGTACCTAATAAAACACAGTGAGTGTTTCTGCAATGTATTGTGACACCTTTTTAAATAAATGTTTGGGTGGGGAGTGTAAAACATTCTTCCTTCCACACCCCTGAATTCCTTGCCCATGTTTAGCGCCAATTATTGCATTGTTGTTAGATGTAGAATAAGATTTGCTTTGTTTCTGTCTTGTGGTATTTTGCCTATGGGATTTTTGGACTTGCAACACGACACCTCATCACAGTTCAGTAGTCTTCTAATCCGATACAGAAAGAAAGAAGATGACAAAATGGTCATGCTTCATGGGAAGATAAAGTGTTGCTCACATTACTGATTGTGACTGATCTATATTTTAGGCTCTAAATCGAAGCAAATTGTGTTTTCCCGTTATACATTTTTAGTTCTTTGCTTCCAAAACCATAGATCCATTAGTCATTTTTATCTTTTGTTGTGAGTTCAGTAATTACTGCCTGTTGATGGGTTCTCTGGGGTTAGGATCATTGAAATTATCAATATGTCTGGGTCACTAAATCGATGTGCATTTCCTTTTTGGGGCCCATATAAAGAAGCAGCATATTTTAGTGGCTCAGTGCTTTTTAGATGTTGTCCTCTAAAGAAAGCTGTAAACATGTGAGTCTAAATATAGAGTTAAAATTTGCATGTAGCAATGCCTTTTCCCTGTTATTTTTTTCACTATTGTGTTAGCAGAATGAAAATGACAGTGTAAAAATAGTAAAAATGTCACGTGATTTTGCAGAGCCTGAGGCAAGTCATCCCTAATCCAGAACTTCAGGCATTTACACAAAGTAAAACCTTCCATAGGTTTTCAAGCAGCTTGGAGAAATGAGTGTTAAATACCAAAATATGTATATTTCTTTGAAAGCAGCAAAAAGCCAATTTGGGCTCCAGAATAATGATTTCTAAATATTGTTGGATGAAAGTTGAGTAAGAGTGAGCCTAAGACACTGTTAATCCACGTGTGTGTTTGATAGTGTAAGCACAACCCTTAGGAACAAAATATTCTGTGTAAGTAGTATATGTTTAATACCCCATCATAGGTGCCAGCTTTTGCAAAGTCCCTTTAGATGGCACTGTCTCACTCGAAACAGATGGGAATTTTTAAGCAATGTCAGATAGAGGTCATTTGTTTAAGACCTGAATTTCATGCTTTCTCTGAATATGTGTTAACAATGCTGAAATGTGATTTTTGTATCGATATATATTATGAGAAATTTTAATTTCAGCTCAGTGAGCTGTATTGTTAATGTTTCCATTTGGCCATGTTCTGAAGTTCTTGGAATTTTCAAATGCAACACTTTATATTTTTATCTGTCTGTCTATCTAGTGAATACACGTCAGATTTATAGGTAGAACATATTCCCATATTCCTATTGTACGTGAAACTGTTAAAATTCAAGACCTAATAACAGTACTTCAAGCAGAAATAGAGCCTTGAAGTCATGAGATAATTACTTGATTTATATTGTGATAATTGTATTATATTGCTCAGCCCTAGATACCTGTTTGTACTACTAGTATTAGGGTGTTTGATTTTCAGACTACTTTGTGTCTTTTTAAGATTGTTGGAAATGATTACATTCTTGATTATACTGTCATTTCACAAAGTACAAGTTCTCAATCTTTACATGTATCATGTAATCTAAAAAAAAGACAGACCTCTAATCATGTTATAAGCCGAAAACTTTTACCATGCCTATGCTCTGATTTTTGGTATTTAATATGAAAATGTATCAAATGTCAGCCCCAGGAAAATTTTAGCTGTTTTTGCTAATCTAATCATGTACTTCATCCTGCATTATCTATTCCATGCAGCTTTTGTATATATAAATGTTAGATGGGCTCTTCAGGTTGTTTTACCTCTCTTAAAAATAGGGAAGTTGTCTTTGTTATTCACTTCAGCAAAAGCATCATCTAAGTAATTTCCCCTACTATAAACATGGATATTTTTTTTTTGTTTGTTTGTAGTCTTTCTTGATTGCAGTTTACCGTGGGTTATATTACAAAGATTATTCCACAGAGCAAAAGATGGACATGAAAGATGGGCGTTACCCTGTGGTGTATGATCTAATACCAGATATGGTACCAAACCGGAATGGAATAAAGATCCCATTTAGTGAATTGCTGGGACATAGCTGCTTATTATTGATTATTGCTTATTATGGCATAAGTGTGAACTGTGACAGAAATGGACAAACTTGGTAAAAGCAATTTCTAGAATGGTACCAGTTGGGTACATTTCTAATGACTGGATGTCTTTGTTGATGTGTGGGAGCTACAGCAGGGGCTGCGCTTATATCACACTACTTCACGAAAGTGACACACTGCAACAACAGTCAATTGAGACCCGGCAGTGTGTGTACTGTAACGATGTTTATCAAGACACAGGGCAGTAACAGAATCTGACAGCACATGGTGATACAGGTAGAGCTGCATTTCAAAGCCTGTCTCTGTCCTACAGGAAGAGCAGATTAAGAATCAGTGGTCCACTTCCAATTCTCCTCTTTCTTACATCTGTACAATGTAAATCACTTTGATTTGAGTCGTAACTGTGATTGATTTAATTAGCTATTAGCAACAACACACTGAATTTACATGACTTTTCCTAGCCTCTACACACTTTTTTATGTCAGTATTGAAAATTCTTTTACATAACACCTGACAATTAGAAGCAACATGACTTTTAAGGCTGGAAATGAAATGATGTACTCATTCAAGGTCCTTAGGGAAGAAAGCTATATAGTAGGGGTGTAACGATATACTCAGCCCACGAGACGAGACACAATATATCTTAATAGTATTTTAAGGAAAACTTTAAAGAGGAAATATATTACTGGAAAGACACCTTTTCTTTGGAAGACAAAAAATGCTAAATAATCTAGATATATGGTGAAATGTGTAAATAATCACCGTCATCATACAGTATGCAGTAAAGAACAGAACAAATATCCAAAACCATAAAATATGTCACAACAAACTCAAATGACAGGCTCCTATTTGACTTCTCAACTGAACATAAAATAGACCACTATTCACTCCGGTGAGAAATCTCATCATATTGTAATATCACGAGACCTTGTTACACCCCTACTGTATACAGTAGTATGGTTTGAGGCATAATATATTGTAGGAATTTGAACTACAAGCACCTTTTATCAATAGCTTTTGTGTGTAAACCATGATCTCCTGACTGTACTTTCGACTTTTGTTACATATCTAATTCACATAAAACAGGCTACATTTCCATTATGAACTTGAAGTCCAGAGTGGTGAAACGCAGCTTTCAAGCAATGGGGAAGTATGGGGTGTTTGTACTGCATGACTTTGCAAAACACACCTTTTTTATCTGGGCATCTGAAAAGAAGCCACCTGCAGCAAAATGATGGTTTATTGAATAGCAAAATAATGTAATACCTTGTAGACATACCCCTCGTATTGAAAGGCAAGTAAAAAACACAACAAGGAAACTCATTTATACCCTGAAAAGCCCTCCCAATAAGGTATCGTGTGTCTGTGTGGTGAGTACACAGTGAGGATGCTGAGGCAGGGATGAGGCACGACAGGTTTTGAACTTCCCACGGGTGCTAATGCTGACTCGCTCAATTCCTTGGCCACTGGTGATTCAGTTATCGCCTTAGCACTGCAGTGGTGCTAAATGGATCTCCCATTCACATTCTGACTTTCCTGTGATCTCAATTTGCTGTCCGTATTCAAATCACCAACCCGGAGCACTGGGCCATCCTTAGCACTTTTACAGCATTGTTTTGATGTCATAAAACATTCAAAGTTAAAAGCAGGTGCCATTAAGCACTCACACTCCAAGCTTCTTCTTATTCCTGCAAACTAAACGTTTTACTTTTTTGATAGACTAGTAGACATTTTTATTGAACAAATGGATTTAATCTATATTGCCTTTGTGTAACTGGCAAACATAGACTAGAAATCTGTGTGGTATAGATGATTGTTTATGGCTCTACTAGTGTATAGGGAAGTCAAAATGTTTGACTATTTACATTATGTCATAATGTTGATCTAAGAAGTGAATATGCCTGTATACAAAGTGTTGTGTGGCTGTCATTTTAACTGTATGGTTTGCATTTTTTCCCCCTCAAATATGCCACCTGTGCCTTTCTACACTATAAGTGGGGGATTTATTAACTGACTTATGGAAAGTAAAATAATCCCTGCTTTATTTAAGGAATTTTATGCTGGGCAATAACATTAAACTGTTACTAAATCCATCTATCACTAATTGTCTTGGGGAATTCTCAAAACCTTCTGTATTGCGATGACAAGTTGTTGTATTTTAATTGCCTTGTCTTCTCTACGAGTATTTCTCTAGATTCCATCTTGGTTTGAAATGATCGCCTATGGACCATTTAATATGTGTGAAATAGTTGGGATGGATTATATGATGAAGAGAATCTATAATTATTATTTTCTGAAATCCCGGTTTGTTTTTCTTCTTTTTTGAAAGCAAACCCAAATATGGTACCACAAAGATGAGCAGATGAAACTAGGTGAAATTTTGTCAGTTATTTCTTTATTTTGTTTGCTAAGGGGAATATAAACTGAATTATATCCAGTGCCCCCTACAACCGAGACCTAGATTGATTGATTAAAACAAGTTGTTACAGGATTGATTGATTGATTGATTGATTGGTTTGGTTGGTTGGTTGGTTGACTGGTTGATCGGTTGGTTGATCGATTCATGCTATTTGTTGATTATTCAAATATGCAATTCCACATTTGTGGCATTTTTAGAAGGGGTTAAGCATGTTTGGGTACTCATGCTTGTTGGGGGAGCTGAAAAAAGCAGTGGAGGCCAAATCCTGTTCTTTAAAGGCACTCTGTAGTGCATGCCAAATAAGGGCAACATGAGTTTAATTTCCTGGTTCACAGATAGAGAAGCAGATTGTTGCCTAATGATGTAAGACATCTACTGATTTTTGCAGAAGGTGTTATCAGTCACAAGTCTTCTGATGTTTGTGGAGATAAAACTGCAAGGTACATATTGCGATTGATTAACTAATGAACCCTACGCTGAGCAATTAATTGTCTGTTTCGCAAACTCTCTGAATCCCTCTGAAAAATGTTTGTGAAGAATAGCAATTAGATTTAATTAGCTGATAACCACCTGAACTGAACATCTTGTATCAGCTGAAAGTTATATTTGTAATTACCTAAGGGTCTTTAGTTCATTTGCCTCAAGTCATGAGTATTTCCTCTCTAAATGAATTAAATGAAGTAAATATAATTTATAACTTCATGGTCATTGAGGTTATAAATCAATTACTCCATAGTTTATAATCATACAACTGAGGCTGTGCATCACACTTTACACTGATGAAACTTAAAGCTCTGTGTTTGTTTACTAAAGAATTAGAGTGAATGATATGATGATAATATCAGTAATTGACGATGTCATATATATATATATACAAAGAAAGATTTAAAAGATTTTAAAGATTCATGATTTAGTTTTCAGTTCAGCCTTTCCCCAGACCATCTCCAGCCATTACATTTACAGCATTTGGCAGACGCCCTTAGCCAGAGCGACTTACATAAGTGCTTTAAGACTTTACTTTGCTGATTTACAGAACATATGGACACTGCCATGCTACGTTTTTATGGTGTTGCGTAGAGAACCAAGGACATACTGCTAGCTAAAGCTGTTGTACATTTTTGATTTTTCCTTTTCGTACATTATGCCCTACTGCATTGCTTTGCTTTTTGTAACCCACCAGACATTGTGGAACGTCTTGTTCCTGAAAAGGAGCCCCATTTGTTGTGTTAGTCCCATGTCTCATAGTTCTGTATGGTGTATCTGCTGGGCATCATGCCCTAGTACAGCAAGTGGACCTCTTGTACTTAATGTCTACCTACATTCAAGCCCCTGTTATTCTCCTTTAAGCATGAGGGGGACGCTCAACTTGTTTCATCCACACTGTCTTTGTTTTATTTATTGTTACATTTTATTATGGAAAACTCCCCTGTTCAGTGCAGTGCTATAGTTAGTGTGCATGATTTTTGTTGATTATGAAGTATGAATGTAACACTATAGGCTTCCTTCTATAGATTAACCAAACTCTCTTGTTCTTTCTTTATCCAGGTGAGCCAGAATAATTTGTGTATTACACAATGATACTTCCTTGATACCCTTTATTACAATGTTTTCTGCTGTTACTCTCTTATAAAAGGAGAACAATTGGAGTTTGCAAACCATACATAAAATTTACCACTGAGTATTGAAATGATCTGTTTACATGGAATTTTTCTGTCATTCTTGTCATTATATTGAACACGTGGAGGGTGAAGAAAGATAGTTGTATCACACTCTAAACCTGTAGTCTCTGTGAAGTTACTATTATATTTGTTGCATAAATCTTGCGTTTGACATTTAATCTCATGCGTTTCAGTCATATTTTTTCAACCTTGATCTGCTTGTATGGTTATGATATTTACCTGATTTTTTACACAGGTGTGTCAGTATTTATTTACTTATTTATTTACTTATTTACACATGCAACAAAATTCCATATCAGTTTCATCAAACACCAAAAATGTCATATATTAATTGGTTATAATAAGAATTTGAATGCATCAGTTTGTTTTACAATATGTCTGTTGTTGCCATTATTGAACATACTTAAAACGAATCCCTTCATAATCATTTGATGTCTGTTAAAGTCTTATATTGCTCTGTGGCCTGCTGTTATAATCCTGATATCTCAATAGGTGATTTTTCCTGCCTCAAATTTTATGTTTGCATGGCATAAAATTATCCATATAAATAATAGACAGCTGGTCCGGCTTTCAGTTACGTGCATAATTATTGTTGGTTATCTGGAGAGTGCAGTTGTCCAAGGTGTTGTCATCATTTGAACATGTTGTACTTGCAGCCTAAGGTTTGACTCACTAGCTTACACAGACAAATTAATGGACTTACAAACCGGGTTTATTTCAAGAGTCACTAATTGTATCTGTGATTAATTTTCAGCAAACAAAGTGGAGGAGGAACAGGAGGATAAACATATCAAAAAAAGGATAAAAGAACTTAAAGTCTTGGATCCAAAAATGGCTCAAAACTTGTGTAAGTACAGTTTTTGGAAAGTCATTATTCTCAGCATAATGAACCTTATGGCATTTTGCCCAAGATTTTTAGTTTGTCAATTATGATAATAGTAAATGTTTTCCTCCTTTGGACATTTTTGTTTGGAGATGAGCCAATTGCTCAGTTAAGCATCATTAGTATATATTTGACAGGTCCACACACAATGCTTTTTGTGTTACTGGTGAACGTTTGCACCTGAAGTAGTTTGTGCCTAAGGTGTCAATGTAAACAAAATATTAGAGGTACAAAGTAATGTCTATCAATCAATCAAAAAAAGTTAAAGGACCTAACCCTGAGGAGCAATTAATTTTCCGCAGCAGTTAGGTGTCTAGACATGCTGACAGTGGCAGCGCATCTTCCTGTTTTCAAGCCTCTTTTTGTCATTGTCAGTTTGCCGAGGGTATATTATGCTATAGCTGTCTTAATAATGAAAACTAAGTCTGTTTCAGAAAATTCCCACCACAAACTCCAGTGGCACGATGATTAAACCAGAGTATCAATCTTCTGATAACAGCAAGTAGTTTTTCCCCCCGTACTACAATTATTCTACATGAATGAAATAAAAATTATACCTCCCATTTTTTTCTCCTTGAATTTTCTGAATCTGCATATTGTTTAATGACGGATAATGTCAGATGGCAAATTGTATTTTTTGCGGTCTTTTGTACCCTTTAATGATGCTCGTAGGTTAATATACTTAATATCTGCATCCCTGTTTTAAATGCCCCTCATAATCACATATTATAACGTGCGAAATAAAAAATTAGTAACTTAATAATTAAATCTGAAGGCTAGTGTGCATTATCATATTATGGCCTGATTCACTTGTTTCAGCCCTTTTGCCAGTCAGCATTATTTATCAACACACCCACATGCTTTTAACAGCCATTTTTAAAATCCCAAACATTTCCCATTCAGCACATAACATTTTTATATTCTTATGTATCTTTGATGGGTATTTTTCGCTTGTCTCTTGAAGTTCAGTCAAATTGTGAAATTAAGTGGCTTGTCATGTGTTGTGTATGTGACAATTCAATTTTTTTGACAGACTCAGGATAGTTGCAAGAATATCTACAACTGACATTCGTCATATTAAGAATAGCTTTTTATTTAATATATATATGTCAACTATTTTCGGGGAATTTTTTGGGAATTATATTTTTAAAGGGAACATGCTTTCGTTCTGATTTCTGATTTCATTTTGCCAAGGGGCCAAGTTGCCAAAATATGCTGGAGAACTGAAGGTCATTTTGCTTTTTTTCTTTACTTTATTATTTTCTTTTTAGCTATCTTTTTGGGCTCCTTTCGATTACCATATCAAGAGATAAAGAGAATTGTACTGGAGGTTGATGAAGAGAATTTAACTGAGTCCATGGTACAGGTAGGTATATGCAACTGTTGTAGCAATTTGTTTATTGTATTGAAAGATTAATATCGTAATGGCGAACATGGTAACCACAGTCTGAAAATGAATGGATGGGTGGAAAGATAAATACATTGGTAAAAGAATCAACAAATAAAGTGTAAAAACAGTTTTAAACTACAAGCCAAGCGAGTACAGGCTGCTGGCTGGTGGGTACGCCCAATAGGATCAATTTAAACAAATTTGTCTAATTACAAGTTATGTACTGGTACATGATATAGTGTTTTTCAAAAATATGTAACAGCCTATTATTATTATTAATAACAATAACAACAACAACAATAATAACGATAATTATTTGGTATTAGGAGTGGTATCGTCTTTGCTATTATCTTTATCTTACAAAATAGAAAGTTTGATCACAATTATGTAACATACCCAGAACAGATTGCAGCATTAATTTTCTTTATCAAGTGTTCCAGGGTTACTGTGTTAACCATTGCTATATTCATCGTTCTTTAAATTATCATCTGTGTACTTTGCCTTTTTGTCTCATTTTACTTTGTGGGACCTTTCATATAATGTGAAACTGGTCCTGCTTTCTCCACTAAACAACTAAGCTCATGCTCACACTTGATTTATGAGGAGTCTGAATGGCTATAGAGTAATGGAGTTTTAATTCTACCTAATGCTAATAATATCAAATCTCATAATGAATCAATTACTGTATTTGCATCAGTATTCAGTCTGCATTGAGGAAAACCCACGTTGGTGCATCCCTGCTAAACTTACTGTTTTACATACAATATTGATGTTGATGCATTACATATTCGAATTTAGATTTATGCTATGCATGATTCATATTTCTGATAGCAACGAAACATATTACAGAATTGCTGTGTTTTACAAAACAAACATTTTCTGAGCCTACGGTAGTCTGTTAAACTTTGAGAACTTTTCGCCTGTCACCAAGAACCGAGCTGTACCCGAGCCAAACCGGGAAGAGATGCCTCTCCTATGTAAAGGTGCCATATAATGCATTTTTCAGTAAAGTGTTCCCCGGTGTTTAGAAGATATGTGAACTTGGTTTGGTCAAAAAAAAAAAAAAGCAGTTTTATCGGCCCATTTACAACTCTATGATTTGGTCTTAAAATGGAACGGGCAATTTTCCCTTTCTTGGTGGACTCAATATGTTAAGTTCTGCTCTGCTAGGTTGGTTTATGGTCAGTCACTGCGAAGGCTCACACCAAACCAAAATCTCTTCAGTCATGTGCTGCATAATGGTGTTTCAGTCACAGACGGATCACATTTTTGATGGTGGTCCCATAAGATTATAACGGAGCTGAAAAATTCCTAGTGGCTAGTAGCAACACTTTACTCACATGTTTGTTGTGATGCTGGTGTAAACAAACCTGCTGTGCTGCCACTTGTTTGTAGTGTATACAATTACGTACAGTACATACTATTTGATAATAACTATGTTACTGGATTATGTATTTACTAGAGGTCCACCAATGATTTGGGAAAGCACTAGCTTGGGCTGTTTTGCGCACTCACTACAGCTTGTGATACACAAGGGGCTACTGTCACAACGAAGTGTAAATCATGCTGTTGGCAGTGGGAGAAAAATGTTGGCATTTTTAGTAGGGCCTATCCACATTTTTTCATCTCGGATCCAATTCCAATATACAACTTACGATACTGATACAGATTCCGATACAAGAGCTCCTTTTACTTGCATAATTTACAAAATAATCAATAAAATATTTTTAATATACTAAATGTAAATATATATTTATACTTTACTAGCTTAAAATATTAATATATAAATACAAATGGAAAAAATGCATGCAAAAAAAATTTTAATTAGGCTATTAGAAATATACATAATGTACTTGTTTGTACATCTTCTTTAATTGTTTTTGAGACATTTCTAGTTCAGTTTAAATATCTTCCAAGCGAGGATACACAAGTGGCGAATGTGTAAAATTCCCCACAATGTTTCTCCCACTGGCTACAGCGTCACACTTTGTTGCGACAGTAGCCCCTTGTGTATCAGAATCTTTAGCGAGTTGCACAAAACAGCCCAAGCTAGTTACTCCCAAATCATGCATTACTTTTGTCATATCACTTGTGGTATCTCAGAAACCCATATGGGGGCCTCAAAGGGCAAAACTGCTGCGGGCACAGCGTGGGCTAACCCGCATGGGTCCCACTTGGGATTAGTGTGGGTTCGCCCTGCCCACACTTGCCCACAGTAAACACACATCTGCCCATGTGAGGCCCAAATGGGCATGTTTGCTGGGTCGGACAACAAAATCTTGTCCGACATCAACGTAATAAAAGAGGCACGTTTCTGACGGGAAGTGACGTTTTTCGTGACGTGTTGTCACGTTTTCATCCGAGTTCCGAGTTGGAAAGAAATAATCGAACGCACCATGAATGACTATCAGTACAGTATATACTATTTGTCACCAGGTGCACTTGTGGAAACTGTACTCAAGCCCTCGAGAGAGAAAATACATATGATTTTTCAGTCAGATTTTCATTCCATGGTACCTTTAAAAAAGTACTGCATAACGGCTGAATGGAAATTCCGTTAGCGTTTGATGCTAACATAACACGGCAATTCTCGCAAATGTGCTAGTGAAAATTAGCACATATTAAATCATAATGTACGTCATGGAAACAATAAATAGGTATCTCTTTGGGTTTTACGTCACTGTCGCTCTTTAAACCTGGCAACAGCTTTACTGAGCCAACCCTTCTGCAGTGGAAAACCCAAAATGAGCTGGAACCACGCTGTAACTAGTCTCTCTTCACGGTACAGGTTGAGTACGGCCCGGTTCCTTTATGCCAATGGAAAAGCATCATTTGTTGTCAACACTTACTGGGAGCTTTAATGTTCATTGTTTCATTAATTATGTTTGAAATCAAGTACTTTTTATTAAATTTTGATAATTGTTTGTAACAGGTAGTATATCAAGCTGTTCAGTAGTAAAAGTGATAACCCCCACCATCAGTACTGTTAGTCCCAAATCCCAGAACATCAGCTGCAGTGCTAAAAAGGCCTTGCCCCCCTGCCCACTCAGTCTAAACACTTCTGCTGTAGTTGCATTTTTCGTTTTTCTTTTTTTCTATCACACTTTAAACAAAGAGTAGGAACATAAAATGATTTCTGCCATGTTCTTTGCTGTCTCTATAAACAGAACCTAGTGAAACATCTTCCTGAGCAGGACCAGCTCAACGCTTTGGCCAAATACAAGCACGAGTACAGCAGCTTGTCAGAACCAGAGCAGTTTGGCGTGGTGGTAGGTGACCTTCCTGCTGGCTTCTGTATTGCCTTTCACAGTGCATTGTTTCAGGGAGAAAGAAAAAATCAGTGCTTCGTAGTTTAAAAAAGATTTCCAGTGTCTTCCTTTATATTACAAATTGTATGATGTTAATCTTATTATTTTGTTCTCAAGGACCTAAAAATTACATACTTCAGTTTTTGGAAATTTCATAAGAAAATCTTGTATATTTATTTTATATTTGTATAAATCCAATTTGTGATTAATTTATGATTTGTTTAAATTTAGCAATAATTTCTTGTCATATCAGTGCAAATGCTCATAAAATATGAACACATTTGCTCCTACAACAATCGATTGCCACGCATATAGCTTTTAAAGGTGAATGCATACTTGCGTACCACTTACGTGCATCCCTGTTTATGTTTGATTGTTCTCTGTTAATTAAAAAAATAAGAGATACATGTCAAGGGTTACTGTTCATATCTTTAAGTTCTCATCCTTGCATTAGAATATAGACAAGTTAATTTGTTGATGGCATCTCATTTAGTAAAGCTATGCTGTATATTTTAAGTCTATTACACACTGAATATTGAACTGAAACTTGACTTTTAAAAAAAATTAGCTCACAATTCAAATCATGATAGCAATATCTGTCCGAATAATCATGATTAAATATTTCCCCCAATTCGTTCAGCAATTTTGCTTCCTACAACACCACTTATCCTTTTTGTGTGCTTTAGTAAAGGGGGGGACTTTTATACAACTTGATGACCTTCCCATTATAACAATTTCCATCTAGCATTCACAAACCCTACATTAGTTTTATGTTTGGTGTCCAAGACCTCTCCGTAATCATAATCTCACACACACACACACACACACGCATGCATAATAACCAGCACACTACCAAAGTGTGGTAATACATTTTTCTTGTTTTCCCCTTCTTATCCCAGTGTTAATGTGTTTCATGCTGGTAACATCTTAGATATTTCCCCTTCCTTTCGCCTGTTTTTGTACAACTTTATAACGATGTGTGTGTTTTGCTTGAACATAATTACATTTTATCGTAATGGAAATGATTGTTGAACTAGGGTAAAACATGATATTTTAAATCTGTATTGATGGTATAATATACTAAAGCTGTTCTGTTCATGCAGTTGACAGGAATTTTGTCTGCCATTGATGTTTGCATATTGTTCAGGCACTTCTCAAAAGAGATGTAAAAAACAATTGTATCTGAATTTGTCCTGTCTTAGGAAAATGTGCTATTTTATGTAATTTATTCCAGACACTTCATTTTTTTTAATCTATAGCATTGAAATTACATGTAATGGAAATAGTGATCAGTGAATAGAGTCGTAATGGAGATTCGGTATTTCATGGGGAACAGTCTCCCATATACATAAAGTGACATTTACAATAAAAGTAGCATTTTAAAAATGTACACAACAGCAATAAAACAGGGCACTTAAAAGATCCTGGCATGCTGAAAACCTGCCATTTTGCTGGTGACATGCTTCTGCCATTGGCTAGGAATGTGAGTAATTTTATTTGTGTGAATAGGTTTAAACAGAGCTGAGGAAGTTTTATCTGTGTATGTAGTGCTGAGCTGAAGAGATCATGTATTCACAGTAATAAGCATAGTTAAAACAGTTTATCACTTCATTCTTATGGGTGTTTAGATGAAAAGTGAATCTTTATATTTCCGGCAATAGGTGCTTATAGATATTTGTTTAATTATGGTATTGTGAGTAAACAAAATGTATTATTTTACCATTTTAACTATCTCTTTTTAATCTTTATCATTTCCAATCACTTCTCTGTGCTCAAGCAGTACAACAAATACAATATCTTAGGTTTTTCTGAAAATGCTTTGCCATTTTTCTGATGCCTAAAAGCTCATAGTAGTGTTTCCCAATATGGTCCTTGGGACTCGCAGATAGTCCATATTTTTGCTCCCTCCCAGCTGGGGCAAAAACGTTGACCATCTGTGGATCCTGCAGTTTTATATAAAACATACAACTCTAATTCAAGACTACCTATTCCCAAGATTATGCCCCCACTGTCCTTTTCTGTTTCGCTTCAGATCTGTCTCTCTTGTACACATGTGGAGTTCCCTCTACCTGCTGTCTAATTTCCCCTGAATTGTTTTTCATTATTTGTACTTTGTCATCTGTAGGTCATAGATGTTTTAGGTGTGAAGGTGAGTAGATAGCCATGTGTACAGAGATAAAGAAACCCATTTTCCTGGTAACCAGCTTTACCCTGTGAATCGTCATCTTTGAAGTTCTACTGGGGAGAAGTTTAGAGTCAAAGGCACATGAAGAATTTGCATAACTTTTACAGTTTGACGTTTTGCAGGGACACAAAGCTGATACCCATTTGAGACGGAGTCTTTCTTTTACATATAAATTGGTTAACCTAAGACTAATATTTGTAAGTAAACAAAGCAAAGAATTTACGCAATGTTATTAAATGCACCTCTTACACAAGTGAAAATACAGTGAATGAACACTTCGGCATATTCCTTTGTTGCAGTAATTATATCACAGAAATTGTAGCAAATCCTTCATACAAAATGATGATGTGCTTCATTTTTGTTGGAAATATTTTCCTTCTGATACATCTGCCAGTCAGTCTCTGTAGTTAGGTTTTCTACCTTGAATGAACACTGTGTGGATTTTGTGCCTCTGATCAGAAGGCTGTTGGTTCAAATCCTGTGGTTGGGAGAGTGATTTTACCATTGAGCCTTTGTGCAGCACCCTTCACCACAATAGCTGCCAGGACCGGCTTGCCATGCTTTCTCAATTGTAGGTCAGTGCGGATAGAGCATCTGGTAAATTAATATAAATAAATAAAACAAACATAGTAATTTAAATTCATTTTTGTGCTCAATTCATGCATCATTTACATAGCTTCCATTATTGGGTTCAGTTGTCAAACTGCAATTTCAGTTGTCAAACTGCAATACTTACAGTAATTAACAAAAAAGAAAGACAAGAAACCCAAGTAATGCAAATGAATATTTAGATGGTGTTTTAGAAAAGTGAACTGTGGTCTTTTATTTGATGCAGGTTCTGAAAAGATTCCAGATGACAACAGGTCAGGAAGTACATGTCGATTCATTGTCTGAAAAAAAGTTACTTGATAGATTTGCAGTCTTTAGCCAATCTACCTTATGTGCTGCCCTACTTGTATACAGTATATGCCATCTTGTGTATAGCATTAGAAATGATCCAAACTTTATCTGAGCCTAACCAGTAACTTATCCAACTATTTTTCTGATTCCACACCAGATTAGCAGTGTCAAGCAGCTTCGCCCACGGCTGAATGGCATCCTGTTCAAGCTCCAGTTCGAGGAGCAGGTGACTAACATCCGACCAGACATCATGGCTGTGAGCGCGGCCTGTGAGGAAATCCACAAGAGCAAGAGCTTCTGCAAGCTGTTGGAGCTCATCCTGCTTACGGGCAACTACATGAATGCTGGTTCCCGCAATGCACAGTCCTATGGGTTTGATCTCAGCTCCCTCTGCAAAGTAAGTGTATCAATCATTTGTTGCAGCAATTTACCAGCACTGCTTGTTATACATGTGCTATGTGGCATTTCTGGCAGTATTCACTTAAATGTTAGTCTGGCATTGACCTTCACAATAGGACTGGCTTCTAGTATAATTCAGTGCGGTTAATTACTGTGTTCTAGGGGTGAGCAAGTACAGAACTCTCTGTTCAAACAGTTTAATTATTTGGTCATGTGTCCAGAATAGGTAGTGCTTAATATTGGATGGATATAATATTGGAATATTATAAATTAATAAAAACATGGTATTAAGTACAGGTGTACAGCACAGGTGTACATCCCCCCTGACCCCCCACCCCCATTTTATGGTGGAGGAATTGAATTGTTTCACATAGCTTTGGTCCTGGTCAATGCATAAGTACTGTATGTTATAATTAATATGTAATTTCCAAAGTTAAAATGAATTTCTTTGCTTGTTACCTAGTATTTACTCTTTAGACACTTGGGATCTGGTACACTAACTAGATTATATACACCCCACTGTGCTTGTGTGACTTTCTTGCCAGCTACCTGAAACTTGGTTGTAGTAACATTTGTTATCAGAAATCAGTTGCATTGGGATCTGTGTGTGTGTGTGTGCTTATTTGACATTACTTCGTACCTACTTGTACCATTAGAGTCTCTTTCAAAGTTAAATGTCATGATTAGGACTCATTCAGGCGAAAACTCTTGGCTTTCACATTTCCAGTTAATCTGGTCAGTATATATAGAAACTGTAGCCGTTTGGGGTATGGAAGGAGCAACGATTAGTTGGGGGTGTTGAGGGGTTGATGAGGCTGTATGGGGAACACATTGGTGTCATTTCAACAGCATCTTTTCTTGTTCAGAAATCTGGCAAACCCTTACTATTTTTTCCCCTGCTCCTGCACTTTGTTTCACATCACCTACTATAAACATATGTATTTTGTACATTTCTTCATTTGCTGAATATAAGTACAGTAATACTCTAACATTGATGAGGGTTAGTGGCAGAAGATCCCCACAAATATGAAATTCATGAAAATTTCTTGGGCACCCCTAACCTCAATTCTATACAAGTCTGCTGGCCTGAACGATAACATTGGAAGTCTATTATCAAATCGCTTTGCCATTTCCAATCCACACCTTTTTATATACAGTCATGCAGCCGCATACCATTTCAGTCAAGGGTGGGCCATATACAACAGTGGTAGTCCCGTCAGATCATAATGGCACATTTAAAAATGTTTTATAATGTATAAAATATTTTTACTGTACTTTTTATAAGCATATATGTTTTTAGATATTAAAGTACCATTTTGTTATTGTTGCCGACAGTACAGTAACATGTTTTACAAGCTTGTAGCCTAGAAGGATTAGGCTATACCATATAGCCTAGGTGTGTAGTAGGCTATACCATCTAGGTTTGTGTAAGTACACTATGATGTCCGTACATTGACGGAATTGCCACTTCTTTAGGTTTATTCACAGTGTCTCTTTTATTTTTTTAGAATTACAGAATAATGTAATTGAAAGAGTAACAAAATCCAAGTGTCATTTCAGTGCATTTATGTATGTGCCACCCAGTGGTGGAGTGCCAATGAAGTACATGCTAACGAAGTACCGCCACATTTCTCGGAACATAGCCCCGTCGTGTACATTACGCATGACTGTAATGTACAAACCATATCTTTCTCTCTGTATGTACAAAGATATTATAGTACACGCTGGGAGCAGTATGTTTTGGATCCATTATTAAATATAATGGCGCTGAAAAATTAAAAAGTTATTGTGAGAAACATGAGATTTCACAGAAACAGCAAACACGTAAATGAGGTTGGTTACTGAGACAAAGATGTGCAGCGCCTAAAGTCAAGACTTATGATATTTTAGATATGATATGCACTAATAAATATTATTCATTATTAATACTTATATATTATATGATATGATTTTATGTGGATTGAATCATTTTCACTGCTGTTTCTGGCTTAGGCATCATCAGCAAATTTCTGTGATCTTTCAGTAGTCTTCAAAAATATGTTCACATATGTTTTTATTTGTTCATGGGCAACTCCGAAATAACCATAACCTTAGATTGTGATACACTGGGTCAGGTTTCTGCAGTCACCATCACCATAGTCCAGATGTGAAAATTGCCAGTTGGATGTGCATTTAAATTTCTTAGGCATTTGTGTTCTCCTTCAAATAAGTAAATGTCTCAAAAGCTGATACATACAGAAAAAATGAGAATGAAAGTTCCAGCCTGATCCTACTGGTAGCTGATTAAAGCAGAAATTTATAAAGCTGCCATCTTATTTTGTTATACTACCAAAATGTGGCCCATTGTGTTCCATTTAGGTCTTTTATGAAGCTTTCATTTATAGAACATTTTTAATCTATGATGTTAACTTTTAGAACAGATAACTCTGAAACTGGGGTATAATTGTTATTTGTTTGGTGAAAAATACTGTAAAAAGCCTCTATTTATAAAGGGCTGCATGCTTGGCACCGAACTCTAATTTTAGATACTGTTTGTACCAGTAGATGTGACAAGGTATTAAGAACATTTATTTTGCTCACCTGGAAACTGAACATTTCTGTAATTGCAGTAACTAATTGTTTTTGCCTGTTTACATCCTCACTGTGACATATTAGGTTATGCAACTGAGGGCAGCTGGGGATTCCTGTCCCGCCTCTGCTTGTTCTCCCCAATGCTGTGTGGCTTTCCTGCCACTGCCCAATAAGTTAATTAGCATCTCTACGCTGCAGATGTAGCTGTGTGTCCTGAAATGCACTGGCATCTCAGGCAGCTGTAGTAGTATTTCTTAATATCATTATATTATTGCTTTCTTGTCTTTCTCACTTTAGTGTATTACATGTAATAAAATTAAATGTCTTGTTCAAAAAAAAGTTTTTAGACATTATGCTAATGACCAGTCAGACTAATTTATGTTGATTTATGCAGTTCTGTAAGCTTTTCAATAAGTATGTAGCATTCATTTGAATAGTCATGGTGGCATAGTGCTATTGTATCTTTTTGTGTAAATACGAAGATTACTTCTGTGCCTTTTATTTTTCAGATGGTTTGAAGTCGTCACACTGTAACCAGATTTTTATGCCAGGCATATTTGAATCATGAGTTCATTATAGTTTATATCTGCTTTATTAGAATTCATTTTCTGTTTTCACTTTTTCAGTTTGCAGTTTTTTTTTTTTTCGGTTAATGCTTACATTAAGGCTTTGTATAGAAATAATAATATGATGATCATAATTGGTAGTAAAATTGTTTTCTTTTCCGATTTGTTTGCAGTTTTACTTTAGCAGCAAATTAGCTTGTAAAATATGAATAATCCTATATACTGTTCGGTCAGACTTCACCCTTTTTAAGGAGAGTTGAGAAAATATACATCAAGTTTTCTGTTGCCCAGATCATTTCACGTTGGGGTCATACACATTTACATTTACATTGTATTCACTGATGAGACTTTTACGCACTTATGTAAGTCGCTCTAGCTAAGGGTGTCTGCCAAATGCCGTAAATGTAAGGATCTGGGCAACTTTGACAAGGGCCAAATTGTGATGGCTAGATGACTGGGTCAGAGCATCTCCAAAATGGCAGGTCTTGTTGGATATTCCTGGTATGCAGTGGTCAGTACCTACCAAAAGTGATCCAAGGAAGGCAAAGCAGTGAACTAGCGGTGAACCAGGCTCATTAATTTGCATGGGAAACGAAAGCTAGTCCGCCTGGTTCGATCCCACAGGAGAGCTACTGCAGCACAAATTTCTGAAAAGTTAGTGCTAGCTAAACATTGCTAGAGACCAAGTGCCCCTTCATGGCAAACGTTTTCCCCAATTGCAGTGGCCTCTTTCAGCAGGAAAATGCATCCTACCGCAATGCAAAAAATTATTCATTAGTGGTTTTTGGAAAAGAGTTCAAGGTGTTGGTTCAGGCTCCGTATTCCCCAGATCCCAATCCGATCAAGCATCTGTGGGATGTGCTGGACAAACAATTCCAATCCAATTCCGCACCCTATCTCTAAGGGAGAGCCCAGCCACCCTGCGGAGAAAACTCATTTTGGCCGTTTGCACTCGCGATCTCGTTCTTTCGGTCACTACCCACAGCTCGTGACCATAGGTGAGGGTAGGAACGTAGATCAACT
>JAABNX020000040.1:24647767-24667105 GCA_015163995.2 Mormyrus lacerda
TAATGCAAGGTTGAGAATTTAAAGATGTGATGTGTCAAGTTCAATAAAGTAATAATGAAAACAATTGCAGCAAAAAGAAAAATAGCAGTTAACGCTTATTACCCTAATAGCACTAGAACCGCCTTTCCCCACGCCAATGAATAAGCAAGAACTACTTCGGTGTATGCAGCCCTTTTGTTTGCGCTATTGTGTTGTTAGCTGCTATTATTAACACTAATAACACTCAAAAATGGTAATGTTTATAACAGAATGGCTGTTCTGTCCTGAAACCGTAAAGCTGGAAATTTTTAAACGTAGTATGCATTTTATAAAATGTTGAATAAATATAAGTCGTTGGTCGAAGTTTCCGCTTTTTAACAACTGCGTTCTTTTCTCTACAAATCAATTCGATCAGGTGAAACAAAAAATGTACGTGTTCACGGTCGCAAACTTTCAGACTCTCACGCAAGTAATCTTACGGCAAATCTATATTCCATTCCGAACTTAAAATTAGCTGCATCAAAAACGGTACGGCAGTTTGCAAACTCTACAAACTATTTACAAGGTAATAAAACTTACATGCATGTAAATGTGTGTGCAGAACAGAGAACAGAAAATATCACTTCATGCAGCTGACTAAAGTTGCCAACCCTGCATTTTATTTTAAATGAGAAGCAAAATGCAGTTTTCGACAGAAGCAGCTTAATTATCATTCCTTTGCTTTGTTACTCGGACAAATACAAAACGAATGATTAAACACTATATGTGTCTCTTTTTGTATGTTTTCTAAATAAGACCGTGCGCCCATACCCAACTGTAATAGTGATTGAAGCGATTTATTCTTTTAGTATTTATGTTTAAGCAAGACTTATTTTATTACTGTTGTGGGATTCATCCTTGGTAACACTTAAATTTAATAAACGCAAAAACATTTCACATAAACACAACTGTATTGTGGGTTTTACGGCTGTTTTAGAGGTCACCAACTCCTGACTCTCATTGTTGTTTTGATGGGTTAGCGGTATACTATGCTATTGCCTATTAACAAAAACCAAAGGCACGATACGCTGAAGTATATTGTAGGTGGTGTTTAAAAGAAGCTCGCCGGTTCTATTGATGATAGAACCTTTCTGAAACAATCTCGGACCATGAAATAAGAAGGCAATTCACTTATAGCTCAATAGCGGAATCAATATTTTTTCCGCACCGCAAATGCAACGTTTTCTTCGGGTTTCACGTGTTTGCTATTTGTGGGCGTGTACTCCGTCGCCTCGGGCTACTTCGGATTGGTGAACATGACTGTCACATAAGGAGCACGGCGCTTGTGATTAGTGAGAACGACTGTCACATAGGGAACACGGTATGAGTTTGGAAAACTATTCTTACAACAGTTTAAAACCCTGGGTCCGACGTGCTGAATAATGTATGTCCTAAATCGCAGCCTTTACGATTTGCTAATCGCGTTCTTTCAAATCGCGATTTCGATTTGAAATCGATAAATCGTTCAGCCCTACTGGGTTGGGTGTTTCGCTGACAATGATGCTAGCCTTCCTCTTAAATCAGTTCACATGAACAGTGCCCTGGCTTGGGAAGTCAGCCACAAGGATTCCCTAGGAACCTGTCACCCCACAATGAAAGTCCTTACTCTCTGCAGCTGTGCTGCTGGCATACCACACCGCCAAGCCGTAGAAGTTGATCCGGAGCTATTGAGGTATATAGGCCTTTGTCAGTTTCGTGAGAAATTGTAGCTCTCGTTGAGCTTTTCTTATCAGGTGAGGGGTGTTAGGAAGCCATGTGAGGTCCTTTGTTATGTATACTCCCTAGAACTTGACACCTTTCACACATTCGACTCCGTCACCATGAATGTGAAGGGCGGACGTGTCCATCAGTCTTTGTTCTCCTGAAGTCTACAGTGATTTCCTTTGTCTTGCCAGTGTTTGTATTCAGGTTGTTATGAATGCATCACTTAGCCAGGTGTCTGACTGCTGTCCTGTAGGCTGCCTCATCAATACATGGCCCTGTGAGGAACCTTTGTTCCAGATCATAGTGGATGAGGTGTGCTTTCCAGTCATGACACTTTTAACAATGTTGATAATTTCTATTGTTGACAAATGGAGAACCCAAATGGTCTTTTTTTCCTTCATTGACTGCATGAATGTTGTCACGATACCAAAATTATGACTTTGATACCGATACCAGTACCACTTTAAGTATCACAATACCGGTACTGCAAGCATACCAATGCAGAAAAAAAGGGTTATGGTACATGGTAAATTATGCACTTGTGTCACTTATTTTCAGGAGCCATTTATCGACAATGCATTTAAATTGTTACAATTTTAATTAAAAAAAATATGCTTCACTCCACTCCAGTACTAATATTGCCAAGTATTGCGTCGTAATTATTCAGTTACGGGGAGAAGGATAATGCATTCTGTTGAATTTATAAAGTGTATATCAACCTCCAATTCTTGTGCACTTCTGCCTTATTGTTATTAAAAATGCACACAAAAGTGACAGTGAGAGAGAAAAAAAACAAAACAAATGTGGGCACGCAAAACTATTTTTTCCTTCATAAATGCATTATGTTTGATTATCAAACTGCTTATAATACCATAGCATAATAACCAGTAGGTACAGATGCTACTTTGTTAGCATGGCCTGTTTGCCGTATTGCAAGATCTTGCTGTATTATTAGTTCTCTTACATAAATCACTGACCAGATGCTCATGTCATTTTATGATAAATCAGTTTTGCTTGTTTGCTGGAACTATACAATTCACACAATTCTGTCATAGGGTATAATTTCGTTTTTGGCAGTAGTGCGGCCATATTGAGTATATGGTTTTGATTTGATGGTTAGTGTTAGCGATGTCTGTAATTAATACTGGTACTAAAGAAATATAATACCAAACAGTTCTTAAAAATGCGGTACCTTTTCTATACCGGTATCTTGTACAACACTAACTGCTACATGTCTTCTGACGCTAATAAAAAATACAAATTTGATTGGTGTGTTATATGTTCTTTTACTTATCTTTGAAGTTAGTGAAAGGGTCAATTTTCATTTCATTTATTCCACTTGTCATCCCAGACCCATAGCTTTCGGTGTAATATCAGAGCTTGACCTTTGAATTTCAGTTCTTTGGAATTTTCTCTTCTGTATTAGCTGACTCATTTGGATTTCCTACATTTATAATGATGCCTTCTGACATTTTTGTATGTTTAATGCCAGTGTGTCTTGCCTCACAATTGCAACATCTAAATAAGATGACCATTTATTTAGTTAGACTTGGTATACACATAGCTGTTTTTATTGTGTAAAACATGGACTGAATTCAAGTTATTTGGTGGTTTATGAAGGAGTCAGATTCTATTACATATCTTAATAAAGTCTATTATAATACTACATAATACTTCTTGTAAGGAACTCCTTATGTTAAGTGGATCAGTTAAGTTGTTAAATGGTTAACATTACCACATATGTTCCCTCCAAAAAAAAAAAAATAATAATCATGATCTATATTGTGCATTGTGATTGTAACCAAAACTATAATTTTGGCCATAGTGCCTTCCCCTGCTAATGTTGCGTTTCACCTCACCTACCACACATCTGTTGTTTGGAGAATTCTTTACAGTGTGGGATTAAGAGATTAAATCTGCAGTGTGAAAGACATATGAACAAAAAGACCAGAACTACCCTAGACATTTTTATTTGATAAGGTTTTTTGAAATATTTTTAAAATATTACATAAAAAAAAAAGTTCATTGAAGAAGTATTTAAAATTTTTACTTTTTTTATTATTCTGTGATTTTCTTTTAGTATGAGATAATAAGTGCACAAACCACATGCAGTCTAAGGTAGATATTGAAATGTCACTCAAGGTCAGTGTTTACTTGAGCCCATTGCCCTCAAGCAACAAGAGCAAGTATTCTTTGTTTAAAAAACTATATACGTCAATGTGCTCTTTTGCACTGAACCCTATTCTGGAACCACGGACTTGATGTACTTCCTTGGAGGCATTTCCAAAACCCTTTTTTAGTCTTTATTCTAGACTAGCCTTTTGTTCAAACACAGACTACTAGGGAAAGTCTAGTGATAGTTTGCTGGTTGGTTGACCACATGCACTAGCAGAAACTGGGAAGTTTTGTGGAAGTGCAGAGAAACGAGAGAGTAGTAGTGGAGTAATTATTATATGGAATATTTTTTTCTACATCAGTTACATTTAATGGATCAATGAATGCTTTTTTCTTTTTTTGGTTGTGTCTCTGTATTTCTGTATCATAAAATTTATTTGATATCCAATAATCTTTTGTCTAATATTGCAGATAGCAGTGGTTATACCTGCCAGCACTTAGCAGAATAATATTGTTTTTTTTTTATTATGTGGAAAACGAAAGATCAATGTGGTAGCTATATGTAATAATGAATTTTTAACGTCGCCAGTCATATAAGTAAATTACAGATAAAGGTCTGTGTCCCATTTTTACTGCGATCAGTCCACCCCAATAACTAACACCTAACTAATAAAATGACTTCTTCATCCTACATTATGTGACACTTACGAGTATTTTGCATCTCCTATGCTTATTTAGCATAAAGGTCCTAGTTCTGTTGTGAGGTATAAAAGCATCACATGAAAGTGGCCAGGAGTTACAAAAATTCCTAGTCAAGACAACCCTGGAACCTGTGGCCAGGGACCAGGTTCCATAACTTTGGTGTGAGACTGCCCAGTGTTTCGCCCACATAAGAGTCTTTATCACCTTAAAATTTGCTCACCTTGAAAAAAATCTAAAGTGTAGAATATAATCCATATGAATACTAAAGCACAGGAGCAGGTAGAATTAATTTTTTTTTCTGGGTATTTTTTCTAGCTGAAGGACACCAAATCAGTAGATCAGAAATCTACCCTGCTGCATTTCTTGGCTGAAGTGTGTGAGGAGAGGTGTCCTGAGGTGCTGAAGTTTGTTGAGGATCTTCAACATGTTGACAAGGCTAGTCGAGGTAAGTTTTTAAACATAAAACTCCTGCATGCATTTGCTTTGGTTCACTCTGTGAAAAGGATAACTAAATCTACAGTATGACTAATGCCAATTGTGGGCCTAGGTGCATGGATTCAGTAAACCTTCCTCGCTAACTAGAGTATGGAATGTATCTAGTGGTCATCAATATATTGGGTAATGCTGCTGTTGTCTAGTGTTGCATGTCATGTGTGCATGCGTGTTGTTCGGTCCAGGTCCATTAGGGTTGTGCCCATGGAAATGAATGGACAGTCCCCACAAAGATATGAGTGTGTGTGTGTGTGTGTGTGTGTGTGTGTGTGTTAACCCAGAAATTTCAGGTACATGCTGAATGCAGTTTATTACATGGGTGGAGTAGTTAATTAGGCACTTGCCAGACCATCATGCTTAAGGCTAAATATTAAAATGCTGAATAGGCCCTGCTGCCCATTATTTCACTACTATGGATAATTTTTCAGTTTTTTTGAGAATGGGATCTTTTATATGAAATTGTTTTTAAGGTGCTTCAGAGATTCACTACTCAACAGTTTTGTAAGGGACAGTGGTTAGTGTAAGGTAGTATTGTGATAGTAGTCTGAGTAAATGACATCATGTTAGGGTAACTGCAGCAAAGAGCACGGGCTTATAATGTGATGCCTGTGCATGGCTTTGTGATTGAAGGCCAAGCAGCAAACAGCTTAGACTCAGTCAACAGTGAAACATAATTTGTGGTCAGTTGACAAATTTACACAGGAAAGAAGAGATTAAAATATTTGTTTTTCATTGTGTAAGATTTTGGCAGCTTCAGTTTTGTGTAGAGTGCCTTAAACTGGCATGGTTAGGTGCCTCTGAGCTTCTCTCAGTGTAGGATGTGTCATTCTCTAGCTGACTTACACACACCAGCCAAAATGCATTGATGCCGTGCTGGTGGCTCTTGGCAGCCCAAAGCCCCATTAGGATGTTGGCATTGAACACTCTGTTCAAGATGGAATGATTCTCAAACAATCTTATATTTGTAGAAAAATGTTTTGTCTGACATAAACATTTGGAGCCTTTTGTAATTCCACTAAAGCCAACCAATTGTAAATTTGATAGATGGGGTACTTCATATTAGGGTTTGGAAAAAGTATCGATGGCATGATTAATCACAGTACTGGTTTTGACGATTCAGTATCGATTCGCAGAATCCCAAGACTGATCTTGTTAACGTATTCCTATTCCCCATAACTGAAAATATTTTTTTGAAATATTTTGCTTTTATCAGTCGTCTTAATATTCTCTCTCATCTATAGAAGGGTTGCACTAGCTTTATGCAGTCATTTTGGTGCATCGTTAGTCATGGTAATGGAGCACTCCCAGCATGTGAATGGAAACAAATCAAGTAGGGCTTTATTCTCATCACTGCGTACCATGGTACGAAAGAATGTTATATAAAAACAAAATAAATAAATGCAATTGATATATAGAGAATGCAAATATTTTTGGATGTGACTTAAAGTAAAATGGTTGTGAGCTGCCCATTATTTGTGAAAATCTAACTTTACCAGCAAAGTTGGATGTGGAAAATCCGATACATGGAACTGACAAACTGGACATATCCTTCTTTCCAATATAAATCCCACATACGTAGAAGAAAGTGGTAAAATGGGCTGATGGAAGAAATCCTAGATCCTATCCTGTTATGTAACTTAGTCACACCCCCAAACTCAACATACACAAGCCCATTTTTAAGCCCAATGGACGTGAGTAATCTGCAAGATATATGTTATCTCTGGGGGTTTGAGTGCACAGTTTCCAAAAATGTACCTGATTAGTTCCACCAGTGCACCAGTTATTTTGGTGGTGATTCAAGTGTATCAATCTGTAACGACAGACTTGGTTATAATAGATTACAACTGGCAAAATCATCCTTATACATACTCCTATATCCAGGTGACATAATATCATGCTGCGCAACTACTATAAGATGCAACTTCTAAAATAGTGGAGATGATTCCATTCCACAATCATCCAATTTCAGCAAACGCATATAGGAGAGACAGGGGAGTATTGTTGAATTGTTGATCATACTTTTTAACACACTTCAACAACTAAAATGGGCTATACAGTATGTCCCTCCACATCTGACACTCCATGTCTGACTTTCATTGGTTAAATTTTATAGAATATTTATTTATTATTACTTTTGTCAGATTAAAGTTATTTCTGTGACCATTGTGAGTTTTTCTTTCATTGACCGAAGGGTACCAATATATTTTTATAGATTTTTCTGATTTTATTAAGATGCGACAGGCACAGGGTAACAAACCTGGTGCAAAAGCTTCGGGAGTGATTATAGCCAAAATAACAAACAAAACCCAACTACCGAACGTAACCCAAATCTTACTGAACTAGAGAAAACAAAGAACACAGTAACAATAAGTCATACACCTTACTCCCTAACCAAATCACAGTATACACAGAGTCTTTCAAACAAAACGGCAATCACTCCCTACGCACCAGACCCACACACAGAGCACATACACAGGGCAAAGCGTCCAAGGGGCGTGCGAAGTCTTAAACAAAATCCGGGCAAAAGATTGAAAACCAGAAAGCAAACCAATCGTGGCAGAATTACAGAGAAAGGGCACAGCGAGAAATCATAATCCGAGAAACCAAAACAGTCATACACAAGTAATCAATCACAGAAAGCAAACCAACCAAAAATCGAGCAGAGCTCCTGAAGTTTCCTATTGTTGAGTTTTTCAGCATCCCGGGACAGAAGTGACGAAGACTTCTGTCGAAGACGTTGCGACGTCTCATGGGCGGAGTTGAACGGGTAGTCGGAGCAAGGCTGGGCTGAGCTGACTTTTCCGTGGGCGGGGTCCAACAAAGAGTGCCGCGTAACAGTTGACTATAATCTTTTGATATTTAGTCGACTAAAACTAAAATAATTTAGATGACTAAATTATGACAAACTAAATTACATTTTAGTCAAAAGACTATGAATAAAAATAAATTAAAATTTGCTGTCAAAATGAACACTTGTTCAGTTTCATAATACTAGTGTGGTGCTGCAATTTTTCTCCAAACAAGAACTGTAATTGAAGCCAGTTCAAAAGCACACAAATTTGCTAAAATATATGCTTTTAATCTGTCATTGGAGTTTTCACCCATAACATTGACAATTATCAAAAATAAACAAATAAAATGCCAAGAAAGCATATGAAGTACATTTATTTCTTGCAGCATTGCTCCACTTTAAAAATGTAAACATGCAAGCTTTTGTAATGAAATTTTTCAATATAAAGTACAAATGCGAAAAATTTTGAAAAAACAGAACAAATCTGCAGTTTGTGTAACTACCCAGTTGACCCACTGAAACAACCTTAACACTGCACTGTCACCACACACATTCTCTAAGTAGAGTGCTTTGAGAGGGTGATAAAAAAAAATATAATAGCCTCTTCAACACCTAAAGGCCAAATGCAAATGCTTTAGTGTGAATGTGCAGTGGCTTACTCTCTGACAGCAGCTGCCATGCTTAATTGACTGCCTTTTGCAACTTCGTTAACTTGGTATTTTACTACATTAATTCAATCAAGACTTCAGGGTTTCATTATTTATCAATAAGGGACAGGACTTGTGGAAATATTTAGATATTTATTTGGTAAAATAATCTCCATATAAAGTTCTCTCAATAAATAAATGTGCTTTTCATTCAGAAATTATTTCTGTTGCCACTGATTATTATTTTACTCACTGGATGGGGAATACATGTGGTTTTGAGACCAGTTCAGCTCCATAAACTATGCAGACATAATGTATCACTGAGAATCTGGAAGAGATCAAAGTTTAAGACAAATTGCGCCAAAAATAAAGCAGCACTACATAGTGGCAGCAAAGAGAAAGGGCAGCCTCAGACAATGGTAGGTGTGATTTTGAATAGCTTAAAAAAAGTTGAGAATTTTGTTTGACTATTTTTCATCTTATTCTTACTAAGGAAGGGTACACACAGTGGCTTAGAATGCTTATGGTTTGTATCTGCAAGAGAACTTTCAATGCAGCTTTTGTTATTTCCAGATATATACTGACGCTCCTCTACTTACGAATGAGATACGTTCCGAACGGCCGTGCGTAACTTGAAATAAGTCATTATTCAACATCATCTTAAGGGTATACGCAAGTACAAAGAACTAGAATGCTGGGAGTACGCACGCTTTGTTGCTGCGCGGCAGGAGTAGCGGTCTGAAGTCGTACTAGGCAGAATTGGTGCGCAGGAAAAAAATTGATGTTGCGGACAGGAAACAGGAGCCCAATGAACACAAATCCGACTTACATTCCACTTCTTTCGTATGTCTGAAAGTTCGTAAGTAGAGGATCATCTACATACATATACTGTATGAATAAACTGCAGATTGAAAGTTACTGCTTGTGCATCTTTTACTTATGGTGCCTGAAAAAAAGTCACTTAACCCTCTGGCGCATGTCAGACTACCCCGAAAGTGGCTGAGAGGCCCCAGACTCCAGAGGGTTAAGACGCACCGAATTTGACCAGAAAGCTGTGTATTAGACATCTCATATTGTAATAATCTAGTTGCAGTACACTTAAATTCAAGATATACTATACAAATAATGTACTATTGAGCGATTTGAATTCTAAAAATGTGATGTTTCGCCTGTTGCATATTGTACTGATGTCTGCTGGTCTTTCAGAAATCAGTTAAAATCAGAATGCATAAAAATAAGGTTCATTTACAATGTTATGGAAAGGTACCATCCCTGTAAATGTTGGTAGCACTGTGAACCCCAGTCCAAGAATAATCCACTCTGCTTATGTGATGTCTCAGTTGGGTAGGAGCAAGTGTAGCTGCCTGACAGAATCTGATTTAGCCAGATGGAGACATTTTCTGGGAAGGTATGCCAGTGTGACACAAAGTCACAGTGTGATTAAATGTGTTTTCAAACCAATGCTTTGCCTGTCCTAATTGTGCATTGTTGAAATTTGCTATTTTGCAAAAGGATTTTACCAACCCTTGAAATCCCTAGCAGGCTTAATTTTATTATAAACTTAATATAGTATAATGAGTGTGTGTTTGCTACATCACCTTCTTATATATAAAAAAAACAATCAGAATAACTCCCACATGTCCTTGAAGAGATATAAAGTTTGAATTACAGAATCTCATTGCATCACTTTACTAGACAGAAGTTGAATGAATCAAAAAGTAGCCTCTGCTGCCTTCTTATTCTTCATGTTTTTTTCTATATATTGAAGATATTTTCATATCTTTCTTTAGCCTGCAGTGTCTCTTATATAGGTACATACATACATACATCAATACAGACAATTATACTGCCACTGCAGAGAGCTGCCTTTTTTTCCTCTGCTCCCAGCCCAGTGGACACACTAACTGGAAGATCTGAAAGAAATGTTTTTCACTTGCTTTTGCAGTTCTGTGCTTATTTCAAGCATGCTCTGTGAGTATTTTCCATCTATCATTCAGTATGTGATGATCACATTTATCACTGTTCATTCTTATTTGGATTCTGTAACTCCAGTCAAAGGAATATTAGTATATTTATCTTCAGCTCCACAAAGCAAGGCACTCGAGAGGAACTTATGCCTGCATCAGTCAGCAATTCCCGCTAGGATCGCGATATCATCTCCTAAGAGCTGGACACCTGCACAAATTTCATTTTGAGAACAAATCACCAGTGTGTGTCTGCATTCAAATCTGCCTGCCGAAATCCTATCCCAGCATGCCTGCCGCAGAATCCGCTTAGTTATGCACTGTTGGTTACCTTCAAGAATAGTGCGCATACTGATCCATGAGAGGATGTTAAAGTTTGGGCACATACTAAATATGTTTAGATCTTTCATAAACTTTTTCTGGAGCTTATTTATTTATTTCTTGAAAATAAAATAAACACATATGTTACTAGAAAGCATTAGATTTGGCAGTGAGTAAGAGCTGCCTGACTTTCATGGAAATCAAGACTTTTCTGAAGAGTATCTTCAGTTGTCTTATTGTCAGCATGCTGAAGGGCATCATGGTATTAAAGGGTTTCAGAGGAAGGTTTGATGGACACTTTTAATATTCCTTAGATATTAACTGCTACAGTTGATAGCAAATGGGAGGTATCATATAAGAGAATTGTATCAATGCTATTGAGTATATCATTTGTAGATTTGTTTGTTGTTATTGGCTCAGATCTTTTTCAGGTATGTTTTCAAGATAGATGTTGGAATAAAGTAGCTATTTCTGTCTGAGAAACTGCAGTGTGGTTAAATCATCCAAAAAAAAAAAAAAAAAATCATCCAAAATATTTCTGTCTTGTAAGTGTCATGATTGACATCAAATAATTTATTTTAAATCAAAAAGAAACATAATGTACTGGGGTAGAGGAAAAAAATACAGTGCTTCACAGTAAGACACAATAAATTAATGTAACGATATTTCTATTAATGTTACTTGCATGAAACATTACAATGATATTTTTTCCTTTGTATATATTTCTGGCCATGTGAACTAAGGCACAGACTGCTGCTTATTGGTTGAGCTACATGAAGGATGATGTGCACTAGTATGTTATATGAATAATGATGCATTATATGTGACCTGTGCCATGGTTCTCTTTTAAATGATGCAAAGGATATTGTCAAGTTCAGAGATTTTACAGGTATTCATTTTCAACAAGTCTTACAATGAAAATTAACTTGCGTTTAAAGTACTGAACCATGTCCATATATCTGGCTGATTCTTGCCGCCTCTTTTGCCCTGCTCACTATGGATATCACATTCCAGCTGGTTCATTGTATCTACATCAGGGTGGTAATTCTGCAGTATGAATGAACTTGTAACATTTACCTCTGATTTCACTCATGCCACAGGAGCCAATCTGGAAAATCAAGGAACACACTGTCTCATTGTTACAAGCTTTATGTTGAACAGTTGATTGTGTAGATGAAACATGACAGGAATGCCCTTCTGAATCTAATTATTGTCAAGATTGTCTTATCACCCAGTCCTCGTTTTGCTGCTGACTCCTCAATGGTCACAACATGTCTGTTAGTTTGTATCAGAGGTATTGTGTCTTTGTCCCTTACTGTGAGAGAGAAAGCTGGGTAATCCCACCTTTGTGGTATGGCATCTCTCTAAGAGCACTGACCATTTTCCAGGTGACGGAAGCTGCCAGAGCACAGGTGTTATGGGGGATTTAGTGCAGATGTGGCTGGTTGGTCTTAGAGATCATTTTGAGTTTTGGTTCTGCTTATATGTAGGAAGTCTGTTCTGTAACATAGAACAAAGCGGTTCATATTGACACTTTTCATAGCATCATTATTTGTTCATTTAGCGTAATTATGCCCATGCTCTTCTTCAGGTTTTTATGCTTTCTTAGAAAATCAAAGCATAGTTCAATTTCAAACCTAGCAAATCAAAGCATAGTTAATCATAATGTGAATTCTAGTGATCTTCTAAAAATGCTTAACAAAGTAAAAAAATGAATGTAATTCACAAATGTAATGCAAATGAAGTTGTGTGTTTGTGTTTTTGCTTTAGGCAGCTCTTTGACCAAAAAATGTATAACAGAGCCATATACTACTCATTTTCATGTAGTCTGAAGGGGGGTGGGGGTAGTTTTATATGAGTAATGAGCAACATGAAAATAGTTTTGGAAGTGTTGCAAAACCCATCCTAACATTATATTCCCAAGTCCTCCATTGTCTTAGGTTTGGGGTTAATCTCTTTCTCTCTCCACTGGGTACATTAAGAAAGAAGACCTTCTATAATAAAAATATGCAGTCAGTACTTTTGATGAATGGGTTCTCTTCTGGATATATGGTCCTATGGGGATTGTTGTCAGAACGCTGTTAATAGTGGCATTTGCTGTGTGGTTCAGCTTTTTCTCACTTGGTCCATCCTTCTCTTTTGCTGAGCAGTATCTGCTGAGCACCTGGAAAAGAACCTGAAACACATGGAGAGGCAGCTTCTGCAGCTGGAAAACAATCTGAAGAGCTTCGCTGCTCAGCAGGACCCACAGGATGCGTTTGTCCCAAAGATGGCCATATCCTTTCAGTCTGCTTGGATGTAAGTCACAGGACCTTTGTTTGAGTTTTCAGACTCTTTTGGGTCTTTGCTGTCCCCCTATTGGCATTCTGCTCCTTTATGTTGGCCAGTCCAATTTTTGGCTCATGACTGCTGCAAGGAAATGTGCTTTATCAAGTCAAGTGCTATAAAATCATTAGTTGTGTCTGTAATGTACTGTTAGATGTTTTGCTCACTCAATATCTTATGTCTGTCTTTGACATTTTCTGCTGCTCAGCCTTAACCTCGGGGAATCTGTTTCATTGCTTTCTGTAAGGTTGAATGGGGGTGTTAGACCCGTGAGTTTCCCAGTCGATTCCATGCTGTGGCCCCCTCACTTATGACCGACTTGAGTGAGGTTCATCATCATCGCATAGCCTAAAGCACAATGATTCTTTCTCTATATTGCAGATTAACGTTCTTCCAAATGTCCCATAATATGAAGTGCTTCGTAAGCCACTTGGCTGCTGAAAACTGACAAACAAAACACACATTCACACATACCCCCCCATCAAGTACCATCTATGTTGCCAGTCTATTCTCCTCTCACAGTATTGTGTTTTGTACTTCACTTGAGAGGACCTATATTGGGTGGTTTTTTCTTTCTTTTTCTTAAAGAAATGGAGCACCCTATGTTCATCCTGGTGTTGTTTTAATACAGATGCCAGTATCAATGTTGATAATGATGGTTGTTAATATTAGTATCATAAATATAATCATTGAAATTATAAATAAGTTATTTTCATTGGTAAATTACACAGATAAACATACAAGAAAAAAAATACCCCGCCCTGAGGCCAATCTGTCAGTAAAGCTATTCTGTCAACGGAATGTTACTGGATTACCATTTTTAATATTATTCTAAAACATCTAAATAAACCTTGATCACAGGCAGCAGGTCCAAATATTGTCATTTTATTAATATTTGCAAACAATAATGAAAGCATTCCAATATCAAGTCCCTTAAGACCAGCACTCATTTAAGAGTGTGAGCTAGACATATGCTTTGTGTAATTCCCTAGCCGGCAAGCCATTTTAGATGATTCTGTTAGCACAAAACATTAGTAAAGCAAAATTTGTTTCCCTAGCAACTCTTGGGAAGCTTACATAAACCCCTTTGTCATTCAGAAGCTGGGGGAGCTAATACAGAGGAAAACGATTGGTTATCTTTTTCATCAATCACATAAGTCTAGTTTTCTAATCAGCGTGCAAAAGCTCTGTCTTCAGTGCAATGTCTTGTAAACAATGACTCTGGAAATCTTCAATATTTCTTATCAAAAAGTGATGTGAGACAACTGGTGTTTATCTGTATAAACTACTTGCAGTTTTGAGCACATCAAAACGAAGTTTTGTGTATATTTTCTTCATTTGATCAACAGCAATTCAGTCCTTATTAGTTTTCTTTTCATTTAATGAGAAAGGTGATTGCCGCTGGGACCTTCGAGACATGCTCTGAAACTCACTTGTTCTGCTTGAAATCGCCCAGTCCCCACAAACCTATTAAACCTGAGGCCTCATTCAGAAACAGGTGGCTGTTCGGACAAAACCTAGGACTGGAACAGTGGCCATTTGTTCAGCCTTCTGTCAGGGCAGACATTGATGCTCAGCAGAAAGAGAGAGCCTTTCAGAAACTTACAAGGAATCAAGAGAATGGGTGTGGCGTAATGCATGACAACAGTGTAAGAATGATTTAGCAAGCAGGCTGCATCAGAAAATCCATCTGCAGTATGGAGCACAATCTGCCCGACAGGCAGACAGCTCCCTGCAAACAGGCCTGTGCTCTTCAGCCTGTATGTGCAGCAATCCTGCAGAGGACAGGCCTGTGCTCTTCAGCCTGTCTGTGCAGCCCTCCTGCAGAGGTCAGTAGCAGAGAACAGGCGTGTGCTCTTCAGCCTGTATGCGCAGCTCTCCTGCAGAGGACAGGCCTGTGCTCTTCATCCTGTCTGTGCAGCCCTTCTGCAAAGGTCAGTGGCAGAGGACAGACCTGTGCTCTTCAGCCTGTATGCGCAGCCCTCCTGCAGAGGTCAGCAGCAGAGGATAGACCTGTGCTCTTCAGCCTGCCTGCACTGCCCACCTGCAGAGGCCATCACTTCTCACAGAACTTGACAAAGTGCACACCAGGCAGTTAAAGGCTAAAATATGCATGCCGCCTTTTATGTTTTTCAAAGTATATTTTTTTAAATTATGTGTCACTCAAAAATGAATGGCATTATAAAAATCAAAATGTCACATTAGGTCTAAATTACAAGTACACACAACATATTCAGAACAGCTTCTGTCTGAGTGGGGTGAGGCTCTGGTAGGTAGCTGTCCACTCCTGTCACCTGTGGTTTAAAAGTCACACCCTGAATTCACTGCTCCCCGCTGAGTGTTCTTACCTCAGCTAAGGTAAAACCGCGGAGTGCATAATTTCCGATTTGCTTTTAAATGCAGACATTTCTCTGTGTAGCCTGCAATGTAAAGCACTTTTATGTTTGTCATGCAATTTCTTACCATTTACTTGCCCAGATATTTTTCAGAAACATGGACTGATTCAAACATTTTATGTGCATTTGTACCTGGACCTAGGGTCTGAGAATTGTAGGTTATTCTGGTGAATTATTTGTGTAAACAGTGCTATCGAAAGTGTAGAAAAGCATTGAGCTGGTCAGTATATAAAGCATGTATTGTAAATTTTTTTTTTTTTTTTTTAAAAATACATGATGGTATAACTCCACGGTTAAGTGTGAAATGCCCATATTTCAGGAAGTTATACTGGGTGATTTAACGGAACATGTCTTCTGTAAGTGAAGTCTGGTCAGTTGATTTTCAATCTCCACAATCAGTGCATTTACTCTAAACACCAGCATTTTTTGCAGGCCAAGTGTAAAGTCTTGCATAATCAAAGTTATTTTTTACATTTGTGCCTGTGTGGGGTTTTAATTGCCCCTGCTTCCTTTCTTTCCCATAAAGTAGGAAATTAAACGCAAATATTTTGAGGGTAAGGGATATCCAGAGGTTTTGTACCAGTAGTTTCTTGTGCTTTCTGGCTCGTAAAACTTTTATTTATTTATTTATTATGAATTTTATGAATTTATATTTATTTATCTATCAATATTACTACTTAGAGTGATACCAAGAGATTGTCTCATGGTAATGTTAAATCTTGAGCTAATATGCAAACTGTCACCCCCTCAATCTTCTCCCTTAACATATTTAAAAATGGTGAGTTATACCTGTAGGTAAGCCAAGGATCTGAATTTTTTTAGAATTTACTTTATATAAGGTTATTTGTTTGTTTGTTTGTTTGTTTGTTCTCTTACCTACTGATTTACATTCATACATAAATACATCATCCATCCATCCATCACACAATGCACACACCTCGCCCATAAATTCCCTCATCAGATTGAACTGGTTCAGGACTCACTTCTGATTAATTGAGGGTCTTTGATGTGCTCGACTATACATTGATTCTTCATGTTGTCAATATTTTGACATTTTTTAATTATTATTATTATTATTATTATTATTATTATTATTGTTGTTGTATTTGTGTTCTGCTGCTTGGTGTTTTGAGCACTGTTATATTTACACAGAGGATCATTTAGGTTTTTTGCAGTCTGCAGCATCCCTTTATGTAGTTTTTAAATACTTTGTAAAATTCTGGAAATTATATTTACTTTTTTATTAAATTTACTTCATATTATTCCTAATATCATGTAAAGCTATGGACTTAAATGTTTTGAAATGGTGTTTCTTTTAAAAATTCAGTCAACTAATTGATTGCCTTCTATGTTGTCAGTTTTGCCAGATTCTTCTTCTTTCCTTTTCTTCTTCTTCCTTGAACACTGGCTTTGAAGCCCCCCTTATATTCTTCCATGTTAAAATTCAGCAAAATGGAAATGGCTGCATTTGTGCAAATCCTTGACCCAGCCTTCACAGCTTTGCTACACTGGCCAGAGAGCAGTATGAGAAGCTAGACATTATGCATAAGAATATGATCATGCTGTACAAGAACCTTCTAGAGTACTTTGCAGTTGATCCCAAGAAGACATCGGTGGAGGAGCTCTTTAGCGATATCAGCAGCTTCCGATCTATGTTCATGGTAAGTCTGTTCTTTACTACTGAGCCTGAGTTTTCACAGGAATGTTCTTCTTGCTTGGCATGTTTTGTTGTATCTTTAATAGCAGTCACCTGTGGTTAAATATTTCTAATATTTTTAATATGGACAGACAATTGCCGTGATTAATATCTGCCAACCTAGTATGAAATTTATCTGGAAAATCTCAGATGGAAAAACTTTAACAAATCTTGAGGGAGGTGACTGATAGTTTGGGGAGTGGATTCTTTATAAAAAAAAAAAAGGGATCGATCTAAAAACTACGTAAAAGCCATAATGGTTATAGAGTGTACTATGAACATCCTCCGCAAGTTATTAACATCTCAAACACAAAACTGTCTCCCTGGATTTGGAGCTGCATGTAGGAGAGTTGCTTTTCTTATTTTTTTTTTATATTCACAACTTTGTAGCCATCACGATTACTTGTGTTCTCTCTGTCTATTTTATGAAAACCACACGGCATGAGTAGTAATCAAGGGGATGTGAAAAATTAGTTAGTGGTTTGAGCAAAAAAAATTACAGCTTTGTAAATAAATAGCATTCAGGGCCCACCTCCCCATGCCAAGATAAATATTGCTACTGATGTGGATGTGCCCTAGCACTGTGCTCTTACAGCTTCCCCAGATATCAAGGCAGAGCATCCATGCCAGTGATGCTCCAGTGTCATGCTTTTGATTTGCCATTAAGAGAGTGTTTGAAACCCTGGGGTGAGCCCTGGGAACTTCAGCAGCGCACGCACACTGTACAGTGAGCATATTAACGGTGGTGTTAGCGCCAGAAAGGCATGGTCAGACAAACTAGGCCTTGTTTTCTGAGGGATGCACTCACAGTGTCACCTTGCTGTTTATTGAGCAGGATGGATATGAAATATAACACAAGGGAATTGGCTCACAGGAATCAAAACTGAGCACTTGAGTGGTGATGATAGTTTCACAAGTTATCAAATTGCATTTCATGCTTCCATGCCTTAGTCTTTCTTTCTGTACATTTAGTGTTTAATGGACCCCCTCCCCCCCCAGTTCTATTCAAAACTTTAGATTTGCAATATTCTGACAGGACAGAAGCAGACTGCATGTTTTTATGAAATGCTTTTGAAATGCAAAGTTATTTTCCACTTGGCTGCCACATTGATGAGACGACTTTCATTGCTTTCATTATTTTAAATGATTTCAAGATTGAAATTTTGAATTTTGGGGAACTGTGACATTCATAAGCTGCATGCTAATGCTGTAGTGTATTTGAATTGGTGTCAGATCTCCTGCTTTGCTGATTTTCAAGATGCATATTATTGCTACAGAACTCCTGGGCCCACGTTTGTCAAAGCTGCTTGTTTTTTAATGGCCCATGATTGAGTCTTATGATACAAACTGATCTTATAGAAATTAGTGTTGCACAATATCAGATCTCAATATGATTGGCGCACGTGCAATTATCTCCAGGGCCTTAGATGACAGGTGAAACATTTGTCTTCATGCTGGCTTTTCGCTACTATTGGTATGTTTATTTACACACACGATTTGGTAAGGAGTTTCTGAGAAATATAAGATGAATATGAGAAAACATTACTTGTGTCATTTTTATATCTTTTTGAAAAAAGGCCACCCATACTCTACTGTAATAGCGATTAAAATGCACCGTGATAATAATTTTAGGTCATATTGCCCACCCCTATTTTGCGCTTTTAAATCTGAGAAAACTTACCATAACGCAGAGGTGCGTGTTGGTTCTGAAGCAGCCAAATGTAGCGTGAAACGCAACTGGCATGTGAATATATGCAAATGTGACGGTGTGTGTGAAGCGTAACTAACTCCCTTACTGAGAGTACTTTTTACTGTTTCAGTTTTTCTTAGGCTAAGTTAAAAGTAACTTGTACCAGTGCTCTTAAATCTTTTTTCACGTTTGCACACTGACAGTTTTACGCTCATAGAGCCCTGTAAAGCACTGTTGATTATTGGGCATGAGCCGTACAATCTCGATTATATCGAAAAGTGATATTGAGCAGTCCTAATGGAAACTATTTAAATACTGCAAAAGCAATAAAATTAAATAGACTGAGAAAGACAAAAGTATTGTAAAATAAATCTAAGGAATAATAATTCAGATAAAATACACAAATGACTCAGCTTATGTCTTTCAAATTCTCCAAGTGCAAGTGTTACAGGTTTAAGAGTTCTTTGTTTTATATAT
>JAABNX020000040.1:24671668-24716950 GCA_015163995.2 Mormyrus lacerda
ATTATTAATTTATTTAACATTCAATACAGGTGATGAATTGTAAAACAATAAGGCCACAGCCTCATGAAGAAGAAGAAAAAAAAAATTAACTCTGTCCCTGCGGTTGCCGCGGTTTCTGCGGTTGCTTTCCTTCCTCTGCGGTTGGCTTGTCAATAGCGCGGTATTACAATATTGCGGTTATCACGACAGCCCTAAGTGGTGTATGGCACTCCTGATATCTTTGCAAGCGGACAAAGTTGCAAGTTTTTAGAGTACTGGTGCTTCCTGTCTTGTTGTATGGCTATGAGACATGGACGCTATCCAGTGAGCTGAGATGAAGACTAAACTCCTTCGGTACTGTGTCTCTTCAGAGAATCCTTGGGCACCGCTGGTTTGACTTTGTGTTGAATGAGCAGTTGCTAGAGGAGTCCCTAATGAGGCACATGTCCTGCATTGTGAGGGAATGTCAGTTACGGCACTATGGCCATGTGATGCTATTCCCTGAGGGTGATCTGGCTCACAGGGTCCTCGTTGCTGAGGACCCAGGCGGGCTGGACCAGGCCAAGGAGGCGCCCACGTAACACCAGGCTGCGGCAGATGGATGGTCATTTCCAGAGGGTGGGACCGGACCGTGTGCCTGCCTGAGGGGTCGCCAGCCACAGTCCCCAGGAGTTTTGCCATGTGTTGGGTGCGGCAACGCGCTACATCAGCGCATGCTCCCCAACCTGATGTGACCTGACCTAGTACACATCTGTGTGGTAGTGATCAGCTTGAAGGCCAATGTGCAAATAAGCCATTTTAATTCAGTGCTAACTGCTTGTAAGACATGAAGGCACAAGGAAAGTGTAATTGCTACAGCCTTGCAGAGACTTGTTTTTACTTTGTGTCATAATAAGTAATGTATATGTATCTGTGAAATCATGTATGTTCACAAAAGTGTCTTGGTAGTGTTCTAACAATAACATGTTACAGCTAAGATATTTGCAGGACTGCTTTTATTTTATGTATTCAGTCTTTTGCCGCAGGATACAGTAAAGATCATGGCAACAATATAGTAATAATAATAATAATGACAATAGATAACACTTTGTTTTAAATCTAATAAGGAAATATTGAATTCAAGAATTAGGTCCAAAATCATCTGTCATTATTGTTGATTCCAGGTGAGTAATCAATTTTTACAGTTAAATGCATAATTTGTTACCCCCTGTGTTTGAGGTATAAGTGGTGGTGCACATACTGCATTTATACAATCTGCATAGCTGAACTGCACATACATCACACAGGGAGTCCATACCTTTTTCTCTTGTAACACACGTTCCTCGTTTCCTCCTCTTCTCCTGCATTACCTGGTGTCGCCCTTTCGCTTTTAAACATTTCACATTATAGGCAGAAACTTTCACAAACATAATGGAAAATGATATTAGCATTGAAGTTGATTATAAAGTTGATTCTTTGGTCCTGAAGTTATATACACCATTTAGCAAGCTGCCCTTGTATAAATTTTCTAAAAGTAACTAATTTGTATAGTAAAAATTGATAGTTACAAGGTGATTATGAAAAATATTAAATCAATATGATTTGGAAAATACATTTTTGCTTTGTTTTTAATGAAGAAAATATGTATTTTATGTTTTCGGTTACACAGTCATGTAAATATGATTTATCGATTTTTAGGGTCTCTCCAGCTACTAATGGTAGAAAAATATGATACCATTCTTATGGGGCATCTCAGATTTGTTTTTTTATTTTTTAACACATTGAGAACAGCCTGGAAAATCTTGGCCAACTATTGAAGTCCCTTTTCTGTGCAGTTATGGAAAAGGACTGTAGGGTCAGTAAATATACTGTTATCTTTAATTACCCAAGCTTGTGGCCTGGGTGTAATTTTCCTGCTTTTTGTGCCTGATCTTTTGGGCTTCTGCAGCAAGCGGTGAAGGAGAATATAAAGATGAGGGAGGCTGAGGAGAAGCAGCTCCGTGCCAGACTGGCCAAGGAGCAAGCAGAGCTGGAGAAGCGCCAGAGGCAGCAGCAGAAGAAGCAGCTTCTGGAGGTGAACACAGGTATGGGTGCAGAACGGAGCCCTCCGCCTATCACAGTATTAAAGTGATGCCTTTTAAAATCATACTGTCCATTCTCTATAGTAAGGAAGATTTCCTTCTGGCATGGTGGCTCAGTGAGCAGCACTCTGGCATTGCATCTTCAGGGTTGGTGGTTTGAATCCACCTTCGTTTGTGTGCAGTTTGCACATTCTCCCTCTATTGTTCCCTCTGGGCACTGATTTCCTCCTGCCTTGCAATGGACTGGTGATCCCATGGAGGATGTAGTCCAGCCTTGTGCCTTACACTGCCTAGCATAGCCTACAAGCTTCCATGCAACCCTGACCATTTCTAAATGGATGGATGGAATATGCAGTCTAAATTATGCTTTCCCATCCAGAGGACGTGCTCGTAATCCAAAGCACTCGTATATCAAAGCGAATTTTCCCATTTGAAATAATGAAGAAACAGATGATTTGTTCCACAACCCAAAAATATTCATATAAAAATGATTAATACAAAATATAAATATGTATAAAAATACACAAAACAAATTAACCTGCATTTTACCTGTGGAAAAAAAATCATGTATGTTGTGAGAGAGAGGGGATGAGGGGGGGTTATTTTGTAGGACGACTATAACGGAATCACTGCTATCTGTTGACTCACTGGAATCTTTTTCTTTTTATGCAACTTTAACAAGGAACCTATCCAATGACAGCTGCTTTTGCCTCCTTTTCGATTTCGTGGAAATGTGGGCATTGCATTGTCATTAAACAGATTCATGCACTGCTACGCCCTTATTCAGGTGGTGCTTTTCTACAAAATTTTGACTATACGAGTAAGGCACATCGACTGAGACCAAGCATGGGAGACGATTACCCACAATCCTGTAGCGAGAGAGAACCATCGGCTCAGTTGTGATTACGTGATGCTAGGCAGACAAAGCGTATACGTAATACTTGTATTGCAAGACCTCGCACATTTATGAAGTTTTAAATTAGTAAAAAATTTTGCTCGTCTTACAAAACATTCGCAAGCCAAGTTACTCACAATCCAAGGTTTTACTGGATATTTGATATTTAGTACAGTATTTATTAGACAGAGAGGTGTTCTGTCACAGAATTGAGCAGGTACTTCCCTGGTCAAAAGTTCAATTTCCTCAGCAGTCACATGCACACTGCTGCCTATCTGCTGTTACCATATTTAGGGCCTCCTAGCCTTCTTGCTGAAGAAACATCCTGAATAGCTATATCTCCTGAAATAGATTTACTCCAGTCAGCTTGTGACCTCAGTCCACGAGTTGTTGCAGGTTGTTGGTTGGCTAACTATGGTTAAATTTGTAGCTGGAACTGTGGCTGTCTAATAACCTAATGTTAGTGGCATGATTTTATGACGTTGAGTAAAAAGCTTGTGAAACTCTGTCTGTTATACAACAGCAGACTCTCTATATCTAAAAATACCCTGCATTTCTCTAAACACAATTCTCAGGGCATGTATTTCCACAAAACCACATTAAATGTGGTTAGTGTAGCACTTAAGAACAAGAAGAAATTCTAGACACATTCACAGACACTCATCAGTAACCTTCATTAAAACTATTTTAGGACAACAGACCTTTTAGTATCCTACAAAAGGTTAGAATTAATTATAATTACCTGCTGGAGACATCAGCATGTTTCAGCTAATACATCTCTGCAGTGTGTTTTTTCCCTTCAGTCATCATCATTTTTTTAGGCTTATTCATTCATTAGTGATTCAATTCAAATTAAATGGATCACTAACATTGTGGAATTATTGGTTTTCGGTATGCATATAGTATGCCCTAATCAACAGAACACAATCCAACAATTACACACTTCACCTGTTGTTTTTACACCATTTGTGATTTTCCGAATTTTTATCAGCCTTTTCTGATGCAAAGTCTGCTAAACACGATTCTGGAGAGGGTGTATAATAAATCGCTGCCCTTCTTTATTTGGATCTTGTAATCCTCTTGGATGTTCATTTATTTATGATAAAACCAAAATATTGTGTGGATGGAGAGTTGTCATTCAGCTACTAACATGAAGAGCCCATCTCTAATGAGCTTGTCTTTCTGGACACATCCAAGGCTTTTTCTGTTGCAGCCGTTTGGCCTTGAATCAGTTGACAGACACAGTGAAGATGTGAAGTAATCATGATTTTGAATGGGGAGAGAGAGAATTTTTTTCCCCAACTCTTAAAATAGGACACAGTATATAATATTTCAGGGTACCACATAAGCAGTGGTCTGATGACTTGGAACCAGTAAAAGAGTACAACACCCAGTCATTGGTTCTTTCAGAACAATGATGGTGTTTTTGCCAATCACAGTCGCAATGTAAAATGTCAAATGTAAGTTGCTCAGCTAGCTAATATGTGTAACTTAGCTTATCAATGTCAGTAGGCACAAAACATCTCCTCCCCTGTTATCCATTACTGCTTTATAGAGCTTGGCTGCTTTTGATTTTATCCATATTAAGATATGTTACCTGATACAATTTTCACAATCAAGCTGCAGGGGAAGAGAGCAGTTTGAGCTGCCGCAGACACGCGTGGATCTTGGCATTCCTACTGGAATTCCTACTTGTGAATATGTTGCATTGCTTTGGCAGTGGTAGCCGTTTACTTCAAATTCATTTGAATTAGTTTACATGCATTTGAATGAATCAATTCGTTCAGTAACCCGAATTTACATGATGCTTTTTATAGTTGCATTGAGGAAAGTATTTGAGTGAGTGTCGTCTTTGCTTTTTCACTAGCTTGTAACTGCTGCAGGTCCAATCAAAGGAAACATTTTGGTAAAACTTTACTTGAGGGGGCACAAGTAATTTAATAACTCAGTTACTACTCAAATACTACTTATGTAAAACTGAGAACGATCCTTGACACTGATGAATCATACTGTATATGGTTGGGTTGTAACCAAGAGCCACTTCCATGTTTGTGTACAAGGACAAATATAATAAGAAAAACTAGAAATGCGATGTCCAAGGGGATCATTCTGAAACCTGCATGAATATAGAATTTTTAGCAAAACTTTCTTTAGGAAAGAGCAAAGGAAATGATGCAAAAAATAAAAATAAAACTACGTGCTAATGGGGGATCAGTGTAACATGATTTCCTCCAAAAAACTAGATTCATCTGAAGTCAGAATTCTCAATATTTAGGTGTATTTTCTTTTACGCAAACTATAATATACTGAGATTCAAACAGTTTTAAATGCAAGAATCAAGTAGCACATAGGTGCCACTTGGATAAACTTCTTGGAATTTACTGTTCAATAATAGATTGCATGTTCTTATTTATTTGTGAACACTTTTAAACATTTTTAAACGTTTTGTAATGGTTCTGGATTTTTATCTTATATTTCATATTTTTGCATTGCTGAGAATTATTTCTATAACTATATATTTACATCAAACCATTCTTCTTGTATTTTCTGCACCACCTGCGATATTACTCCGTCTGCCTAAAGAATCATATATAAATTAATTCCATATGACAAATCTGATGTCGTAACTCCCTGGGTAGGCCTAATAAAACAAATGTTTTTCAAGCAACAAATTACACATTCAAGCACACCATCTTATGGTTGTTCAGTCCCTGAAAAGGCATTTTCCATTGATACACACCTCTAGATATTTTCATAATCAGCTGTAACCAGCTGTGTCAAGCAAAAAGCCTGCATCCATGTTTTGCTAGATTTTCACCCATTTGCTATGTGTTCCCAAGGTGTTCTTTAAAAAGCAAAAGGTTCTATGTACATCACTTTATTGAAAGCCACAGTCGCAGGTCCTTCAAATATTACGAGGCAGAAATCGAACGAGCAACACTTAGAACATCAAAGCTTCGTTCACTTGTGTTATCTTCAAAGGAAGATTACCCTCATACTTCCTCCTTGTTACTTCTCAGAAGTCCTGTGCCTTTTTTTCTACAAATATATTTCATGGCAATTAGTTCTAATCATAATTCTGGTCTTCCACATTCTTTATGACCACCAAGGATATCTGTCATTTTTGTAATATTGGTGTGTGTCCCATCAGAAAGTTGCATGAATTGTTTTAATACTCATGTTTCAATTATTATAACACATTACATTATCATCCATCCATCCATCCATTTTCTGATACCCAGGACAGGGCGCCAACCCATCACAGGGCACAAACACACACCAGTCACTAACACATACAAGGCGGGGAATAACCCAGGATGGGGCGCCAACCCATTAGAGAGCACACTCACACACCAGTCATTCACACATACAAGGCAGGGAATAACCCAGGATGGTGCACCAACCCATCACACACCAGTCATTCACACATGCACACCTATGGAAACTCTGGCAGTTCCAATTCACCTTAACATAACCAAAGAACATGGAGGAAGCCCCACAACAAGAACATGCAACTCTACACACATGTTGCCAGGGTGGAAACTCAGTTATAATGTAAAAAAACGGTGGAGGTGGGGGGGGATTGTTTGTTTGCTTGTTTAGCAGGAGAGACACAGTGTAGACCTTTACAGTACGGCACAGGACCAAACTGAATGCAAAAGTAGGACATCAGTCATGTTTGTTAAATGCCCTGTCGATAACGCCTTGGCATCGCTCAGTATTCATTGCATTGAATCACATGTTCACTGAGAGGAATCTCGAAGTCCTCTGCTGAGGTCCTGGGGGCTACACTGTGGAAAAATTCCTACGTGCATCCCTCTCACCCTCAAACACCAAATCAGCCATACTGTCAAGTTTAGGAACACTTATTCTTTAATGCAGATTAGGAAGTAGGTCTCAGCACTGCATTAAACAAGGGGCTAATTATAAATGGCACATTATGTGTTAACATTTGTTACATGGATAATCTTTTGAAGTGTGACTACATTTCTAATTTAAGAAATTGCTTTTTCATGTTTTATTCAGCATAGATAGATATGTAACCTTTCACATGCATTTTTTAACTGGGTCTTGAGAACTATCTTGAAATGTTTAAAAAAATTGTTTTAAAATTTAATCTAGCACTGGGCAAAATTACATTGAGCTTCTAATTATTCACACTTACACTTAAAACCAAGGATATATAAGAATAGTGGTGGGTAGTTTTCCCAGTATCTGTCGTCATCTCTCTTTGTAGTAAAACCTGCATCATGCAAAGTGAAACATTTCATATGTTTAACCTTTTAAACATAGAATAGCTGGAGGAAAATAATTTCTCAACATTATGAACTACTTAAAACTTGTTAAAATGATGTAGTGTTATACTTGTTAAAATCTATTTAATAAAATACTAGCATAGCTGATGTTTTGTGAATCTTAAATCTTAAAATTATAACAATTTCAAGATATTGCTATGCACAAGAAATTACTTGACATTACTTTTAACTAAACTGTTTTATTTAATAAAAACAATATATATGTGTGCATAAAGAAAGACACCTTTCAAGGAATAACTTGTGACAGCAGTGACATAATATACAGTATATATTTCTTCCTGGTGATCTTAGATCTCTGTTGAGTACACCCCAGTGAATATGTCCCAAACTGACCAGGTTTCCTCAGTGCTAAAATACCTTCCCTAAATAACTTATCTTTGATTGATTAACTTTATGCAAAATAATTTCCCCATGGCATTCTACTGATCTCCCTGGTTTACCTCAATAGGAGGTTCATTTTTTTTTTTCTTATTTTCATTTTGCTACATATTTCCTTGATTCTCTATGCTAAGTACTTCAAGTCAAGCATTTCAAATTCCAGCATTAGAATGTGTTAATTTTGTCCTGATACCAAATGTTTAAACTTTAATCAATACAATAAAAGAGGAAATTAAATTCACATTTAAAAAATCACACAAAAACTAAACATCACATAAAATGATATTTTACCCTGTCATTACTATTACTGTACGTTACTTGTAAACAGTAAGACTACATTTAAGTATTTATTACTGTTCGGACACTGCCAATTGTGTGCTAAATCACTTTTCCCACCTTATTATGTGTTAAACTGCAATAACTTGACAATGTAAAAGAAACATCTGATTGTTCTATAGTATTGTAAGTATTGATTTTCTCTACATTCAAGGAATGACACAATCAGTTTATTAATGACACAATCAGCACAATAGTCTGAAAGTGGGGCTCATCATTCCAGTGAACAAACCTAAGAGATGGTTCATCCTGGGGGTGGATCCATCCGTCTTCCAACTTCTTATCCTGGTCTGGGTTGCAGAGAGTAATAACTTGTGTACAGTTGTAATAACAACCACCAATTTACTCATTTACTCTGAAACAAAAGAAACAACTTGCCTCTAGGTAAGAGTAACTCAAATTCCTTTTTTTACCTTTTACTAACTTTGAGCCATGCAGGTATTGTTCTGTTTGTTTTTGATCAAGCAGTTTATACAGTTCTACGTGTAATATTGAGGCTTTGCTGTTGGCAAAAAAAGTTGCTGGAATGGATGTTGTTCTTGTGTAATTTATTGATTTGCTGTGCTCCATGAAAATGCATTTCTTGTGAGTCTCATTCCTAAAAGCAAAAAGGGACATTAAGGTAAAACAGTAGGAGTCTGAGAGGAGTCAGACCTGAATGTAGGCATAATGATCTTCTAAGGACACAAGACTTTTCTGTGTACGATGCAATGGTCCAAGGTTACTCGGTCGAAATTCAGTTCACTTTATTGGATTGTCACCACATGCACAAAAACTCTCATTTGGAACTGGATTCACATTTGGGATACAGTCGTGGGCCTTTTTATATTTGACAGAGTGACTGTGTATTCTAACATTAGATTTCAACATATATCAATTTTAAAAGTACACTAAGATGGCAAATCAAAGTTCCATATATTTCTATATATATTTTTCCTGAACTTGTTTTCTGGCCCTGTAGAAAATGATGAGACTGGAGTGATGGACAGCCTGCTGGAGGCCCTGCAGTCCGGAGCTGCATTCAGGGACAGGCGGAAGAGAGCGCCCAGGCCAAGAGGTGAGTCCTCCGCTGTCATTGACTCCTTTGATCAAAATGCTTGCCTCCCCTTTGCGTTGCGTGAAGTATGTGCTTCATTGTGAGTAGCAACAGTCCCCAGGGGCTAACACCCCAACAATTATAACAAATGTCGCATGAATGCTTCATTTGGCTAGTGTCAGTCCTAGTTTTAACTGAGGATGTGAAGCAGCCGTCCACTGACCATACCATGTATGTTTCAGTTGCTTGGCCTCCGTAGTCTCTCTTAATGGTCCGCTATTTTTAGTCATTATCAAAAGCCTTGTGTGTCAGCGTTAATATATGAAGTTCAACTTGAAAGTGCTTGCAAAAAGGCTCAATGCACTGTAAGAAAAACACATTATATGATTATTATATCTTTTGTTCAATGATTTTTACAGATCTCCGGCAAAGTCTCAGTCCAATTTCTCAGAGGGTTCCTCTGAAGTCTTGTAACCATGGTAAAATTGACCGAATGTGTATTTAATTTAAACAAGTGAGCATTCACCATCTAACACATTCTGCTTCCACTGAATAGCAAACTAACAGTTTTCCCAGCTTTGCCTGCATGCTGTTTGCTTGCTGTATATTTTCTTGAATATTGCTCATGCTAACGACCAAACCCCCCCAGCAATCAAGATTATTTAATATTTCAGTTTGACTCATGTTTGCTACATAAATTTGCATAATCTTACAGATGACAGCCATTGCTTCACAATAAAGGTGGCAGCCGGGAGAAAGAATTACATTTTCATTCTTTGCTTCAACATGTACAGCAGAATTCAAATGTTGTACTATGCTTGATTAACATCAATGTACTGTGGATACTGAGTGCTTCCTTATAATGAAAAGATTTTCACTTCAACAGTACCTGTAAAACGTAACTGATCTTAACAAATACAGCTTAATACAATATATTTAGAAAATGGAGGACAAACTTACATAGCGTATTGACATGCAAGAATATACATTGCTTGTGTAACAATTATAAATTGAATTTCCTTGCTTTCTTTAAGGATATATAAACTATAACAGTTTCATTAGTAGAATATGAACAGCAGCACTTTTTGTGTCAATGGGGACACTATATTCCACTCACTGGGGCACTGAGAAAATTATTCATAATGTTATTCCAGTTATTGCCTTTACTGCAGAACCCTGCAGTGTAGTGTATATTAATACATTTGTGTACATTTATCAGCCTACATCACAGATAGCTCTGATAGCAAGAGAAACATTCTATTCTGGTATGACTTGTGAGGAATTCTGGGATGTTTAATATTAAGTTGGAGAATATATATGATCCATCACAATGACAGGCCTGTCAATGTAGGTTGCACTCGGATGTCCGACAGCAAAAATAAATGAAGGCCATAGTGTATTCAAGTTCCTGGATAGCGTCTCAGCAGGGAGGACGATTTCCAGGGGATGATTGCTGGGCTAACCAATGCTTCTGCTTCTAGGAAAACTAAACTAATCAAGCTGTGGGTTTTACATTTTAGCTGTTGGCCTGCTTTGCTTTTTATTCATGCATCAATGCATGTAGAGTATATTTTTTATATGTTTAGCACTGCACATTATTGCAAGACAATTATTTTACTAATAATTTCACATTCAAACCAGCATGAATTGCACCTTTATTTAATTTATTTATTTAATGCTCAAGAAAACATAATTGTGATTTTTACTTATGTATTTATTTTTGCTGTATTTGCTTACTTAATTGGATAAGTGGCTTTTATCTGTGAGTAATTAATCTCCAAGGTTCTTCTCTAACCTTCATGTCCTCCCTTAAAAAGGTAAGTCTCTTGCAGGATCTGCATTTGGAAATATTGTGATTATTGCCAGATATTACTATTGAAAGCTTAATATTAATGTAATGGCCTTTATCAGTCAGTTTCATCTTGTAGTCCAAGTGGAAATCACAAGAGCAAAACAACAATACTGAGCTTTATTGTAACTCATCAATGGTGTTTTTTTGAGATTATCTTCATGTGTGTGGCCTTTACCCCCCCCCCCCCTTTGTGTTGGGGGGTCTCGTAGTGTTCCTTTTCCAAGAAAATCTTTTATATCGTTTTTAGATGTAGATTTTGGAAGTGAAAAAGACATTTCCTAGAATAAATCTTCCAGGAAATTATTTCATTACAATGAAAATACTTGATTCTCAAAAAGTATGGTGCTTCACCCAAATAACCAACTGAGTAAAGAAAGGCTTCGCCTCAAAGAAAGCACAAATGCTCCATGTAAAAGACACTTCAAACCTCTTCTCTATATTTTTATCCAAAAAGCACTATTTATTGCAGTAAGTTGGGGTCAGTGCAGAAGCAGTCATTCATTATGCATTTTTAAACTAATGGTTGCGGAGCCAAAGAAAGAGCGGCATGCAACGGCAGGTGGTTACCCTACGTTTAACAGCGTGTAATGCACAATTTGGGCTGCATTTCAGCCCCTTATTCCTTGCTTATTACACATTTGCCTACCATGTTGGTATTTTAGATTTAGGTCCCAAAAATGCAGTTATTAGTAGAACTACTATTAAACACACGTACTGATTTAAATAGCATGTTGATTTACTACTGTCATTCACCTGACTGGCAATTATAGAAAAATAATTGCAATCTTTCTGACAAACCAGATTTGAGAATTCAGCAGCTGTGTGGTATAGTAGTGAGCATAAGCATAAAAGCATTGCTGTGCAATTTATGCTTAAATAGTTCTTTAGGCCAGTGTCGCCTTGTCACCTCTTTAAAAATAAAGAAATGCTTGTCTGTTTGAGAAGTAATTTCTGCCATGTAAGTACAGGGACACAGTTAAGCATAAAATTTGAGGACAATATGTTAACCATGCAATGGGAGCACAGGGACACCTTTTAACACACAATAACGTGGACAGGGGCACAGTGAACCATACAACAGGAGCAGAGGAACACAATTAAGCACAGACTGTGAAGGCAGGGACAGAGTTACTGGTGAGATAGAGGCATGGGGCACAGCCAAGCACACAGAAAAGCACAGGCTTGTTAGCAGACAGCCCTGTCAGCATGATTTTCATTGGAGTTGAGAGACCGCAGCTTGGATAAATGTAGGTGTTATTGCACTGTTATTATTTGTCCCTGTCACAGTGCCTGCACTTGAAATTGTTTCGGCAGGTGTCTGGATCATGTGGTGACAGTTTGGTATAGCATCATTTTGGAAGAAAAGATAAACCCTCCATTGCTATCTGTGCAATCCGCCTTTTGAATGTTTAGTATAGTTTACATCAAACATTACTGGGTGATTGTCATTCCATAAGTTTGCGCCTAGATTGTTTGTTTTTTTTTTTTTTTTCCTCGTTGAATTGATCGAAAAATATGCATGTTCAGTGTGTGTGGGGGTTATGTTTTACATCGTTGGCACCGAATGTACCCCACAATGTGATTAAAATTAATTTGAATTTGTCTGTACTATTATTCAGGTCCCCACACAGATCTGTGAATGCAGTCAAAAAAAGAAAAGAAAAGTCTCTTATTTCGTTTGGTTACTTATGGTTAAGGTTATGGCTGGGTAGGGGTTAAGGTTGTCATGTTGGTAATAGAGTTTTCCCCATAGAAATGAATGGAGAGTCCCACAAAGATATAATTAAAAACCTGTGTGTCTGTGTACGTTTGTGAGTGAGAGAGAGATGATGTATGTTAGAACTACAACACTGCGATAAAGTTAGCTTTATATGCAGTTTTCTGACTGTAATATCTTTCAATGTTTGTAATTAGGGATGTAACGATTCACTCAACTCACGATTCGATACAGGGTGGCCTATCACGGGAACCATGGGCGCAGACGGGAACCAACCCCAGGCAGTCGCCAACAAACCGCAGGGCACATGCACTCACACAACTACAGGACCAATTTAGACTCACCAATCATCCTACCCTGTACGTTTTTGGACCATGGAAGGAAACCGGAGCCCCCGTTGAAAACGGGGAAAGCATGCAAACTCCACACATAAAGGTCCTGGGATCAAAGCCAGGACCTTCATACTGTGAGGCAGCAACACAACACCAACCACTGCGCCACCCCGTCGCCCAGCGGTGCGTCTTCAATTTCAATTTTCGCGTTGGGGCAAAACCAAAAACTGACGTACGACGTCGACGTAAATGTGACGTCAAAATGTGAAATCGAATACAGCATTACACCAATTTTTCTGTTAAAGTACTGCGTAGTGTTTCTGAAGTAGCGATTCATTTTCCACATCAGCCGGTTTAAATCGTCATACATTTACATCGATTTTTAACCGATTTGTGATTCATTGTTACACGCCATTTTTACATTTCACTGTTTGTATGTGTGCACTTCATGTTCAGTAGCCCAGCTCTGTTGCTTAAAGTCAGTGGGGTGAATGGAAACAGTGCAATTATTAATAAATACGTATAAAAACATGATATTAAAGTTGGAAAGTGTACATTGTCCCCCATAGTTTACTGCTTAAAGTGCACTTTACAGGACATGTATGTATTATTGAGGTTTATCCATGCCGTCACATTGCAGCAAATAGCAAGTGTAGTGGAATTGCAAAAGTAATGCGAGTGAACACAAAAAATATTTCAAAAAGGGAGGGAAGTCACAAATGTAATGCCATCCTCAAATAGACAGGACATGATACACAAATGTGCAAAAAACATTTCACATGTAAAAATTGCTGTCTTTTTGTGGATATGATTTTACACAGCACAAATGAAAAAATATACATTTTTCTGGATAGCTAAAAATCTGTGGATCATGGTACATATTTGTGGATTACAAATAATAAAAGTCCAATAAAAACTTCCGTCCAAGTGGTGGCGTGAAACCTCGCAAAATTGTCATCCAAATGATGAAATAATGTTGCCGTATATATGCAGTGTATTTTGCGACACCATGAAATATATGACAGAACATAATGTGAAACGATAGACATTGTTATTTCTTCACCTGGTATATATTGTCATATCGCACAGTCCAAATGTATGTAATGTCTATGATATAGTTTTGGATATACTGTAGGAGCTGATTTTGCAGCAGATCATTGAGTCTGTGTACAATTCACAGCCTAAATGGGGAATCAGCATCTGTCGTCCAAACCGTTTTAATTGATGCGACATGTCATTGTTCTCAAAGTTTGACTGTCAAAACTTTTGATATATTTATATTTTTCTACAATACATCTTCCACACATCAAGTAGGCCTGTGTGCTTTTCATTAGAGTGACAGATTATTACTGCAAACTTCTGTTCAGTTTTAAAGGACTGTTATAGCAGAGAAGTTGTTGCATGAAGCAGAATTAAATTAAAGTGAAATGCAGTGTAATGCCAGGCGCATTTAATGGAGATCGGGACTGAGCATGAAACTCAGAATTTAATGACCTAGGGCTTGGTGACTTAAACGTGACCAATCAGCAGGTTTTGTGCTCTTGCCAGTTTTAATGTTCCACAAGAAAAAAAATGATGCACTGGATGTTTGACCTGTTGCTACCAAATGGAAATGGTGGCTTGAAATGCAGAAATACTGCAGGATATTATGATGGTGATCTAATTAAGTCAAACCCAGGAGAATTACTGAATATTAATTTTGCTTTACAGTACCTTAGACTGATTTCTGCAAAGCCTGAGCTTAATGAGCATTGGTGCATGGTCCTATAGAAACGGATATCTACTTCTCAAGTTGAAGAACGTGGCTATAGCTAATAGATTATTATATCCTACATTAAATAATTGGATACGGTTTTATATATCTAAAGCAATACTGGAGTCTGTATGTTTAGTTAGAAATAATTTTAGGGGAAGTATTTACTAATAACCAATTTGGGACAGTAGTCAAAAGTGCATTTTTGTCACAGGCCAGAATTTTCTGGATGCTGTTGGGTAAAATAGGTGGAGTTAAAGCAAGTGGTTTTCTATATGAAACACCTCTTTGTACTGGTGATTACATCAGTTTGCAGAAATCCTTCAGGCGTTCCAAATACGCCTCATTAAAGACATGAAAAAGCTATTATCACCTTTGTAGGAAAATCTTCTTTTTGCTCAACATAATTGGTCTTGCATTTTATATGGGATTCCTTTTGGATTTTGATCATTGCTGTTCATGTTGTACAAATTAATGTTAACATGAAATAGGCCATGAATCCGCAGAGTTGCCAGTCTACTACTGGTATTGGTATGTGCCTCTAATTTCCAGAAATGGGTTGACATGCTTCTGTCATATTGGTTTTAACATAATCCTTAGCTGAAGGAACAGTTTGCAGTTCCTCACTGTCACATTAGTTCATGTCCATCAAATATCAGTCTCCATAGCTACCTTGGTAAAAAGTGTGGTGGAGGTCATATTTAAAAAGAGCCACTGCCCGCACGGACGGAAATGGCATGTCTAAAGTGAATTCATGAAAGCTTGCATTCCATACTATATTTTTTAAAAACTAAAGAAACCAAGTTCAGCTATTTTAGTGTTGTGTTATGCTGTGCAGGTTTTCAGTGATGATGCAGTGTAGGACTGGCGTGATTTAATTTTATAGTGATAGAGATGCCATGGAAGTCAAGGGAAAAGATCTGGATTTTTGCAGTTGATTCCGGTCTAAAGAGTCACACTTGACAAGTGCCGCTGCCATTTTTCAGCTGGAAAAACAAACATAGCATAGCTATGAATGTATAATATCTGAGCAGATAAGAGTGGGCAGATGCCTGAGTGGAGTGAATTGGGCATCTGTACATAATGGAAGGTGAGCTCAGCGAGATGAGAGCGCCAAAGGAGAATTGCAGTGGGTCTTTTCACAAACCGAAACCAGGCTTCACGTGAGCAGATCATCTGATTCCTCTGCTTTTTATTGTTTCTGTTTAATAGTTGTATAACTCTAGACAGATTTTATCTACAGAACAGCTTGTGAAGTGATAATTAAATAAGTTGTGATTATTATAAGCATGATCTATGAATTGCATCGTTAGATTTTTTTTACAGAATTGGCATGAAGCTATTGGCATCACAGATGAGTAGCTTTGTACCATTACATACCACCCGCATGACATGGCTGATCTCCCCTTTCACAGCACAATACAGACACAAAAATTCTGAATTCTGAAAGCAGTTTGAAGTTTGTATTTATTTCGTTCTAGGTTAAAGCAAGTTAGCATTGTCGCGGCTACTTTTCTGAGATTAATAAAGTACTGTAGTTGCTTTAATTGAATTTTATGCTCATCTTATCTTTGCATGATGGGGTGATCTGTCCCCTCTCGCTTTCTGCACACTAATCTTATCTCTGTGACTGCCTTGCCTTTTCTGAGAGAAACAAGATTTACTGCATTTTCTTTCAGTGTGAATTATTCAAAGAACCTCCACACCTGTTACAGGCATCAGATGGGTTTTTACGCCAAATCATTATCTGTAGTCAGGTGAGGCAATGATCTGACTGAATATGATAATGGCAGTGACCTGGGACCATGGAAAGGATATGGTGAAATAAATGCACGTGGAAACACTTGTTGATTATCATTTGCACATACAGAAAACGAGTTTACAGTGCTATTAAATAAAGTGAAACACAAGAAGGGTATGGCAATAACTGTACTTGAATAGCATTCAAATTATTTATTTATCATTATGTGGGTCATTAATGTAATGGTTCAAAAGCATTTTTTTTTTTTTTTTTTGCAATTCTTTGTTTCCATGGTGACGGCTTCTGTTAAAGTCAATGGCAGGTTCAAAAGAGATGGGTGTGCAGAGGAGTATAAAATGGCAAGAGTGCCCATCGCCCCCGCCCCCCTTTCCTCCTTAGCCAGTGTTACGTGAGCAGGTACAGTCAGTGCACGTAAATGGAGCTTATTCAATGTCAGTGCTGGCCACAGGCTGTTCTGCACTAACCACTGACCTGACGTTCCCGAAAAGGACTGCGCAAAAGGCAGGCCAGATGAGAGACTGTGCTTGCTGACAGCAGATCCCTCTGAGACAGGTTTTAATCAGATCTCTGCTAGGGTGTCCTATCCCCCAAGCCTGCCTTCCTGCTTCCTGGCATCATGTCTGAGTGTCTAGAAAAGGCAGCTAGTGTGCTTCTGGTCCATGTTTATGCTTAAAGTTGCTATAGGCTCACCTGCAAATTAATGGGAGGTGTATATTTCACAGAAGAACATATTAATAAATAACATGGCTTAAATATTAATAGTAAATAATTAATGTAAACACGTGCAGTGTACCATTAAATGGGTGTCTTTAAAGATAACAGTTTCAATGGTCTTATTTGTCCATAAATTCTAAAGTGCATTTTATTTATTCATATCATGTGAACCGTCATGTGAAGTTGCTACTTTATATTCAGACTTTGTCTGTCTGTCTGACTGACTGATTGACGTTATACTGAAACGATAGCATTTGTCCAGGGAAAGTTTTCCTCATGCCAAATTTAGTGCCACAGTAAATTATATGTGCTGGACACTAAGTGCTTTCATTATCAAGTTATTGTGGTTACTGTTTATTAAACTACGTTCCCCAATTACATATCCATGTGCGTAGGGAGATGGGCTAATGGACTTTAGTTCCTTGAACATGGATGTAAGTGTAGCTGTTTAAATAAGCACTGGTGGTAAGAAACTATACAGCTGAAGTACCATGCAGAACCCACAGGTATAATATACAATTTTCTTAAACAGTAATATCTGTGTTAGTAATAACGGTTTCCCATTTGGAAGTAGGAAATGATTGTTTTCTGTTTATTTCATCATCAGAGACAAATAAGAAAATAGGCGAATGGCCTACAGCTGTACTGGGAACCATTAAGCGGCGTAAGTCACAGCCTGCTCCAAATGGTCCAAATAGAAACTGCCCTGTAATAAAAAGTAAACTGAAATAATCAAAGTTTCTTTGGGTGGCAAAAATTACTTTTCTTTGGTTTATTATTTTATTGTTATACTTGCAAACCCTGTCAAAAATATTTTTGGATTAAGCAGACATATTACTCCATGTGAATTTCTGAGATTGTTCTTGTTCTTTTCATGGAAAAGATGTGTGTTTTATGCAGAGTGCTTTAACTTTTAAGGCCTGTCTTGTAAGTCGTCCTGCTTGCTACGTGCCATATAACTCATCCACCTACATGATCACACATTTAGTTCTTACTCATTAGGAGTAAAACTAATCAAACTAAAATCCTTTTAATAATGCAGGACAAGCTGTGAAGCACCCTTGCAGATAATCTTTTTAGATGATGCACCAGTATCTGTGCAGTGAATAATGGAAAAGTAGGTCCTCATATTGTTACATTGTATTATGCTTTGGATATTGGTTATTTTTTTTCATTCCCCGTGCAAGTGTCTTTATTTGAGCATATAGAGCAAGTGAGGAAGCCCAGGAACAGGAAAAACAGTATTCTTCACCAAAACTCTTTTAAAGGCTAATTGCTTGACTTTCATGTTTAAAATGGGATATGATGAGCACTGAAAATAGATCATGGAGAGTGGCCTCTCTCTGATCTTTTCCTGGCAGTGTGGGGATGGGAAAAATGGGGGGAAACCCAGGTCGAACACACTGTTTTATGTGCAAATGAAATGGAACACATTGTCAACCTATATAGGCTCTCTGGCTTCACTCCTGTCGTTTAACCATCACTTATTGCTAATCCTGTCCTAATTCCTTGACCCAAAAAACTGATTTATGAGGGAGAAAAACTGATGTCCTCATAGCTTAATAGCAACATTGTGATGTAGTTAATAGTAGTGTAGCATGTTTGTTAAATCTAGCACACAGAACACACAAGATTATTTTAGGATAATTGATTTTTTTGTGGTAGACCTTATAAAGAGTGTGAATAATCATAAGTATGTGATATTTTACTCATATTAATTGCTGAATGTTCAGCATTCAGTATTAAATCTTAAAATGTACTACATAATTACAATTATTGAGTTCTTATATGCTTTTATCCATAAAGTATTAAAGGAATGTCTACAGATTCAAGAATATTTCTATGTAATTCAAAATTTTCCACCAGGTAATGTTTTCTGCAAACTTATTTGGGAACATCAAAGACCATGACCCTTGTGTCTCAGTAGCTAATGTGTCCTGTTTATTAAGGAATGAACAATGAAGGAATGCGGTGCTTATATATAGATCAGGCATTGCTCATAGGTCTCAAGTGCACAATGCAAAACTTTGAGCATTAAGCAAAAACTGATGGAGTGAGGAAGATTGACAGCCTCCCTCTGACTGATGAAATTGCAGCCGATTTATGTCAGATGTCCGTAACAGCAGAACTTTGCACCATATTTCCCGTCAGATGAAAGCTTAAAGTAGGCAAGATTTATCAATCATGTCTCATCTGCGTAAGATATTGGCAGCCATTTGATGGCTTCATTGAACTATAGTTCCAGTTGCTACAAGACTAGTGCATCAGCACAGAAAGAAAAAGTGACAGGACGTCTTAAAGGCAACGGCCTGTTTCTCTCACAGTGAGAGGTTGGGTAAGGTTTGATCACAGGAAGGTGAGGATCATAGCAGACATTAAATGCATTTTTATGAAGCCTATACATTTGCCTGGAGTGTAGAGATTCGTACACATGCAGATGACACAAGAGTGAGGTCAGGGGTTTGTATGTGATCCACTTAGCTTTGTAAAGAGATTCGATATGCATCAAGGGGTGCAGCACAAGGACAATAACTGGTTTTTGGGAAGCAATGATCTATCACCATGCAGTTCAGGAGTTAAAATAATAAATTTAATACTTTAAAATAAATACTTAAGAAATTCGAATTACATAATGCAGCTGTATATAACAAATCTCAGCATTTCTCCATTTTATAGAGAATCGCTTCCATCATTATATATAAATCAAACTTGGCCAAATAAACAAATTTTAAAAACCATTTAATGACAATGACGAATTTGTGATACATGAATCTGAGATCTGAAGGAGACCGCTGATGCCGTGGCCTATAGTCAATGGAAATTGATTCCACAATCAACAGTAGCATGCCGTAATTATAATGTTGTAGTCAGATAAGCCTACATGTATTTTTTGGTTTGTTTGCAGATAGTTTTTATACTGTTCTATTATACCTGAGAATTTGTAGGCCTGATGCTGAAAGAAGTTATGTTTACATGTTGCAGCGTAGACTTGTGTAATATTTGTTTAATTGTTTGTTTATATCATGCACGTAAGTCTATCGACAGGACTTAATTTTTTGAAATATAGTATAAATCTGTTGCCTCAATGTCATTCTTCATATAGCCTACCTCTCTGTGTTTTTAAGTTCAATTATAAATGCCGATAATTTTTGACTGGAATTTCTCCCAATAGGCATTGAAATCTTCCCACATACATTGATCAGCACCAATTTTATTCAATTGGAAACACTGCCTAACAATTCAGTTTGTGAAATATAAAATACATCTGCTTTGTCAAGCATGGTTTTCAGTACAGGGAATTCTTATGCTCATTAAATCCTTTGTAATGTGATGTGTGTTTATTGGTTGTGAGAGAGATGTGTGTAACAGAGAAATATCTACAGTATGACATTGTGTTAGATAACCGATTGAAAGGTGTGCAGCGTTAATTTTAAAGTTTATGACTGAAAACCAGGAGTAAATTCATCCAAAAAGTGAAATGAGTATGAATATTTATATCATTATTTAAATTAAAAATCACATACACAATCAAATTTCTAGTGCATGTTTGATTTGATGATGCCTAAAGAACAACCAATCAGATCTCTCTAAATCAGACTGGCTCCCTCCGGTTTGTTAAACACTGCTGGGGATTGGTGTTCACTTCAGGGGCTTGAAGAACAATCATGTCAGTAAGCAAAGCAAGATCTGTGCGCTATTGGAAGTGTCATCCTGTAGGATCTCAGAACATTAGGAAACACAAGTGACACAAGACTTCCTTAAGGAGCATTCTTTACAACTTCTTACAGGAGTACCCACATGATTTCTCTGCTTGAAGTGTTTGGAGATCATGTGTGCAGAAATTTGAATAAATGTTTTTTGTGTGTCCTCGACGTCCCTGCAGCCAAACAGGCTAAGGAACACAATCAGTGTTTTACCCCTTGTCACCTGGGACTTTGTGACAGCTTTCCACTTTCATGTCTCCTTACTCTGAAATGGCAGTCGTGATTTTGTCCTTAGGCTTTTTAGCATACGTTCAGTGTCTCTGAGCAACTCCTTCAGTGCTTCTGCAGACTGCTGTGCCAAAGCTACTTTCCTGCAAGAGATTGGAGGAAAAGAAAACAAAAAAGTTGTAATGCTAAGAAACATATGCATATATTCAGCCATAATTTAACAGGAGGGGTTTCATTTTTCATCTGTTAGGAGCCCTTCTTCATCATCTCAACATTTAAAAAAAAAAAAAAGGTAAATATTGTATAAGCGATGCATTTTGCCATAGATAAATATTAAAGCATTTATCAATATAATGAAAATATTAAAGACTTTGTGAGGAATTAGGAGACACAGTTTAAAAGATATTCTTGGAATACAATTAGTCCGTTCATGTGCTAGGTTTCTTGGACCTTGAAGTGACCCTGCCGATGAATTGTGCTGCACACTTTGTATGATGTAATCAAAGATGACTTGGTAGCTTTGAATCACCAAGTGAATAAAAAGGTGTGAAAAACATGGACTTCTCTGTGTTCTGGTTCCCACCCCCTATGATGGGTTTACAAATTGGACTTGTGCAGTTGTATTCCTTCACTCAGCCTTGTGCAATCGAAGATCACAGTTGTGTATCCAGGGCATGAGAAATTCCTGCATTCTGGAGGTGGCGTTCAGTCTCTCTCAGTCCAGCTGAGCTCATTTTTTGAAAATATTCAAATGATAGTCATATCATCGAGTCATAGTCGCTACAAAGTAGCGCTGAACTTCTTATTGATTTCAAATCGAAATTGAGAGTCCGAGCAGTGCTTTGTTTAAATTTATTTAGTACTTTAACTTAACATAGTCAAGGCTTTTGTGATAATTGTTTATGTTTGAGTGTTCTATGCTAATATATTAGAAGCAATTCATATCCTTGCATTAGAATATGGACCAGTCTTTCAGCCCTGCTACAAAGTGTAGGAGAGCTGGAAAATGTCCACCTTCCATCTGTTGTGTATCTGTTGTGTCCAGCCATCGAGTAGCGATTCACAGGTGCAATGTGCTGATCCTAAGCTTTCAGAGCATAGTACTTAAGTGGTGCCCCAGCTGGATAGGCAATGAGTACTGTTTGCTCATTTAACATGCAGACAGGGTGCTCAGTATTCAGAGTGATGTGGATGGCATGTTCGGACACTTTTCCAACCTCTCTCTCACCATAAGGATGGGAATAAAGGACCACAGTCACCTGACTAACGGAACTGCTACCTACTGGCCAGTGATGAGGAGGCTGAGAGGAGCCAGCTAATGCTGAACACTGTGCACAAGCTGAGGACTTTCCTCACTTGCTCTCTTTGTATTAATCCATAATGTTTTTAACGTGTGGGAAGAACAACGTTGCTCAACTTTAAAATACGAAATTCTGTCCACAGGCAGCCATTAAATCTTTTTTTTTTCTTCTTCGTGAGCTTCTCAGCTTCTGTGCTCAGCAAATTAGAGTCAGTATTACTCTGAGGCTAGTGCTCTATCTCTCTGTTTTTCCTTGGCTGCCTTCAAAGCTCTAAGATTAATGGATCTTGCGTGTGATCACAGGGATTGCTGTTATTTCATACCTGAAACTGGCTTCGCTTCCAATAAACCGTCAGCAGAATTTTGCACCCTTCACCCAGGGTGACAAATGGCATTTCTGCGCTGGTGAAGGCACTGAAGGACTAAACACTGCTTTCCGTGGACAGTTTACATGGAGACAGCTTATCTGTTACAATTTCTGCAGTTTACCCTGAGTAGTTGGGGGTGGGAACATAAAGCTTGGATTATTTCACACTCATACTCGCCCCACAGATTGAGAGTAATAATGTGCATATTATAGGAGATTAATTGCTAATGATTTTCCCAATTGCTCTATTTCCCTCCATGCTGTAGCAATTTAAGACACTGTCAGATTTTATTCCCCTTGACTGAGGTGGTACTTTTGAAGTATATATGACCGCCTTTCATTTTGTGGTTGTCTGGAGCAGTGGCCTGGGCCCATTTTGTTTTAAGATTTTCTAACGCATGTTCTGAAAGGTTTACGTGTTACTAAAGCAAAATTACAAACCATGGTATAAATGAGCTGGTGAGATAAATGGTGCTGCCGTTTCTCTTTGGGGTAATGCGTAAAACATGAAATTTGTCTTTTTTGTGCCAGTACATGACCTTAAATGGGTTAGAATATGGATAAAGATTATAGGGACCATTGAGAGCAGTTCTGTTTGATTTCCAGTTAAAGTGCTCCACATTAACACTTGCCCTCTGGTCCAGTGCTGTCTCTGAGACTGCTGGGCCAGCTAATCACACCCTCTAATGGGCCACTGGTCCAGTGCTTTAGAATAACTGTTTCCGCCTGCATTTGCTGTGCTGGATACGCTGTCTATGTGCCAGTTGTTAATTTCACTTAGCCAGCTATTAATTAAAATATTATACGCGGGTTGCTTCGACCTGATGATACCTTAAGATAATACTGCTGCAGTCCTGACAACGCTTCTGCCTAACAGCCTGAATGAATTGGCTAGATCTTTTGCCGAACCTACTTGGTATCAGTCTTCTGTAGATAGGCCCAGATCTCTGGAATGTGTGCAGGTGCTCTTCCATTCTGTTGTCAGGTGTACTTTTCAGGATGTGAGGCTGTGTAGGTATGACCTTTGACAGCTGGGTGGTGCACCTGAAATCTCCTGAAGGGTGATGACACCTAGCGCTTTTTCTGCTACTCAGTGGTGAGGTCAGCCTGCTGTTGTCCGTCTCGCACAGTGTGGAGATTTCGCCCTGGCCAGCAGCAAACTGTCATCTGTGATGGCCGTCACTAATGATAAGCCTGGGCACTGTTGTGGAAAAACCTGGCCAGAACCAAATGACACGGACACCAAATCAGACCAGAGCTTTATTTCTTATAAATTCAAAAAGGCGAATAACCCGATAATGATATTTACCACAGCATACTTAGTCTAAATAAAAGCAAACTGCTATGGACAATAGGAGTGAGCAACAGATGGAACAAGTCAGTACAGAAAATTGTGGTTTTTTTTTCCCCCTTCCAAACATGTCAGTTAAATTACTGTTATTATTTTACATAAAAGTTTGTCATTATTCTACGGGCCAACGAATTCAGAGATTGTGCTAGTAGCTTTAAAAAGCCAGATGGTCAGTGACAAATGTGCTTTACTAACAAACCTACAGTTCAATTTTTTTGTTCAAAGTAGAAGGATTAAGTTGCAGGCAAGACTTTGATTTATAAGAACATTTTAGCCATTTTAAGACTGTCTCATCTCATATTATTAGGTTAGCCCTTGCTTACTACTAGTGAAATGTCTTATCGTTCATTGGCATTGTGAAACCTGCATACAAAACGGCTGTTATTACTTACCTTAGATTACTTACTTTAGATAAGACACTGTGTTGCATAAAAGCAGTAAATAATTCTTTTCATAAACTCATTTGATGTCATATAACCTCATATAGCTGGTTTAAAAAAACAATTGAATAAAGGCAGGAAAATCAATTAAAGCATTGTGATAAACTTTGTGGTTACTGAGGTACATCTATGGGACTATAAGCTGCTCCCTCTTTTGCCTTCAGAGCAGCCAGAATTTGTCAAGGCATGGTCTCAACACTGTGGAAATTGCCACATGAATGCTGGCCCACGCTGACTCCTCTACTTCCCACGGTTGTTGCAAATTAGATGGTGGCGAATCTCTACATCGAGCAGCTACAGCATCTCCACCCTGGCTATGAAGTGTTGACCAGGCAGGCCGTGATCCCCGAAGCAGGCCTGCACAATCTAGGGCTAGGGACACAGAGCCTTATCCTGCTAAAGAAAATGTGCCTGGCAGTGATTTTCAGATATCCTGTTGTGTTTTGATTGTATTGAGAAACCCAGTTTGTGCCATGAAAACACTCCACACAATCATGTCACTATCACCATCAGCCCACATTGCTGACACCCAGCAGGATGGATCAGTGGAATCGTGCTGTTTTCATCATATCCTAGTCTTCCTAGCAGCATGAAACAGCTGGAATCAGGATTCATCATTATGTTCATCATCAGATGATGCTGTTTTTCAAACCCCCCACCCCCCCCCGGTATGTGTCCTTTAGGTCATTGCAATCACTCTCGTTTATTTTTCTTGACAGGTGAAGAACTGTTAGGTCATCAGTTTGTGTAGCACATCCATGACAGGGCATGATGAACTGTACATTACATGTCTGTCAGTGTCAGTCTTGTTGTCTGCTGTTATTCAGCCAACTGAAGCTGCTCAATAAACTGTCAGAGGCATCACTCTGCGATCAACATGCTGCGTGTGACCGAAAGGCTGCTTTTAGCCAGATGTGTTTTTGCATGGGGAATCAGACTGGTTCTGAAATAGTCATACTGGGGTCATATGCCAACTGCCATGCTCCATTCAAAGTCACTCTGGCAAAAGCTGCCTACCTGCTTTCGTTACAATAGTCTCAGCATGTAATGTTGTTACTGACAGACAGTCCATTTCTGGGAAACAGGAGGTGTATGTAACAAAGTAGCTGTTCAGTATACATTTCAGCCATATGGTCAGATTTATTATAACAAGAAGTGTGGCAACTTTGTTAAAGTTTGTAATTGAGATTTCTTTGGTTGTCATTGTTGTTTCCAAGGTGGTTGATAAGGGTGAATTCTAAATGATAATAGTTCCTTTACGAAGTTAAGATAAGAAAGGAGTCAGCTGTGATGTTTAATGTGTGGCATCCATTTCTGGATTTATTACATTCATTCTCCCTGGGTTGTGCTGAGAATGTAAACAGCACAACCTCATTGCTCACGTGCTAATTGAAGAGCTATTAGACCTTAATTAGTCACTCGGAACCACATGTATTGGAAACAGATAAATACTTGTTTCTTTTCATTCTGTGTTAGTGGGGAAACATTAATGTGTGCTGGTTTGTTGCAGGATGCTGTCAAGGGGCATATTTCCTTTAAGAAAGGTATGTGTTACTGGTATTGGAATCATTGAACATTTCTTTTATGTAAAGTGTAATTTTAACAAAACAAGACATTGATTATGCGGGCAAGCCATCTTTTTTGCAAGACTGCCAGGCCAAAGAACTGTCAATAAACCAGCAGGTGCAAATGTGAATTGTGCAGTCAAGGGGGAAATGAATGCTGAGGCATCTTCCCTCCTTATGTACAGTGCCCTGTGTACTTTTCTTACTCTGCCGAACTCCTGTCACTTATTATTTCCCACAGTATGCAGTCATTTTAAATACTTTCCCTCCCATTATGTTTTTCCAAGTGATAATTTAAGCTGTCAGTCGACTCATATTTATACCGTGAGATTTTGTGATCTGTTGCATTTTGGTCGATTTAGCATTATTACAAGTAAGCCTGGATTCCAGTCTCCCTTCCAAAGAGTGTTCTACTTGGTTGGTTTGTCCCTGAACTGTTGAGACTTAAACATCTAAATGCTGGGCTTCCTCTGTGGGGGAGCATGGGTAGTTAATTTCGGTTTGGATAGTGTCAGCACAAGAAGAATGAAGCACACATTCCTCTCCAGAGCCTTTATAATTTTCTACAGGGACCTCATATCCAGGGTGGAGTGGGTGGAAGATTTGGTGCAAGGAGTATTTTTTTTCCAATTAACTTCGTAAACTCAATAACGTGAAAGTGAAGAGTAGATCATGCACAGTCAAGCATTTTTACATTTGCCATCGTATACGAATACAGCAAGCAAAATCTTTCTGTGGTCCCATGCTGACCGCCATTTCTCCGTTACAAGGTTTTCAGAGGGGCCTGGCAATTTATCAAGAGGCAGACAACAAATAAAAGAAGGAAAAGAAATAGGCTGTTTTTTAGAAGGGAAAAATATTGTACAATGCAGGGGTTTCTCAGGATAAATTTACTGAAATATTCTCTCTTTGACTAAATGACACGCATCAAGCTTGTTTATCGGTGTTTAACCAAAGTAGATTAACATTAGCATGGGCTAATCAGTTTAAATGTGCATAGTATATGAATGTTCCTCTTAATCATTGCTGTTTGTGGCAAATGTTAGTTAACGGTTCTTTAACTTGTGTGTCATTTAATTGTAAGTGCATCAGTTCTACAGGTAGAATTGTAATGTTCCTTTTAATTTGTTGTCACTGTTTTGTTTAATTCTGTCTAGTTTCCAGTTAATGCGTACTGCCTAATATTTATGAATCATTATATGTCAGGTTGTTTTCAGTGCTAAATTCATTCAGTTTCTTCTGGTTATTAACTTATCCTTTGTTTGTCTTTAATAGTTTGCTCCCCCCATTCTGTTTCCGTCAAACCTCACTCCTCAGGCTTTTATCTCCATGCCCACATTTCACAGCCTAGTGTGCACCTGAAGAGAGTGCTATCACTCCTTTAAAAACCTGCTTGATTTATAGTCAAATCGTTATTAATGGCAGTTCTGCCATAATATTTTACTGCTTGCAAGACTATCGTACATTTTTGGTAGTTTTCTAGTATGGTCCATTTACTTTTCTTTCAATATTAGTGTTGTAGTGGTACATGTTAGATCATATTACATGTTCATTCTGCTCCCCACAGATAAATCAAATAATATGTGACTGTTTTAATGGCCCTGTATATAAAGAAGTTTTCATTCTTATACTTTAAAATAAGGAAATCATAGGTAGGCAAAATAAATGGGGTGAAAGACATCCATGTCAGGTAGATACTGAGCTCTACTCTTATGAAGAATAATGATCAGGCTGTGAAACGGCTCTGTAAACGTGCAGTTGATTATTTTGAGGGCATAACCATGGTGTCACGTAGTTGCCAGACCCCTCTGCAGCCACGACCAGGATAAGGAGGATTGATTAATAATGAATAAAAATGTTTTTGTTTTTTAATTGGCTGAAATATAATCAGTATTATCAGTTTTATAATTCCTTTATATTGTAATTTGCAGCATTGTCAAATATGTTGTGCAGGGCACAATAAATTTGACACTGTAGTATCCCCCATGTGTTGATCTGTCACACTCTTTGCATGCTTGCATTGTTGATGAGACAGGATTGTTTGTGGCAAAAGCACAGACCCTGTTCTCTCATGGTTCAGGGAAAAAATGGATAGACGTCCCCTGTGAGCTGGTAAGCAAATTGCCCTCAGGAAGAAAGTAAAAGAAAGAAATAGACAGAAACATCTGAGGCTTTCTGAGGAAGTGAAAAAGGCAGAGAGCATAACAAAAGTGTTATCTATTTCTTTAGTTTTTTGACTGAGAAACTAGATCTACGAGTAGCCCATTCAGGATTACTTGACCTGCGTTGCAGTAATTCATCTTGGTAGGCAGGCCTCCCAAGTAAATCTTTGCCTAGGACCTCTGAAATGGTGAAGCCGTCCCTGTCAAAAGGGTCAAAGCTGTCTGTCATCTCTCTCGTGTAAAGTAGTTATTCAGTATCTGATGTTATCAGAGAAGAAAATCCATCAAGTAATTATGCAGTTACGTTTGAAATGTGTGAGAAAGCTAATCCATTGTTGGCATAATACCATGTTATCTAGCTGGTCAAGTGAGTATAGTGTATAGGGACTTCATACCAGCCTAAATTTTTGTTAGAAAGGGAAATCAGGTAATTATACTAAATAAAAAAATAAAGAATTTCTTAAAAAGAGAAACTGACTATGATTGTGGTACTGTATATTCTAGTTTCTCAATGGCTGTTCACTAGGTGGCATACTGGTAAGCTTTCTCCTGTGTCCTGAGCAATGTGATAATGAAGAAAAGAACAATTCATAGGTTTCAAGTATCATAAATTTACAAAGAAAAAAAAAGGTAATGTATACTTAAAAAAAAAAAACAACGGGCGGAAGCCTTTTATATAAACTGGGTGCCTGGAAAGGATGGAAATGCATATGCACCCTTGCAGTCACAATTTAATCATGCAGACAAGGTCAATGTCAAGCAGAAGAAAGCCAAGCTGCCCCCGCCTCCCTCTGAATTGCCCCCGCCCCCCTCTGCTGTGTCCCCGCCCCCATGCATGGCACAGCTGCCCTTTCACTGTGATCACTAACTCACAGAGTAAACTTAATTACTCTGGCAGCGTCACCAGCAGGAGGGAATCTGCCAGCCTGTTTGTCTTTTATATCCTCATTTTATTTTGTGTAAATATACAGAGAGAGGTTGATGATTGAGAAGGCTGGAAATTTTAGGCAAGTATCTAAACAGTACAGTTCATAACATAACATCTGGTATTATGCATGGTGTTGAAATGCTTGTATTCGCAAAAGCTCTGTCCTCCTGGAAGCATTGGGTGTATGTTTAGTTTGCCCTTTGTGAGTTTGGTAACCTTTGTTTTTTGTTTATAATCAAGAAATTACTTTTTTCAAAGGAATTACAAGTGCATTAAAATCTTCTTGCGTCACAATAAATTATGTATATTCTAGGAGAATAATTGTACTTTGTATAATAAAAATGTTTTTTTTTTTTATCATGGATGTCCCCTGTACAACAGAGATTATATATATTTATATTATGCAGGCAATGGAATGTGCCTAAATGTAACCTTTCAGGTGAAGAAGATTTTCAGAATGTATAAAAAAAAGGAAAAACACTCTTTATCATACAAATGTCTCACTGCTTTCACGTTCACCTGTGCTCCTGCCCAAGTGAAGTGTGCTAGAGCCCAAGCCCTGTCTCTACCTCTCGTGCATGGTCACTGTCTTGATTTCAGTTGTACTTTTGCAAGTATACATAGGAAATATCATGGTCACAAGGTACTTTGCTTGGTCAGCTATTTATCGACAGCCAAACATTCTGCAGTTTTCACTGTCTGTTTCAGTTTGAAAGATACTGTAGATGTCACCTCTCTCAGAAATATGAGGTGAACGTTCAATGGTTTATCCAAGATTAGAATATTCAAGGGGTCTAAGAAGGCCATGGCCTTTTCAGAAAAGTACAAACTCTAAGTGGTGTTCTTCCTGGAAGCGATGCCCAAGACGCTCAGTGAGGGATCTTAATTTTCTCTCTTACCTCCTATTGACTTAGACAATTCTTTCCCTTCTGTCATTTGCTTTTGTTTGTACAATTGTCCTCTAAATCTTGAAGGTGGATTATCAAAGGTCGCCATCTTACCATCAGACAGCATACATGCACAGGTCTAAATTCTCCCACATTGCCAAATATGGTGGAGACTATCAACAGTTGGTACCCCAAGCTAAACACTGTCAGTGTCTGCCGTTGGTCACTATGAAGTGTTGAATATTTGTTTGAGCACGAGAGATAAGAAAGATATGCTTGTGCTGTCTACATGCAAAAATAGGAAATTAATCCATTCCTTTAAGGTTCTCTGTACCTCAGTGTGTGAGTTTTGAAATGTGAAGCATGGACGGATGAATATGATTTATGAAGACGGAAGAAGGATGAGATTAAGAATTCATTTAAGTGAAGGCTGTGTATTATTATGCAGGAGTTTGGTTCTCCTGCATATTCCATTGTACTCTGTCTTATTGGATGTTGAGGTTTTAAATTAGCAGGTAGTGACACTGGTGGTTTCTGGTTCGTTTTCCTGTCAGCACATTAAGCAACTGTTTATTTAATAGGATTTCTACGTAACTCAAGCATTTTTCAAGCAGAGCTTACACACATAAGTAATTTTGATTACTGTGAAAGCTGTAACATTGTAAATGTCTCTAAAGCCATACTGTTTGGTGTTCCCTTTCATTTTGGTGGCTCAGAGCATTGAAATGTAATCCCTGGTGTTAATTATGGTAAGATTGCATGGTTAACTTAATTTTAAAAAGCATTAGACTAGAGTCTTGCACATAGTCCAATGCAAATGCAGAATCCATTTGGCCATTTCAGATGTCAGTGCTCTTATAGAACTAGCATGATGGACATTAATAAATTTTGTTGATTATAGCTTGGTCAGATAAGTAGGAAAAAGACCAAAATTCTTCATTAAACACAGAGAAAGTTGTAAACTCAATTACATCTCTCATTGATTTTTTTTCTTTATTATTTGCTGGTCAAATCAGCCTGCAGGCTGCCTGTAGTTTGTGCTTCGCTGTCAATACATGTGGTAAATTCTACTTTGCTCTTGATAAATAAGTACTGTGCGATGTGTGAAATACCAAGTAAAGTAGCACTCAACTTTGAAGAAAAGTATTTATCAAATTACAAACATCCCAATTCCCAAGAACCTTTTTAAAAGCATTAAGCAGGGAAGTTATTGAATTACTGTTGTGTTTGCTACCAAATCAAACACTTTTTAATGCATTCCTGTGGCAGATCGTAGGGGTGCCCAGTACCATAGTTGTATTATATATTTTAATATATATTATATAATTAAGATACCAACAGCAGACCGTTCTGTATTGCAGTGGGTGTTTTCCTGGCTGCCTCATACTGGGACATCCCCCCCTGTACTACCCCTGGCTAGTCCTGTCCCCTTCTGACCTCAAGATCAGTAAATCATGCTCCATTTATTTTGTGGAACATCAGTCTGCTCATATAAACCTGATGATCTGTAAGCAGCATTGGCAGAAAGCAAAGACCCACCTCACACAGGCACGCACACAGAGGCAATAAACAGGAAAGAGCATTAATAATTTGTGGATTATAAAGATTGTGCTTTATTCTGCGCAAAGAACAGATTTTTCAGGTTATCACTGCAAGGTTGGAGTAACCAGTCTCGCCACCCTTTTCTGTTATTTATGATCAAAGACAGCAGCAGGATTCTATGTGCTACAGCTACTCTTTCTAACATGAAACAGTCTCTGTAGCAGTTTTTTTACCCATTTGTTTTTCCGTTTTTCTCCATCTAGTGTAGCATGTCTTGCATCGTTTGAAGTGCCATTTAAATTTTACCCAATGACGCATTCCAGGTAATTGTAAGTATAGGTACCTTAGTAAGGTAATTTCACGACAGTTTACAAGTTAGCAAGCTACTGTCTACCTAGACCCCTTTTCCCCTTGACCGTCCATCCGTCTATGTGCAGTTCAGTTCAGTTCAGTTGATACTGTCCAGTCTGGGTTTATGTATCTAAGTGGAAATTGCTAGGTTTGTTTGAACTTGATTTATTACATTTATTCCTGACAGAACTATTAATTAATACTGGCATTTGTAGCTCAGTCATTTGTCTTTTCAGACCTTTGTAAACATTACTTCACCCACCCTAGATGGTGAATGTAGCATTATATAATTTTAAGTGTTTAGACTGTCCCTCAGATTATCTTTTGGGCAAGACTGGTTGCTATAGTAATAATTATTCAGGCAATATAGATTTAGCTTTCTTTGTATGTTTCAATAAATTGTCCCTATTGGATAATGTACCAAATTTTGAAACATACACACAAGCATTATATATGTCTGTCTCTGTCTGTCTGTGTGTGTGTGTGTGTGTGTGTGTGTATATATATATATGTGTATATATGTATATATATATATGTATGTGTGTATGTATATGTATATATGTATGTGTATGTATATGTATGTATATGTATATATATGTATATGTATATATATAATAAAATTGGCATGCATTATTCCATGATGTCTGAAGGCCACCACCTTTGCATACCTGAGGAACATTTCTAACTGCAGGTGAATTTGTGGAAGTCTATTTGGGGCAGTTACTCATGGATTAAAACATTGGGGTTCATATTTGAGATGCATAAAGGGATTACTGGTGCACATCTTTTTAATTGGCTTTTTGAACTGGATTTGTTGATGCCTCTCTGGATAGCAACCGTACGAAGCTGGTGGTTAATTTGTGTCGTTTTCCCCTGGCGTAGCATCCAGAGCCTTCAGTGAAGTCTAACATTAAGCCTAATTGCGGTGAGACTACGCAGTGCTCCAGGAATAAAATTAGCTTTTGGCATAGCCAAAAGTTGCAGTTGTGCCTATTTATTATTATACTTGATGATTTGATGAATTCAGCCATAGCTAAGATGAGCTGTTGCAGATTGATTGCACATTTTTACTTTTGCTTTGATCATAACGTAGGTGCTCTATTTAATACACTTTTTATTTACAGAATTCATATCTATTGTACCACATTATTATAGCATGGTGGTTTAATTTGGGGCTTTTTCATACATCCAATATTCCCTTGCTTGTTTCCAATCAATGCTTTAGAATTTCAGGGCATTTCTGTCCAATATATAAAATAACAGAATAGAATTTTATGGCTTATTTGAAGCAGACCATTGCTTCCCTACAGCTCCATTGATAATTTTGAGGGCTAAAGCCAGCATAAGTCTTTTGTGGCAGAACTTCCACCCAGTCATTTGTTTCCTCCCCCTCCTGCGGGGCACCACACCTGCTGGAGCCAGCAGGCAGAAACTGTGAAATTAGCCCCATGGAAGACCAGCTCCCGCAGTGACCTGCCTGCCCCCCATCCCTACTCCCCCATCCTCTATGTCTGATTTTTATTCGTGGCAGGGTCCATTCATACTCCAGCAAGGAAGAAAAAGTGAAATATTTGCTCTGCATATTTCCAGTCGTTTTCCTGTGTATTCCCATATTCTTATTGCACGCTTGAAATGCACTTGGGACATTTCTTTCTGTTAATGTTTTTATTACTAAGTTCTTCGTATGGAAAATTAGCTGAAAAATTGTAATGGCCACTGGTTGTTTTCACTGACAAATTCATTTATAATAAGGAATATGTTTCAACTTTTAATTAATTGTGGCTGTGTGTGTTTACTGTTTTTTTCCTTTTTACTCTTGTTTTCACTGGAACGATTGATAAATTGACATCATTAATGTGATTTTGTCTACATCCAGTTTTGAGGTCTTAATACCTTTTTGAATTTCTTAATGAATAAATTATTTTTTTTTTCATTTTAGAAAATACTGTAGGTTGAGGTAGGAAATGAGGAATACAGGAGTGCATTCTGCAAAAACCTTTTAAACACACTGTTATATAGATTATTCCGCAAAACAGCTTATTTTCATTGTATTCATATTCTTTTAAGAATAAAACTATTTTTTGCACCAGAGTGAAATTTAACTAGATTTTTTATTCACTGTATAATTATTATGTGTGTTTGCACTTTTGAAGAAAAACAATGCAGAATTTATAGGCACAATTCTATATAGAGGGTACTACTTGCAAATGAATAAATAAAATTAAAGGCTAATGGCTGTATAATACTGACCTTCATTGCCCATGTAGTTCAGTCTTCAGGTCCTTGTCAGATATACTATGACTTGATTCAGAAATGACAGCCCAGAAGAAAGAATATGTGCTAAATACAGCGCTTACCCTTATTACACGTTTAAACATCTCTAGTGGAACTTATGCTGGTTTCAGAGAAGAACCCTGTCCAGAGAAGATGAAGGTTGCTTAAGAGTTAAGAGACTGAAGCAACCGTGCATTCATTCACGCATATATTGTGTATTCTATTTACCCTGTCATATAAACAACCTTTATGTATTTTTATATTGTGTGAAATATACAGTATATAGCTGTTGTGTTCCTCAAATGACAATGCTGTATGTGATTCCATGATTGTCTCATTTAATTAGTTATTGTAAGAATACACATGCTTCCTACAGAGCTCTTAAGCGGACATGGGAAGAGAAAAAAATTTGTCCTTTTACGAGATGTAGTACTTTTGCGTTATTTCACAAAACTTGCAGTACAGGTGTTGCTGGCTATTGAGACATATTACAGCTGGTAAACAACATATAAAGCTAACTTTATTGTTTCAGTATTTGAGTTGACCTTAAACCCGCTTTTGCAAATAGGGTAACACCCTGGTATTATTGCTTGAAGATGTAGCTTAATTTGAGATATGCAGATCAATTCTAAAATATTGATTCTTTTGACCTGAATCATTTCTTTCAATAAAATGAAGCAACACCCCTTGATTTTCAAGATTTCTTTAAGGCAATTTTTAATTTAAATTTCAGTGTTTAACTGATGCACGTTCAACGTTCAATAGTTCACTCGCCACAGTGCAAATTAAAAAAAAAAAATGTTTAAAAATATAGCGTCTGAAAGTTAAATGGTGTGCATTGTCCCCTTCAGTCTAATGACTGAAGAAGCACACATCACGTGTCTGTGTAATTTAGCTTTATACTTTAGTAAATAAGTATACCCTTTGTACTTTTAATGGACTAGTTATCAATAGTAATGCAAAAGTATTGCGAGATCGTTTAATTTTTTCTCTTCCCGTTAATTTTCTTTCTCATCCCATATCCCCGTAGGGGTTCCGTAGCTTCCAGGCCACTGATTTACAGGTGCATATGGACTGAGCAGATTTTTAGGATGTTTAGAATTTTGAAGACCTTTGTGTAAAAGCAAGGTGATATGGATTGACCACTTCTAATCTTAGAGGGATAGTCATTCCCCATACTTAGATTCTCCCCATAAAATAAACAAGATCAAATAAGGAATTAAATTTGTTTTGATGAATTGAAGCTGTTTACTAGGATAGTTCTGTCTCCGTTAGATCCATGAAGTAGCTAGCTATAATTTGATATGACATATGCAATTTTATTTATAGAAGAGAAGACCCAGTAAGAAAGGTTTAATAGCTTTTTGAGTGGGTTGATCTTTTTAAATATTCAACTTCAATGAAATATAGAACATGACTTTAGGCTGTTTTGAATTTAAAAGTATGCTTCACAAAAGCAGATATGTATATTGAGCTGTTGAAATCTGTTTCTATGTTTCAGGCAAACTTGTGAATAATGGTAGCACTCATCAGACCTGAAGGCATAGAAGAGGAAGAAATAATTTAACATTTGAAAGAAATTTTTTGATGTAAAAATTTAAATTTTACTTAATATTAAATGATGTTAGTAATGTGTTTCATAGACCGCAGGTTTGTTAGTCATTAAGGAGACTACAATTCTTAGTTCAGAATACTACAGGAACTTGCAGAAAAGTCTATGGGGTATATTGTACAATGCATAAAGTATTCCTGATAGAAGGTGTTATTGTGTCTGCCATCCCTCATCTATTTCATTTGTTCAGTAATTGAAATTATATCATGCTTGGAAGGTGCTGACCAGTCATCATTTGAAGAGCTCATTGGAGGCATGAGGCATTTTACGAGCCCAAAAGCATTGGCAGATAACTTTGGGACCCAAACAAGTCAAAAATTAAAAAAACACCTTTCTCAACTCTATTGTGGCTAGGTTTTGGTGAATTGATACCATGATCTGCATGTCTGTTACAGCTCCTTCGGATGTTGTACTTATTTTTTGTATTTTTCTCCACCATTACTTTTGCCTGTACCTTAGATATGGATTCTTCTAAGGCAGTGATGTCAAACACCAGTCCTGGGTGGCCAGAGCTCTGTGTAGATTAGTTCTTACCCTGTTCCACCACAAATTACTCAGCTCAAGAACTATGCGGTAATTTGCACAAAGAGTTGAGTCAGGTGTGTTAAGTGAGGAGAAACCCAAAAATCTGCAAGACTTTGGCCCTTCAGAACTGGAGTTTGACAGCCCTGTTCTAAGGTGTCAGTTATGTTCTGTTGTTTGTGATACTGGATCATTACTTTCGACTTTGTGTTGTAGTAAGTGAGAAACGTGCAAATTAAGCAATCAGAATAGAGCAGACATGCTCACTCAGTTACACAGCATGTAAATGTGATTATCATAAAGCAAGAGGGATCATGTGTGACTTTGTGTTCATCACCAAATGGCCAGGGTGAGGATCATCAGTGAAACATGATTGATTAGAAAGCAACTGCTGAGTCCCTCCAGCTGATGCTCTACGCCATCATTTTGCACTTCCTCCTCGAGGAACATTGTAGGCAACACGCTCCATGTGTGCATGAGTTTGTGTGTGGTGTGGGTGGTAGAAAAGCCAATCAAGTATGATTATGGCATTCTTGTAGCTATATGAAATTGGTTAATTGCGAGTTTTTTTCTAGGCAATTTGGGTGACGTTTTTATTAAAAACCATGTTTACCTCTGTGGTTAGCTAGCAGATTATTTTCCCTCCCAGGGATCATGCAAAACATTAAATTATTTTAATTTGTAATTAAATGTTGAAGTTCCTTTAGCGTGGTGTCTTGTAAACTGTGGCTATAATGCACTGTAAACTCTGGGTTATCACAACTGTCTTTCACCAGTTATTGACTAATGTTAAATACACTGTTTTACTGGAATATAACAAGCTTTCTGTTTGGCAGCTGTGGATTTTCCATTTTTCTCCACGATTCTGTTTGTAGCACTTGTGGTTGAGTGCATAGTTTTTCCTGTGGTAAAAAGAAGAAAATTGGGTGGTCTTTTTCAAAATTAGTTGTATACAAATGTGGGATTGAGTTGGTTTTTGCCAGTTCATCAGGGAGGCTGTTGTATCCTTCTTTTGGAAAACACATCTCCTTGCATGTAACTGAATCTTAAAGCTGTGATAATGCCTTCCATGTGGATAATCACATGCATGCATACATACATAGTGAATAAAAGTAAAATTGTCATACATACGAGCATATATACGTATTGTATACAGTAATGCAATAAGGTCAGTAAAGCTTTGTAGAACCAAAGGTGGCTATGAACAAAGGGAATATGTTTCTGATCAGTAGTTAAAGTATTTTTGAGGACCTAGAACATTTTATAAAGAATTTAAATGCTAATTTGTATTCTATGTTTATAGCGTGTTTCTGGAGGTCCCCTTTGCTGTAGGGGAGGCAGTTATTAAACACATTTGTTTCCACATATTAGCATTCACTGTTATCAACATGCACTGAGTTTAACCTTCATCCCAACCTCCAGTCTACACAAATATGTGTTTGTTTGCATGATTAACATCTCCGGATGACCAGTCAAGACTACAAAAAATGTACTGCTTGCTAGTCTAATATAAAAGCCTCACATGAAATTAAACAATTAGTTGGAAGTTTACAGAGTATTATATTTCAGTGGACAATGTATCTAGTTGTAGATTGCCAGCTCTGTATGTTGTCATCAGTCATTACATTCTGAAATGCTAATGAAATAAAAAGTTATTACATTATCAGCTTTTATTACATTGAGAATGGAATAATTATTATGTTATTGGCAGTTTATGTTATGTATTATGTTATAACATTAACTGTAGTTATTTCATTATTGACTGATACAGCCCTTTATAAGGAAAACTGGGTAAAGGTCTTTTTTTCTTTAGTTTTCAGCAGTCTGTAAAAGATTCCAATTTCTTGATAAATGGATTTGTACAATCACTCGCACAGCAAGCTCTTTCCCATTTTAAATGTTTTCGCAGCATTCAAGCTGAACGCTAACGCTGCCACTCAGTCTTTTTGCCATTCAGTGGGCATGAACGCAGTGACTCTGCCCACTGTGATATCACATGCCTACCCTTTACAGACACATTTCCAGCTTAATGATATGTTTATATTACAAATCAGTTAGCTGTAATAGACAAGTGTAAGTAAATTAAATCCATAAGCAAGTGAATTATTTGTCAACTATTAGTCATTGCATGTTACTGTGGTGAAGTGTCCATCAATTGAACATAAGGCAGGTGACAAGTAAATTTTATTAACGTTGGAAAAAGTGTATAACTGCAGTTCATATAATGGCTGCAAAAGTCAAATGCTTATGGGGACAGAAAATAAAAGATCGTATTCATACGGGTGATGCTTTTTCTGCTCATGTTAATGTTAATTATGGATACTTACAAAAGAATATGTGTGTATAGCCAGATTACCTCAGTAGATAAGAGAAAGAAAAATAAATGGATGGGAAAATACAGAGCTAATGAGCGTATCCATGTGGATTTTGGCAAGGGGCATCAAATGTGACAAACAAGACAGGCATGCGGACAACAAGCATCTCACAACAAGAAAAAACATGTTAATGAGATTGGTGTGACCCATGCAGGAGTTCCAACGAAAACAAACTCAAATCAAATTCTGGCACAAATAAGCAATTAGGCCCCTGTTTAACTGATTTTGATACATCTGTAATCGTTCTGATAACATTTGCATTTAGTTCCCGAACGGATTGGTCCTTTTGTGTGCCATTGTGCGTTTTTAATAATAGTGAAAAATGTTTTCTTTATTCAGTGATGATTGTTCTGTGGTAATGTTATCATGTGCATTTAGCTACTCCGTAATTGGTTAGATCTTCTCTGACATCCCATCCCATTTTAGAATAGTCTCCCGATGATTATTTTAGGAGATTTGCAGAGATCACCAAGTGACTGTAAAATACACATTCATCATGGGCAGCCTGTGGTCAAGAAATGACACCACAGTAAATACCTTCCTCCATTACCTTTTAATGTTCAAGCTGTTTTTGGTGTGGATTTTCAGTCCGGCCATAAACCACACTGTCATGAATGAGTGCCCCAGCTCCAAAGTCATTACTGAAGGTATGATAGAACATCTTTTACGGAATAACTGAGAACTTTAAATGTCATGTCAGGTTTGTGGAAGCCATTTTTCCAGTCCACTCAAGGTCACATGAATATGGATTGATTTTTTTTCTCCTTTATAAAGCTTAATACCTGCTCAGGGATTGTAATTTATAATGCACATTGGTTTGGCAGTATCGGGATAGAGGCAGTAGTCTAGCCAGACACAATTCAGAAAAGTCAATCAGCCAGATCCCGTTCATCATGGGCCTCCTGCCCCAGCCGGCTGCTGACAATAAGTCAAGATCGCTGACACTTATTAGCAAACCCACTGAAGATAGATCAGCAAGGATGTAAAATGAGCCTAGTGTGAGTGTTTAATAAGAGCTGTAATTTTGCAGCTTTTACATCTGGGAGAGAGTGCTAATAGTGAATGCCTAGCACACTACTTTGTCTCAGCAAAGGAGTATGCAATGCAAATTAGTTAATTAAACAAGCAATACCTGTGTATGCAGCATTTACTCTCTGGATCAGTTTACTTGTGGCTGAACTTAACTGTCTGAATTTTGGATCAAGGTAAGCTTTTGTTAGATTGTTTTATTGTTATCCTTTGTTAGCCATTTGCCACTCTACCAGCTGACATCTCCTTGCTTCAACTGCCTGCTTTTTCCTGTCTCCTGCAGACACTTGTTTACTTAATGGCTCCCCCACTTTACATGGCCCACTTTCAAAGCTGCTCAGTTTTATATTTAGCTTTGTGAGATCTCCTGTCTCATTTCTCTATATTTCCCCCTCTTTCTCTCTCCCCATCTGCAGAAAACATGAAAGCACCTTTGCAAAGGTCACGGTCTCGGCAGAATATCAATTTCAACTCGACAAGAGCACCCATCGGCAAGGAGCTTAATTATGAGCCTGAGCCTCATTCATCTGCCGCCCAGAGTAAAGTGCCTGCAAGACGGGAGGCCGTTGGTGGAGCCAGCTGGGAAAAAGAGAGGAAACCGGAGGCACAGTCCATAGCCTGCTCTCCTAGCGTGGAGAGTGATGTTGAGGCCCTTCTGGCCCGATTGAGGGCTCTGTAGTACAGCACACACAGGGGACCAAGGCTCTTTGTGCTCCCTTTGTTTTCCTAATCAAACACAGGTTACCAACCTTTCCTGGTAAGTCACCGGAATCCTTTAACTCACAGTAAAAATGTTGGCTGTGACAATTTCTGTAAACAGGGCAGTAATGTCCACAAGTGTAGTGATTTAACCTTCCTTCAGGACTGACATTGGTTAAAACGAAAGCACTTTATAATGTTTGAATGCTGTCCTGCATTTGAAATGACTAATTTTCTAATTAGAGTTGCTAGTGTTATACTGGCAGACTGAATTACTGCTTTATCTTACGACAATCACACAAGATATTCAGAGATTAGTCATTGTTAAAAGTTTGCTTTTAAGGCATGGCAAGCACATTTTGTTCTTTTAAAAATGTCTAATAAATTATATGAAATAACTGGGTTTCCGAAACTAGTTATTGTTGTCAAAATGTTAGTCACTCTAAAATTACTGCCACAAATTTAAATCAGCCAAAAACTGCAAAAAGGACATTTGTCACATTTAAAATATTATAGGCAGCATTCCATTACATTTATGTAACTTATGCTTTTAGCCAAAGCAACATACATTTGAGAAAGCAGGGCCTGCAGGTCCCTGGGGCAACTGGGGTCAAGGGTCCCACAGTGACATCACTCTGCCGACCATAGGATTTGAACCGGTGTTCTTCCGATAATGTGCATGGGGTCCTAACCCACAGACCGCACTCTGCTTTGCAATAAGATTTTTTAATGAATATGCACTTTTCGTATTTGTATTTATCTGGATAGGTATGATAGACTCCATTGTGCCTTTTATATGATATTTAATCTGCAAAGATAACCTGCAATGTCGCACACATCTTAGTCATCAAATCATTATATATCATACAACTTTTTCCTCTTACATTTATTATACATGATATAGCTCACCATTCCAGCGCACTCGTGGTACTGTTTCTATATTACACAATAGTTTACCCTAAAGAAAATATCTGCTTTTATTAAAGTGCAAATTTATATAGCCTTGTATTATGAACATACTCTTTCTATGCTGCTTTTCTATCTTTTGTGTAAATTCATCGTGTAATATATAATTTTCATTTATGTAGCGTTTACCACCAATAAGACTACATAATGCCTGTTGGTAAAATAACATTAAGCAGTATTTAAAATAGCATTTAAGATAATAGATAAGGTACAGTTTTGAAGGCTGTTTACACAGGTGATTTCAAAATCTGTTTTTCTCATCTTAATTTGACTGAAAATGTTATTTTCTTATAGTAATCTCAGGCAGGGATAACAATTTGAATCACTGGTATTTTTAACAATTGTGTATCAGAATCAACATCTAATCTATTACTATCAAAACTTGGTAACATATGTAAATGTTCATTTGCTTTTCTGTCATGTTTAATCAGTCTATCGTTAAAGTGAAAGACCACTTCTACTCATTTATGCAATAAAAACGATTGAAAAAAGTTACCTGTATGGTGTTTTGTATGTGTGTATGTGTGTGTTATTTATTTATCTAAAAGAGAAAATCATGTGGAAGGGTTGTGAATGTCGACCACATGACCCACATTTGATAATGAAAAGTCCTGCCAACAGTTAAGCTTTACTATAATCATAAACGATAATCATTTGATGTCACTTTTATTATTTTAAGCAAATCCTCACTCAAGGTTGTGAAGAATTTGAAGGATCATAAGCATTTAACATTTTTGGAAAGATGCTGGAAAATTGCACAATGATTGTAGCTCCTACAGTTTACGAACCTGCACCATCTCAAGTATAATTGCTAGGTAGTTGGAGGGCTTGTTAAATGTCAAAAATAAAGATTAGATTATTAATGGATTATGCACCAAACACTTTACAAGCTTCACTTCATTTGTTGCTTTACTTTAATACATGAGCTGCTCGCTCTCACCCTGCAGCTCATCCGCTGAGAATCTTGGCAACGGGTGAAGTTCTGGCCTGATGTGTGTGGCTGTACATGCACTGTACACATTCTAATATGCTCACATTGCTTCAGAATCTATGGGGAACCATCTTATAACAAACTTTGATTATTGTCTTAGAAATGCAAAATCAGGTGAAGAGGTGGGACAATGAAACAAACGCCTGGCTTGAGATCACAATTTATTGTGGTCTATGTAGCATCAATTCGTCTTGGGAATGAGAGATACAAATCCTGCACAGGAGCCAAAGGAATTTTGAGTCATTGTGGAACAGTGGCCAGGTCACTACATGATGCTGGTGGAAGAAAACTTTCCTGACTCGCTCCTCCAAAACATCCCAAAATGGCTCAATAATATCTGGGGCCTCATGTATAACAACTAGAATTCACACTAAACCATGGCATGCAGACGAAACTAGGAAGGTGAGTAAGCAAGAAAAAAATCCTGATGCATAAAACTGCATAAGCACAGATCTATGCACAATCCCTTTGTACATCCCAATTAGCGTGAAATTTTACATGAACAAGCCCACAGCCACCCCCGACCCGCCTCTAATTATGTATTTTTGAATATGCAAATCAATTTAAGTACCCTCTTTGTTCAATGTTTTGTTAAAAAACAATGGCCAAGGCATGCAGAAAAAAGAAAAATTTCAGCAAATGCGAAGTGGAGGTCTTGCTTACTGAAATTGAGGTAAGAGAAAAAATTCTGTTTGGATTAAGTAGTGGCATCAGCAACAAAAGAAAATTGATGGAGTTGGCACAGCGTTGTGGAGGCACTTAAAAATGCAAGTTCAGAAAGTCGCACAGAACCTGAAATTAAAAAGAAATGGTCGGATATTCAAGTCGACGTAAAAAAGCGAGTAGCGGCTCACCGTAAAAGTCTAAACACCACTGGAAGAGGTAGTGGAATTCCGGGGCTCACACCTTTTGATCTATCTGTCTGTCTAATCCTATCCTGTCCATCATACTGTGCTTTTTTGATTTACTGTATTCGCATGGTTAAGTTGAACAAGCAAGCAGCACATGCGGCAGTACTCATGTTTATTCTGTTTCAGACAACAGTACAAGAAGTGACCCCTATGCTGTGGATGATACTTCTGGCGGGGAAGGCGCTGCTGTGCTGAGCACGTCATCGGGCGCTGGCCACACACACCCCTGTGCCTCAGAAACCGAGGGGCGACCATCCGGCCGTGTGCTCATGGAAGCTGTGCTGCAGACACAAGATGCAATAGTAAATGTAGTAACAGATGTTGAAAATGAACTAAAATATATACATTCTGTGCTACGTGACATTTACCACACGTTAAAAAACTTAGTGAAAAAAAGAAATGCTGCGTTTGATTACCTGTTTTTACATTCTTTCTATTACATTCAAACGAAGTTGCAACGCTGCCCCATATGCCGGAACAGTTGATGGGTCGAGGTCAGGCTCATCATTCCTCAGCTCCTCAGGTACAGGAAAGCCACGATGTTGTGCGCTATATGTGTGCACAATGCAGCACACTTTCTGTGGACTATAGAGCAGCACCCCGCCGGTCTTCTCCAGCCATCACCAACGGCCCTTAAGCTGCCCTATAGTGTGCTCTACCACCGCCTGAGCCTGAGAATGGGCATCATTATAACGTCGCTCTCATTCACTCTGTGGGTTTGCGAGAGGGGTGAGAAGCCACATCTTCAGTGGGTACCCACTGTCCCCTAAGGAATTGTCCAATGGCTGCATCATACACAAAACTTGCAATTTTGGCCCGAAAGTATGAAACACAAGTCTTCTTACCAAGAAACCAGCCATCACACACCACACCATTTTCAAGTTTGTTCCCAACACAACTATTTCTGAGAACAAATGAATCATGGGTTGAGCCAGGCCATCTCGCCACAACATTAATGAGATGCATTTTCGCATCAGATATTACTTATACATTAATGGAATGAAAATGCTTTCTATTTGCATAAACAAATTAATTTTTTGAAGGTGCCTTTATATTAATGTGCCAGCAGTCGATGGTTCCGATTACACTGGAAAAACTGGACATCGCTGCAAATTGCACTTCAACCATAATGTATGGAAATTTTATATACCTGGGTCACAAGTGGATTATGCCGTCCCATACAGCTGGCATGGCGTGACTGAGTGATGACTGCGAAACTCCTGATCGGTCCACAAGTTCTCACTGAATAGCTACTGTGGATAAAAACCACACAGAAAGTGGACAGAACTTGTAATAGGACAGGTATAGCACAATTCCGACATTGTCTGCCTTTGTAACACAGCTGCAAGAGGATTGCTCTGGGAAGTCTAAAGCGACTTAGAAGCCAGTCATCATCATGGGCCAGGAAATCAGTATGATCCCTGAATATGCATTCTCTTCTAATTCTTCCATTTGCGATATCTTCTACTAACACAAGAGCTGTCATGGTATTTGCAATAGTTCGGTCATTTTCTGCACCATTTTATTGCTACAAATTGATTATTAATCAGGTGCCATATATTTGTAAACAACATACAATTAATGTTGGTGTACTGGATGAAGTCAGCGTTATATGATTGTGACTTTAAAAAGGGAAACGACAGTAGCAATGACTTGCCATTGGGTGCCGTCTGTTTACAAAACCTAGCAAAAACGTGCATATGCTATGTCTGGAGCTCCTGTGACTTATCAGTGAACAATACATGTTTCGCGTTGTCTACAGCATTAGATTTGCTCTACTGGCATTGAAATCGACGTTTAGCATTGCGACGACTGACCAAAAGTTTGGCTATAGTAGCCCGACCATATTGACCCTGTGGAGACCCAATGAACAGTTTTGGTGGAAACAGGAGAGTTGAGGGGCACATTTAATTCTGCAGTGAGTTGGTCAGCTATGGTTTTATGTTTT
>JAABNX020000040.1:24739105-24754204 GCA_015163995.2 Mormyrus lacerda
ATTTTTTTTAACTTCAAACTTAATGATGTATTCGTTAGTTGAACTGCATAGCAAGAATGTATGGAGCTTAAAAATTATTTTGATTCAGTGCTGGATTTTTTTTTTAAATAAATGTTTTATTTTCATGTTTCACTTTAATATATATTTCAATACTTTAGGTTTTATTTTTTTCAGTTGCAGATTTTTTTTTTCAAATTAACGAAACTTTTGGCTCTAATTTAGCTCCATAAGAATGCTTTATGCAAACTTTTCTCAATATCTACAACCTTGTATATAAGTGGTTATTTTGGCCTTGCTTGTATCAGTATCATTCTGGTGAGAGCACAGAAAGTGATATGAAACCCATCTACCATCAGAGACAAATTACACATGTGCATTTGTCAACGAACTGCAAGACAATTGACCTATAGAATGCATCCAGTCCACCCAGTTTCCAGTCCTCCTATCCATGATGATATACATGATTAGATGTATAATTATATAAATGAACATGATTTTGTGCTTCGCCAGTATTATTCTTACAATGGAAGAAAACAAATTTAGTCAATCCAAACCGTTTAGCTGAAGGGAATTCTGAGCGGGTGCACAGTAACCTCTTGTCTTTGCTGGTTAGATTGTGCTCCAGTAACCCCATTCCCTATTCCCCATTACCTTTGCAAATCACTGCTGGGATTCTGTGGCTCAGACAACTTTTAGAGAAATTCTTTCACATTCCATTATTAGCTGACATATGTGATGACACATAACCCATCAGCTGGAACAGGGTCCAAATGCAACCCTTTAAAATACCAGAGGATAGAAAGACAGGCTAATTTGTAGTGTACAGCATCCTTGTCTACTGTGTAGATCTTTCACCCACATAATCAGATCACCCTTGTGTCTAATCACTTGAGAGAGAGTTCATACTGGGATGGTTTATATTGGAAAGGGTGAGACTGTTCTCCATATCAAAAATCAATACCACATTTTTTGGAAATCTCTGATCTAAAATAACCATAATGCAGCAATCAGCACACCCTCAGAAAATGAAATACCCAAATCAATATTGTGATGAATAATGCAGGCATTTGGAACTGAGTGAAACCTCTCAGATGCATTTTACAAGTTCTTGCAATGACAAAGATAACTTTGGCCTACCTTTCCTCCTGGGAATTGTCTGAAAGCTCTCTTTATTGCCCAACATCTAAGCAATGATGTCCTGAAATAACCAAGTGATGTATCATTTAGCCAGGCGTTAACATTGTTGTGAGAGACATCCTCACTACCCCAAGAGTAATCCTCGGGAATCCATGACGGGATGCTTTCTGGAAACACTTCCTCTTCCTGTTTGGCACAACATTCCGTATGGCTGTCATCAATGCACTATTCCAGTTAGGAGGTTTTATTTCCGTACCTGTCATTAAATGAGTCCTGCTTCCTGTTTCTCATTGTTTATCGTTTCATGCCTGGAACAGCCCTTCCAGCTCTTTATACTTAATAAATATTTCTCTGACCACATCCCTAATACCACTTCCCTGTTAACTTCCCACCTCCAAGGTGCAGAATATTATTGTCATTACAACATGATTTACTGAACCACCCTAAATTATGTCTGTGATATGATTTGACTTAGTTACTTTCTCATTTATGAATGCGCTTTAATTTCAAACAATGACACATACTGTTGCTTTTATAATTATAAACTCAAGTTGAGCCCCCCCCCCCCTTCGTTTCAGTTCGATTTGATTTCGGTTTAGTCACCATGAAGTAGGTTTGCAATTATAAACATTCTAATTAAAATCTGAATGCAAATGCTGTCGCTATCTTATCTACCCAACATTATTTTAAAGCAAACAGGAGAAAATTAGATATTGTTTAAGCAAAAGGGGGGCCTGGCCTCTTCTGGGATTTTAAACATGTTACAGAAACAGCCTTGTATTTTACCAGCCTTTGAGACACCATCAATTAAATGACTGAAGCAATTTTCACTATAATGGCTTCCAGTGCACATGGCACTTCATGTACATTGATGGCTATTAGTGGGGACAGGACTGTGACATTCCCTGTGGATGAGCTGTACTATTGCCCATTCCCTTCTTTTTAAATTTAAATCTTTGTAGATGAAGGTCATTGGATTGCTTCTATTCTGTGGCACAAAAGGCTCTCTCTCACTCTCCCGCGCCCTCCGAGGTGGAAAGAATTCCAAACACACACATTCAGTGACTCACTTCACATATACCTGCAATAAATCCTACTCACTGTTTGCCACTACAAGCTCTCCCCAGTCTTCTAGTATTTTAGTCCCTATACGCTCGATATAGCCTAACGGTAATAAACTAACAGGCTAATCTAATAAGTAGAGCGAGTGATAATCCTAAAATAAGTAGAGGCTTGTTGACAAGTAAGCAGCACCAGAGGATGTGAGGCTGATGTTAATCTGACCAAGACACAAAGCTTTTTTTTATTCTTAAGGCAGTGGAATATTTCGCCGAATGGCACACAAACATGAGATGACAATCTTTCACAAACAAGTACATCATTTTTGCACCACTGATGTGTTTTCATGTTCCTCCACTCTTTTGAGAGAACATTCTCAAAAAAAGTATATGAAAGCATGATCTCTCCCAAAGACTCAAAACCTTTGCTATTTATTTACACTGATTTACCTAATTGCGGTTTGTTGCAAGTGTTAGAAAATGCATCCAAGGTCAACAGGATGTCCTACAACAACAAGAGCAGACTTTAATTACCTTAAATATGATTATAAACATCTCAAGGGGCTAGTGCTGAACAACAGCTAGCCAGGATGAACAGCTTGGATGGGGTGATGTGGCAGGAAACAGACATTTAATTCGAAATAAATAAAAGGAGATTTATACAGGGTCAGATTTTATAACAGGCATCCAACGTGCCGACTGTTTTTTATAGAAAAAAATCAGCAGGATTATTTAATATTCTGAGAGCACAGGAGCCCAGCTTAATATCAGAGGTAAAATATGGGAGGCTGGTTGATTGGAATTACGTTGGCATTTCCGTGAAATGGTCTTCCTTCAATATCAGTGTTAATTACATTAAATAAAAGGTTCTTATATCCTCTGATGGGGACATTCCAAAACCTTCAAGGTAGAGATGCCCTTCAAAAATCATTGCTTGCATAGGCATATGCAGAGAAACTTTTCAGAATAACAATTTTACACAGTGCACACTGGCAAATGTTCATTGGTGATGCTTTAATCTATGTATAATAATGCTCTATATTTAATACCAAAGCAGACCAGTGTAGAACTCCAAAACACAAGTGAATCCTGCAGGAATTATGTTTGTTTATGTTTGCCTGGATAGAGGTTTTTCTTCAACAAGAGGAACCATTGACATCCTGCTTTATGTCAAACCATGGAATTCAGATGAGACTGTAATGCCTATTTACATATAGCTAAAACAGATTATGTATGTTTTACCTGTGACTTTTTCTGTATTTGTACACATAAATATTATTCCTCTCCACCAACCTCAGTAACTTAGACTAGGCTTGAATTTTGAACCAGCTCTAGATAGCCCTCATCTCCTGTTTGGTAACCATAAACCTTGTAAATCATCAACAAGAAAGAGCCTTGATGAATCTCCACAGATAAGAGTTTGGGCTTTTCAGTAAATTGTCACAGTTTTTAAAAGGCTTCCCATGAAGTTCTGTCCAAAAGTGCCTCCTGAGAGTTTTTGGAATGGAACACAGTTGGAGCCTGCTGCTATTGGCGGATCGATTCGCTGTTCGGAGGGGAACCTGCTACATGTCTTGTGCCAGTGGCTCTTCACTAGTCGCATTAGTCTGAGGCTCAGACCTGTATCAAGTTAAATACGGTACGTCAAGCTACACAGTTTGCGGCAGGAAATGACCTTCACTCTTGACTTTACAATCACACATCTCCAGTAGGTGCTAGGCCTATGTAGACGTACATATATAGTTTACTTAAATCTCGAGTGCTGTTTTCTTACAATGAGCATATTTGATGTACGATTAGTGAGAGCAATATACAGTTTTGTGTTGAAAATTAGCATTGACCACTCTGACCCCAGTTCTTCCCCAATTTAATATCATACTTACTAAACAAGCTGGAAAAAAAGAGATGAAAATAATGTAGTAAAGCTTAAAGTTGTTACAAGAATGTTAAAAGGTTAAACGAAGAACTCATCCTCCTGTGGGATTGTAGTCCACTAAATTGCTCAGTGTTACAACTTGGGAAGGGGGTGGCTCTGAGCAGAGTCATCATGTCCTGCCATGTGATTCTCAGCACCCTATAAATCACATCATGGTCCAGTAGGTAGCATTGTTAGCCCATACCTGCAGGGTGGGCGTTTTGAATTCTCCAACCGCTTTGCATGGATAGAGTTTGTGTGTGTGTGTGTGTGTGTGTGTGTGTGTGTGTGTGTGTGTGTGTGTGTGTGTGTGTGCCCCGTACTCTCAGATTGAGAAACAAAAATATAAAAAATAAGCTTTATGAACCTACAGATATAAGTGTGAGTAGTTTGGAAAAAAGTCCACTGTTTACCCTGAACAGAATTGTTTGGTTGTAATAGAATTCAGAAAGATTGTCCTCATAAGGACATAATGACGACAGGTGATGTTGACAGAACACAAACTCTTTCCGCTCAATCCAATCTCAAGTGTCCTTCAAATGCTAAGGGGATTGTAGTGGCTCAGGAGTAGATGCCTTTAGAATACATCACAGTTGCACTCAGCATTTTACCTCTAGCCAGTTAGCTTCACCAGAGCTTGCCGAGTGTCAGTCACAGAGGCCAGGGTCAGGAACGAGGCACTTTTACAAAACCATAGAGCAAACACTTTCAAACACTTCTTAATATGCCACAGTAATCACACCACTGGGGCCAGGCTTTGAGTCTCCACCATGATTCCATGTGTGTGGAGTTTAATAAAGATGACTTGACTTTAATGCACACAGGTGGTCGATGGCACAGTGGAATCTCGTCTCCGTCAGTTTCCTCCTGCAGGTAAAAACAATGTGGTTTGGTCACTGTGCATCACTGCCTGTTGCTATTGTGTGTCTTACTGTGCTTTTTTCAATAAGCCGGTTTTCCATCCAGAGTGTTTCTCTATCGTGTGTCATGTTCTTCCCGGGAGGTGTTCCAGGCCTCCAAGACTCTATGCTGGGTAAGACGAAGGGTGGATGTACATGGACATACTGAAACGCAGTAGATACGAACAGTGGACTCCAATGTCAATTTTTCTGATATGGTGTTTGTTCACAGTTGAAAAGAATCCATCTATCTGTTCGTGAAATCGTATACTTCTCTCACCTCCTGGGAAACCATGGACCTTTCTGAGAAATCACTTGACTCGCTGAGGAACCTTAAGACATTTATTAACATGTTACTAATAATAACTCTGGCAGTTTTGCTACTTATTTGGTTTATGAATTATTAAATGGTTTTGATGAACTACTTTGAATTCTAAAGATTCTAAAACAGAATGCACAAATACCATTCACACACACACACACACACACACACATACACATGTTGCATTATCTAAAAACTAATTTTGCGTCCATACATCCATAAACTTAATTTCCCTGCTATAACTTTCAAATGTCAATAACTCAAAAACTTTCAAAAATTCAAATGCCACTGCAGTATCCGGTAATAATAATGAACTAGTTTTGAACAAAAGTTAAGTGACATGTGCTGCTGATATGTTCCTCTGTTTGCTGCAAACATTAACTATCTACTGTGGAAAGCACAAACCTTTAACTGGCATTCTGATCTGTAATTTTCACATAAAAATACACATTTGTAAGCTAGTGGAGTGTACCTCCTATCTTATAAATAGCAGTTTAAGGGCTGAGTAATATGAAGCCAATGAAAGCATAACTTTCTATCACTGACTACTGCTTCAACAGAAATATGTACAGCATACCCTCAGTTTAAGATAATTCAGTTTACATTCTTCACCAGGGGTACAGAGTTTTGATACCAAAATTTAGGATTTTCAGACGCATTCTCTCAATATGACATTTTTGCAAGTAAAGAAAAATGTTTCAGCCAGACATTATCTATATATGCAAATCTTTATTTTTTTTTTAATTGTTTTTATAATTCTTAAATTAGACTTTCTGCATGTTTGATCCATCCACTGATAAAAACCTGCTATAAATTTAATTAATGTTGTGTTAAAGGAAATACCAAGTCACAGAGGGTATATATTGCATAATTAATGTTGGTAATGGAGAGCATTTCTGTGCCAAACCGGGTTAATTCCCTTCAGTGGATGTTCAGTCAGGAACTGCTAAAATTCCTTAGCTTTCTGTGTAAAAAAAGAAGCAAAAACGTGCTTGGAGTGCAATATCATCTCTATCTCTAAATATGATGTTTTCTGGGAGCAGGTGTGAGGCCGAGGCGAGGCAAGGCAGGGAGACTGGATGGAGCAGGCAGCTGTGTAATTGGCATCAAAGGGAAGAGGACTTGAATGTCTAGATGACTCCCTGGGCTGGAGGACTCAGAGTTAATTAAAAACACTTCGCGGTGGGGCCTTTTCCCCAGTGCTCATGTGTCCTCTGTAGGGGGGGAGGAGACAAGGGCAGATAAAAGTAGCAAATAATACATATGACATGGATACAACAGCACAGCTCTCCCCTCTGAAACAGGCAGAAAAGTAGCTGTACACAAGGCCAATGTCCACTGCTGTCGTTCTTTTAGCCTTACTGAACTATACTTTTTAAGGTCAACTAGCAGACCGGGAATTTCTAGAAATAAGCGAACAGGAACATGGTTATAAAACCATTTTATAACACATTTCACCTTATATTTTCTACCTCACAAAATTCATCTAAAGCCATTGACCCATTTCAAAGACCTGTTTCAGACAGTCTTTAGGCTAATTCTTGGAATTTATGTATTGTTTTCCAGCAGCAGTTTAACAACTGCCTTCATGTAATAGTTTTTGAAAGACAGAGCAGTCTTTTGTCAACATCAAATGTTACACTGGTAAAGCTGTTGGAGAAAAATTTTCACTTTGAAGCTTCTCTTAAGGTGGAATATGGAATGGCACATACACACAGATGTATGCATGCACACGTGCACACACACACACACACACACACAAAAGAAAATTTAGGTACACTTGTGTCCTGAATTGTAGGCCATCGCAAACATACACTGGGAAAATATGCAAACTTTGAGGAGGCAAATCTGGCATTCAGCATTAATATACCTCCCTGGAAGTTCCAGGTGCTACTTCTGCTCACCAATGAATATTTAAAGTCTGTGGTATTATTCATATGTAGTAGAGCTCAGTCCTCTCTATATGGACATAATTCCTCATTTCCTGAAGACACTTCAGCCTGAATGCCCACAGCAGAAAACATGTAACATAAAGGAAGATAGCATAATGATTTGGAAAGACTATCCATTAACATCCAAGCCAACATTTCAAACATCTTCTATTTAAATTTAAATCATTTAGACCTTTTTTATGATATGTGGCATCAAATATCATCTATCATCTAAGCAAAGATATTTTCCTCAGAAACACCCCGTTCGAGCGTTAATTTCCCTTTTCTTCTCTGCTTTGGTCCCACATCTTTTACTCCTCACTCACAGTTCAGGTAAGCTAATCGGTGAGCACTCCTCTTATTGTTACTCAGCTCTGTCAACTGGGAGTATCTCAGTCCTGCCCGCCATCATGTCCTTAGCAGTGTGACAGCTTCTCTGCAAATTGAGGGGAGCCCTGCATGTGGTATGTTTCTCCCTGCTCCTAAAACACTGAGATGGGTGGGTGTTTGTAAAGTGACTCCAGAATCTGGCCCTGAATTTGAAGTGTATAATCTGATATCCAGCTGGTTTATGTAACCTACCTGAAAGAACAGTTCATTTTGTCAACAAAGAATGAGCGGTGCCCCATTGTTCACTTTGATAGTAACGAATGGTGGTGGCCCTCGTGGACAGTTCTGCCCCATTCCACTTGGCTGCCCTCTCTCTACTCACACAACACGCTAATGCTATATGCCTAATGTTCACTTCAAACCACAGGACACTGGCATGGTTTACCCCACCACTGATTACCATCTGGCAAAAGTAGATTTTGCATCCAAAAACAAAATCATTTGGTGCTAAATAGTGGATTGCACTTTCATAAATAAAATATAAACTACAGTGTGTTTAATGACTACAAAACCAAATTTCCCCACAGGATTAATAAAGTATTCTGATTCTGATACAGTTGTAAAGCCTTGCAGAAAGAATCCTGATCTTTTTCTAAAATACACAATGTCACAATGGTAAGGTCATAACACATGATACAGATGCAGCAATGTTATTAATGGTAAAACCAGATCAAAAAGGCAGAAATGCAGTTAACCAGTAACTAAATGTTAAGTACTGATCCCATGTTCATTCATCATTAATTAATCATGATAGTTAAGATATTTCATAGAGAAACCTATACTACTTTATGATTTGTTTTGAGTGGTAAATGAGTTAAGTATTTTTTTTCCTCTCAAGTGGTCTTACCATTATTAACCGATTGGAATGTAATGCATGAAACTAGCAGCACATAACTAACACTTAGTTGCTGGTTAATTAATGCATTAAGTAAGCATGTCCTACTACATTATGTTCCCTCAAGTAAAATGACCAAATTTAGTTTCATGAAAATAGACAGACAAAATATTTTCTGCAAATATAAAGTGCCTTTTCCTCAAGATGTAAATGAAGTTTTGAATGCAAAGTAATCTATGAAACAAATGACTGGAGAACCAGGAGACATTTTTTTTTCCAAAATGTAGCAAGGTTAAATATTCATGAATCTGAAATTTAAATATCAGGGTTGGTGGGCTGTGAAACACAGCTTCAGCATGGACAGTGTATTTGTGTTTGTGTAAAACAATGGAGTAGGATAATGAAAAACAGGAAGCTGGATTCTAATCTGTTTATTATTGGAAAGTAATCACTGAAATTTAAGTGCTAAAGGACTAGCAAACCACATGGAAAATTATGCAGATGAAAAATGAGCATCATAGTAATTAGACAATTAAGAATTTTCAACATTTTTGGGGGGGGGGGTTGTAAGTGTATGTGAAAAGGCATGACTAATTTGTCTATATCACATTTTTTCATTAGAAGTTTGTATTAATTTTTCATGCTATATGTGTGTATTAGGGGGTATATGAATGTGAATCAAAATGACTTTTTCATAATTTAATCGTTAAACAGATTAATTGGAAACATCAACATTTAAGGAAAAAGAAAGCAAAATATTTAAAATTAACAGTGAGAAATATAATTTAGGTAATTTGCTGTATACACAAAAAGGCAATTTGTAATTTTTATAAAATGCTACATGAATAAACACACAGAGCCTCCCCAGGATTCATCCCCTTATAATATGTACATCAATTATCAATCCTCCTAATGGCAATCTCTTTATGTGTGGTCTTTTTGTGTACAAAATGAAGGCTTATTTCTGTGCTTCAAAGCAAGTCAGCATGTGGGAAAAACACCCTTTGAAAGAAATACTCTTTATGGGGAGAAAAACCTTTTTCCAAATGAGTGATATTGGTCCCCAGCTGACTTTCACAGTGAATCATCTACTCAAAGCTGTCATGTGCTCCAAATTGTATATCTTCTGACACTTTCAACAAAAGGCACAGCACAATGAATGCAAGCTTTTTTTCAGTATCTTTGGGACAGCAGCTTAGGATGAAAAAATACATGAAATCTGCTCTGCCTTTAGCAGACGTAATGCAACTTAAATTTCCAGACAACAAAAGGCAAGGTGCCTAGAGCATCAACTCCAAGTCACACACCCATGTAGTGAGAAGGTGATGTGAAATTCACCATTTTAGACATGACATTTTATAATCAGAGATATGTATGAATGCTATAACATATCCCAATGGAGAACCCACAAGTAAAAGCTCTTCTTGTTAAAAGGAACATTCTGGATTGTACAGTTACATGCATGCAGCTAGCTACACAAGCACTTTCTGTAGCACAACATGAAAAAGCACTAGGTCATAATAAAATAAGGGATAAAAATGAGCATACTGTACATGTCACTGTCATTGCTATTTCACTCCTAAAACTGATAAGATCCACCTTTTTTCATCATTTTATATGCGAGTAACAATAATAATTAATAATGTTAATTTCTAGAGGAAAATGGCATAATTGGTAATCATGTATATGATTTACATAGTTCAGTGACTTGATTTACTGGTGTGTCTAAGGTAAAGCAGTTTGGCAGGGCAAGTGCATTTGTTTCCGGTTTCAGCTGTGAAAACCGTTTTTTTTGTACATGTGTTTTTTTTTCACTTTTGGCATGGAAGTATGTGTTTCCACCATCTGAAGTCAGGAAATTGAGGAAATTTATGTGCCATATGTTATTTCACTATTGAGAAACATATTCCGATAATTAACATGTTCAAGAACAGGAACAGCTCAAACCAAATAAATAGCTAAATAAATAAATAAAGCTTCAAACAGCCAAGTGAAGGGAAAAAACAACATAACACCCAGCAGGTTTAAGATGTCACTGAAAACAATGGGTGAAAACAGGCCAATACTTTGCATAGTGCTAATTCTGAAGCCTATTTATTTAGCTGCTTAATAACTTGCTTTTGTCACAACACCTGTGGTTGGTTGTAATTATGAGAAATAGCGTATCTGGGCGGGACCTGCTGTCATATTAGTGAGCACTCACTGGCTCCAAGTTATATATTAAACTGTCAGTACTGAATACTGTCACACAGACTGGGGACAGGGGCTATGGGTGTTCCACTGAGGACATGCGATTTCTCATCTTACGGGTATTTCTACCAGTCCAATGCCTCCCCAGTTCTCTTCTCCAATAAAAATTGTTAGTCAACACTGTTGTTTGACTTAACTGATCAGGTCAGTGCACTCTCCTCACTGAAATCCCAAAATGTTCAGTACTGTTCATAGCTTTGCTACCAATAAACAAGCCTTTCTCCTACCCTTTTTTAGCTGTCTCCTCAGCCGTAGTACACTGATCCCTGAAAAATACAAACAAGCAAAAATAATTTTAAAATCCCCAAAAAGAAGAGCCTTATCTGTGTCTAGGATGTACCAGTACTACTGATGTAACATAACATTTTCTGTTACCTAGCTGATGTGATACCCTACTGGCACACAGGTCTCCTGTTTGTTTCCCTCCTTAAGGTAATGCATGTCTGTTTTAATCATGTACACTATTAGTCACAATAGAGGTGTTCAAAACTGCACATATACCTATCTAGATCATCACTATTACAGCAGTGGAATACTCAGTAGTATAGCAGGTTTACTCAAAAGCACAGTGAGGTAATACATTTCAAAGAAACATTTACATTACATTATTTATTCTCAACGGTGTTCACTACTGCTACAATCCAATTTTTCATTCTCATTTCATTCTTTATTTGTAACTTTATTCACTCTTATTCTTAAGCAATGTTCATTCATTATGTAATACATTTATCTCTAAAATAAAAACACTATACAACATATGCATTATGTGACTATGGTTATAACAACAACACCAATAATAATAATAATAAATCCATAATCTGTGAGCAGCAGTCTTCAATATTCATGGCTTGTCCATGGACTCCTGAGGTCATCCCTGAGGGCTGTGGACTTTCACTGCAAGATGACCCTCATTACTGTTGCTCTTAAGGTTATACTCAACTCTCAGCGTCAGGAGTTCTCCACCCACCTTGCACCTTATACTGGACATTATATCCTATGCCATGATCACATGACTTCCATCTTGTCTTAAACCGTTTGGCAAAGCAGAACAAGAGCACCAGCTGTAATAATAACCTTTGCCACAACCCTGTCAAAGACGTCAAAAAAAAAAAGAGTAAAAATTGCAGTGCCCAGATTCACTCAATGGAATTTACTCTTCGATTCAAGACACCTTCAGAAGAAATTCGGAACACCCCCCATCTCTACATCTCCTACTACTTGTGAAACACAGAGGCCGGGGGCCAGATAAATGCTTATTAAATTTGGAAAAAGCGAGACTTAGTGCTGGCTGTCATCTTACTTTATATACTCAAAAAAGAAAATACAATGTGTACTGATGTCCAAATATGGTGTGTGAAGTGAAGGGTCCCTCCCTTTTTGGTGAGTGGCATTCTTAAAAGAGAGTACAGCGCCTGGACTGTGGCATTAAAGGAATGGACTTAGCGGCAGGCAAGCTGTGTTGAGATTTGCACTCCTGGGATTTTTTGAGCACAAATGCATGTAGTGGTGGTATGATAGTGGCGTTGTAGTACCTGCCTCTGTCCTTTTCCAGGTCCCTTGGTAGGGGCAATTTTCGAAATGGACTTTAGGGACAGGGAATGGAAATGCTTTTGAATATCCAGTCATCCATCTTCCACATGCTTTTCTTCATGGAAGTGACAGTTAAAATGTTCTTATAAAATAAAATACATGCAGTTTGTACAAAAGGGTACATTCAACTGTGCTGATAAAGGCTACATTTAAGAGCGCAGTGGAGATCAGTCTTCTTGTAGATGCCTGTATTTTGAATTTTACAATCAAACCTTTTGAATTGGCTCTGCTGGGAAACAATCTTGTTTCGTTCTCAGTTTCCAATTGTTACAACCATTATATCTCCCAAAGGGGAAGATAACTGTGAGGTACCTCATGTACTTTAACTAGCATAAGCTGGACAGTTTTATTCAGTCATGATATCCCCATGTGACACCAATGCCAGGGAGATTTTTTTAAGCTTTTAAACACCCCGACAGTTTCTCTCTGTTCTTGGTAGGCAAAACAGCAAAGCTAAAATCTGTGACAAATCATACTGAAGTGTTTGCTACTTTGTAGTGTCAACTAAAACGAAATATATTTGGCAAAAAACCGCTATAATCTTATTTGCATTGAATCGCCACTTACATATTCATTCCTAGTCCAAGAAAGTGTATGGTTTCTTTAGTAATTCACTGAAAAATAATCGCACAGAATTCCATTATAAGTAGTAATGTGCTAACTTTTATTAATGTGTAAATGGCTGCCATGGGGCACTAATGACCCAGCAACTTGTTGTGACTGTAATCACAGTAATGAATAAATTTTTATTGTACATTCCAGTTTTTGTGTTTTTGGATGTTGATAATTAATATATTATGAATCAAACCTTGCTGAAAAAAAGTGTATAGAGTTGTTAAAAACCCATAATATGTATTGATGTAATTTAAATATAATTTTTCTTTAGATTCCCTTAAGAAATGTTTTTATATCTGAAATGTTGTCGTCCGATCCTCATGTGTGCCACGCCCACCTTGTTACCTTGTGTTAATTCCTGATTGTTATCACCTGTTACCTGTTAAGTTCAGCCTGTCCTGTGTATTTAGTCCATGTCTGAGTTCGTATCCCCAGGTCTGTCATTGATGTGGTTTGCTGTGTGCTCCTCCGCTGTCCTGTCTGCGCTAAATAAACCCCGTATTGACCGCTTTTATTCAATTCAATTCAATTCAATTTTATTTATATAGCGCTTTTAACAATGGTCATTGTCTCAAAGCAGCTTCACAAAATGAACAAGAACAAGATTTATGGCTCTTGCCTGCCGTTTGCTCACCCTGCCGACTGCTCATCACAAATGTACCTTTATGTCCAAGTAGCAGTTTGCGTATGTGTTTTGTGTATACATTCTTTGCTGTTGTTGAGCCATTATTGGCCTGTGTTCAAAAAACTCTTTTACTTTGTGTAGTATTCTTTTTAGCATTGTCAGTGGTAATACTTTTTTTTTTATTTACTTTCTATGCCTGATTACTTAGTCTTCTCCAAAGTCAATTAATTTTATCATGCATATTGCTTGGCTGTAGTTTTTCCTTTTTAGAGTCATCCATCCATTTTCTGTAACCATTTGTCCTATTCAGGGTTGTGGGGGTCTGGGGCCTATTGGCACAAGGCAAAGAACAACCCAGGATAGGGTGTCAACCCATCACAGGGCACATTTATACCTCTGGACAATTTAAGAACACAAGTTATCCTCAGCATTTCATTTATTTATTTATTTATGAATGTGAGGGGAAACTGGAGTACCCAGAGGAAACCCCACAACAACACAGGGAGAACATGCAAACACACACATGGAACCGAGGTCCCAGAGGTCTAAGGCAACAGGGCTAACCACTGCAGCACCATACCACCCGTTTTAGAGTCATTTTAGGACAAATTTTAGATGATGTGACTAACAAGATAACGTGACTAAGAAGTGCATTACTTATGTAACATCTAAAAAGGTAGTGACACAATTTCACTTGAGCAGGACAAAAGAGATGAAGAGCAAGATACTAACATCTTTTTTATCACTGACACCTCAACAGTAGTACATATTGACAAAAAGAAATGTGTTTGCTTTCCAGATGCTTCTCCATGTTCTCTCTTTGCAGCATAAAGCACACTACAGAAGGACCAATGGATAAAGTTAAATTTGCTGGGAGTCTATGGGCCCTGTTCTGCATCTGGCAGAAAGTGGAGTCAGGTGCTGGTGTCTTAGGTGGCGCGAGCCTGGCGCAATTGTCATGTTCCTGTCCAGCGCCCATGTCCTTTAAATAGTACTGTAAATGTACTTATCACTATTTTGAGGTAGCAGAAAGCAATCGCAAGACTGGCTAACAAAAGCTTGGTCTAAATGGTGCAGTATTTCACTGTTATTTAAAGGGTGTACTATATGCACTAGTTTAGTAATATGAGTCACATTCACAGAGTACACAAGTGATTGGCTGAAGCAAAATCTTGTTCTGGATTTGTACTATCTGTACATGAACTTTCCACCTTGGGTGCTAAGGGTTGCCGTCAACATCCATATGAAGGCTTGGTTTATATCTGTAGAAGACGGCAACCTTTAAGCACATGGAAATATCGTGTATGTTATGGAAAACACATAACCTTGGTAGATACCAATATACTGTATTATGAAAACAGCATTTTTGTGATTTATTTATTCCATCTTCTTTCTTGCAATGACACACCCAAGAACCTTGGCTGAGAGGCCAATCCAGTTTTTTCTTCACTGGAACTACAGTGGCTTGCAAAAGTATTCGGCCCCCTTGAACTTTTCCACATTTTGTCACATTACAGCCACAAACATGAATC
>JAABNX020000040.1:24754304-24767710 GCA_015163995.2 Mormyrus lacerda
CTGTCTGGTGTGTTCTTTGGACTTCATGGTGTTGTTGCTCCCAATATTCTCTTAGACAACCTCTGAGGCCGTCACAGTGCAGCTGTATTTGTACTGACATTAGATTACACACAGGTGCACTCTATTTAGTCATTAGCACTCATCAGGCAATGCCTATGGGCAACTGACTGCACTCAGACCAAAGGGGGCTGAATAATTACGCAAACACCACTTTGCAGTTATTTATTTGTAAAAAATGTTTGGAATCATGTATGATTTTCGTTCCACTTCTCACATGTACAGCACTTTGTATTGGTCTTTCACGTGGAATTCCAATGAAATTGATTCATGTTTGTGGCTGTAATGTGACTGGGCCAATCTCAAGGGGGCCGAATACTTTTGCAAGCCACTGTAATTAGCAAAATGTCTCTGACCAGTTTTTATTGATTCTTGAGATGAACAGTAATTTGAAGCAAATGAGTTTGGCAGCATTGTTAACTATTTCCTCAAAGTTTCCTTTTCTTTCTAAGGTGTACTGACATTTTATGAAGCCGATTTAATTTCCTGGAACTAGAAATGAACTTAAAACTGATGCTTTTTAAACCCACTTCAAAAATAATCAATTGATCACAATGAGTATTTTTAACAGAGAACATATATGTATATAGCACATACAGCATATATGTATGCAGTTTATTACTGCTAAATCGGCATGCTTCAGATATCCTTTAAAAACACCATCTTTTGCTACATTCTTTAGTTTTGAAGCATGTAGAAAAAGAAACAGTGGCTTTGATTCCACTGCTGTTAGTGATTGGTAACATTTGCACTGAATTGCAAAGTGGTTCCGCACACAGAGTCACAGATTGCAGTAGTGTGACAGGCGACAACTGAAGTACTAAAAATAAACCATCAGTGTTTGTTTCTCAAACACCTGCCAGAGCACCTGAGTGTACTCAGGCTGCCGACACGCTGACCTCTCCTGAAGGAGCGCAGTCACACGGCCCTGTCTTCATGGCATGAGGATGCAGGCTGGCACGCAGGGGCCAGCTTCTCTCCAGCACGAGCATCTTGAAACACCTGTGGAATTTCTCATCTCGCTAGGAATGGGGGGTGGGGCTCCCATCTGCTCTCCAAAATCTTAATCATGCTGCTGTATGGAAAGACGTCCTTCAATAGCCAGTAATCATCATTCATAAATTTGAATTAATGCCGGTTCCTGAAGCCCCCAGTCTCTGTCAGAATACAATACTGTGTTTCTGTACAGTACACGACACAGAAATCTGCAAACAATAAGGAGCATTACATCACAAATAAAGACTTGAAGAAGTGAGTGAAAGTGTCTGGCAACACACACACACACACAACCATTAGGCCACCATTTGAAGATCATGCTCAAACTCTAGGATAAGGGCAGAATTCCTTCTGCCCTTAAATGTAAACCTTTATCCCAGATCCTCATATAATCTAGAACGTGATAGAGCTTTCATTTCTACTGTTTCTTATTTATTTCAAAGGTTATTTCCTTGATAGAAATTTTCTAATGGCAAAATTCACTACAATAATAGAATGGTTTTTAATTCAAAATGCTCACTCATACACAAATTGACAGGGACTGACTCTCTATATCTATTACTGTCTTATATTTAATTTTTCCACATACAACACCTAGCAAGTAGACTGTATGTATTTTTTTTTATAAAGTACAACATCTGCAATTCACAGATTTTAAAAGGGTTTGTAAATGTCAAGGGATCTTTAGAACATGTAGCACATAAAAATGCATGTGTCTTTTTGTGAGATGCCTATTAATGCATGTAAATACATCTGCATATAGAGGATGCACCTTACAACTACAGACTGCACCTTCTCATTTTAAATTCTGTATTTAATAAGTGAGAATAATATCGAGGACACAATTAAAGAGAAACGTATTAGAATGAGACACTTCTGGTGTGGAAATCCACAGGATTTATTCCTATGCCATTTATTTTTGCCAGTACAATATCTTGGTGTTAACACATTTAACATTTTTATGCTGTGCTTTACTACTAGGCAAAACAGTAATTTTTAAAAAAACTTGTTGTCAGGCTTCTCTGTAAATGGATGAAAGGTGCTTAAACTCATTTGAAGTTGAGGGTTAAAAATTATGGCATTATATTTGTAAAGCCTGATTACAAATAATATAGCTCAATACAAATTGTGCATTCTTCACTGGCATTTAAAATCATCTAAAAATACATAAATAAATATTTCAGTGCAGTACAAATGATAGCAATGATGAATAATTCTACATGTCTGATTAATATCGAATGGTTTGTTATATTTGAGAACGGTTTGTTACATTTACATTCATCTAGCCTATGGAAAATTAAAAAAAAAATTATATGAAGTCCTGTATAAAATTATGCAGATACAAAAAAGTAAATTGCAATGCTAATGCAATAGAACAAGTTGTCCAGCCTGCTCCAATTTTAGACAATGAAACCATAAGCAAAGTTTGAATTGCACTTGACCTGTTAATAATGCTTCATCAGAATAGTGCCAAGCACTCAGCATGTTAGAGTGCAGTTGGATTTTTTTTTTCTACGAAAACTTTAATCTATTATATAAGTAATGTGTGGTACATTATAAAACCAACAAAATGAGGCCAAAATGATTCTACATCATATGTATGGTTACAAATATACAAGATGTATATTAAGTAAATGTGTCATGTATTTGCAAGCAGTCTCCCAAACTACTAATGCATGTGATCGTTTTGGAGCAAAATGCATGATCAGTGGTGCAATGTTATTACTGAAATGACCAAATACCTACCTCTGAGTCCTTCATCCCTCATGCCGTCACACAGGGCCCAACACATCCTTTACCTTGAGGTCGAACAAACTGCAAACACATTATTATTATTCATTCTGTTTCATACAAAGTCTGTTTCAAGTTAAGGTTTGGAAGGGAACAATACCTGTATTCATTGTTAGAGGGTCATAATTCAGTCCCTTTATTAAAACCTTTAGTTGTGTGGATTATTTTTCCTCTTTTTGTGGCCACCAATTAATTTTAATATGGCAAAAGGCACCAGACCTGTACCTGCAGCACCTGCAGATCTGGAGAAGCAGACGGAGGGCTGGAGGGGATATGTTCAATGGGAAGCAAGGTGGAGCACAGCAGAGAGATATTGGGGAGCAGAAGGCCATCATCCCTTGGGTCTTAAACTGGCAGCAGGCATGGTAGAAAAGGCTTTATTGGGGCTGAAAGCTGATTGGCCATTGGGCGCATGCAGCAAGCTGTTCCAAATGCCACTCCTTGTCAACTAAGTGGTTGCCAGGGTCTCAACACAGTAAGATCATAGTCATCTGCATTCAGTCCCTGACGCCAATGACTCATAGCCCATACACACCTGTCTGTCATGTGGCAAACTTCATTCTGACCAGCCGCATTCCCATGACTTTTGACTCCCCCAGGGTAGGTACTTCCTGTCTTTCTGGAATAGGGAAGGCATACAAAAATATCTGAAAGATGCAGAACTGCCAGGTTAAGTCTCTGGAAAAACGGACACTGGAGGTTGCCAGTTCCCATGAGGATTTGCGTGGTGATAATTGGCTACCCTTAAGCTAGTTATCTTCTAAGGCAAAGCATTGCCCCATCTATTTCACATTCAGCGTGAAAGGAAAGGAGCTTTGATAGAGCAGGTGGACGGATGGGCTAGGGTAGAGCTGTAGGGTGTGGGGGTGTTTCATTCCCTTGCCAATAGTCTTACTGGTGGAAAGGGACTTGCAGTGTTTGAAGCAAGGCCTCCTTGAGTGTGCTTAGCTTCTGTTTGGGCCTTGTCAGCGTCCCCCTGGCAGTAACGCTCTGCCTATTTCCTCCTGCCAATTCAACAAGGACCGGCAGGCGAATTGCATTAGAGAATCCTCGGCCGCAGCAGACATGCAGCCTGGGCTCCAGAATCATCATCACATTCATCTCTAACAGAATGCCTACAACACCGAACTGCAGTTGAGGGAATTTCGAGGGCACACGTGGTTCCTGACAGTGTGGGTTCTGCTGATAAAACAGCAAGGTGTGAAATCTCAGGGAAGCCAGGTGATGGAGATTCACCCGGTGATGGCCAAGCAGTCACTACTGTTCCAGCATTTAAAAACTTGGATAGGACTTGATCGATGTTAGTTTTATGATCTCTTTCTTCCTGTGCCGATACGCTTCAATAGACAGGTCACAAACCGTTTGCCCTGAAGTTACTCTAAACTTTTGGTGATGACATAAATCACAGGCAATATGTTATCGCGGTGAGGAGGATACAGTCATGCTGACTTCTTGTCAGTTCTGCTGTCACTGCCAATAAAACTCACCAACTATCTGTATAGCTATGAATTTTTTCCCACATTTTCAGATTTTAATGGAAAGCTTCTCAAAAACTCCAATATAATCTGTTAAAATTCTAAATGCATTTATGCCTTTGGTAAAAACAATAACCAGAAACTCATAAAGGCAAACTGAAAACTTTTGGGAACATTAATGTCTTTTTATTAAATGAAACACACGTTTTAGTTTATCTTCATCTTTTCCACATTTGATGTGTGGGGGGAGGTATATATAGAGTAATTACTCTTAAATGCTTACTTTCTCTCAGAAGCTGTTACCAAAGGAACTGTGTATATTTTTTAACATTAATGATTCACAAGCAGAATAGGATTTAATTATTAATTGGTTTCATTAAACAGGACTCCTTTTCAGTCAGCCTTTCATGAAACCTGTATGGCATGCGTTTTGAGGTTTAATTTTCGCTTAAGGCCAATAAATCTGAATTTTTAAATTATCTTTAATAAGCCTGACATTCTTTAACTGCTTTCAGGAAATACACCTAACTTGTCATATCCTGAATTTTTGGGATTGTGAAGAAGCTAATTTACAGTCTATAATGAGTTATGGTTTTTCCATAAATACACCTCTTCCCTCCTTGGAGGCCCTTGTATAGCACTCCATACACACATTATACTATAGATAGTGTGTGTTAATTGTTGGTTTAAAAGGGCCCCAACCAAACTGCTATATAGTCTTACACCCTATATTGCCTGCAATAGACTACAGGCATCCTCAAGATTCTATTGGATGATTTACAGGTGTCACAAATTGTGAAGTGTAATGTTTTCGTATTTGCAGTCAGGAGGAATTCAATATTTAAGATTAATATGCACTTTATTGACCCCAGGGGTTCTATTAGCACCACTGGCAGTACATGCCAGTACAGTATTTACCCCAGTACTGGATACTTTGAGTTTTACTGTACTCTGGAAAAAATGTGAGACACATATATACCAAGCTTCAGTGACAATGGTCACCTGCTTAAACTACAGAACGGTAATCTACAGATTTCTCTGCACTAAATCTAACCAAGCAATGATAACTGCTGCAAACCCTGCATACCTGTATGTATGTTGAATAATATAAATAAATAAATAAAAAACAAATGTTCACTTGTGCAAATTTAACTGCAGGGGGCAAATTACTACCTCATCATGAGAGGAATGAAAAAGATGCCACAGCAGAAGCAGTGGGGTGGTAACATTATAGAGAATTGTCTGGTGGTGAGGCACAGTGTACTTTTCCTTACAAGGTAGGGGGGCAACTGTCAGTGTGGACAGACAGACAATAACTGGTGCAAATGAAAGACAATTTTTGGCTTTGTGAGGATTTAGATTGGCTGCTCGACTGAGCTTTGCTTCATGATTTAAGCTTGCAAAATATTCCACACAATAAGAGAAGATGCATAAGTTAACCATGGCAAAGTGGGAAAGTGAAACCACAGAGAAGTGAGGGGAACCTATCCATCTAGGGGTCCAAAAAGTCTAAATCTCAGAACCTGCATTGGGTCTGCAAAGTACCCTCCTGGTAGAAATCCTGACAAACAATACACTATACTGTACTTCACTGTACTGTACTATACAATACTATCTTTTCTATTTAGTATCTCACCTCAGACCTTTCCAAAGTGCTGTAATTGTCCTAATTTTTCTAAAGCTGGATATTTTGATGAAGTAATTAAATGAAGTACAATAAGGTCTCTCGCGTAACTCCCAGATGTTGGACTGGTAAGCTTGTAAACACCTATATTAAGATGTATATTACAAAACAAAACAGAGGCAGCACTTTAAAAGTTCTGGGTACCCCACATTTAATATGAAGGCGTGAAAGAAAAAGATACAAAAAATTAACAAAGCATCAAATAGGTTTTGCACTCTAGTAAACACAAATAAATCCAAAATAAGAAAAGGAAGAAAAAACTGGCTGAAGACTTCCGTTGTGGAATTTATAAAACACTACAGCCGTTTGGACAAATATTCTGCCTAGAGGTAGAAGAACATGTACTATAGTAACAAGTTATTGCCTGATCTTCTGTTCTTAAAGTGTAGCTTACAATCTGTCTGAGTACCTTTTTTCACATACATTGTGTAAAATCACTTCTCAAAATACTGTGTGTAGTCTATACACTGGACCATCTATGCATTTTCACATGAATAATCACATTTCATTTTTGTTTTTCATTTTATCGCAAGCCTATACACACACATACAGGTTTGTAATTATATTTTTGTGGGGGACTCATTTCTGTGGGAAAACTCCAATCCCCAACATGACGACCTACAACGACCTTAACCCCTACCCAGCCCTAACCTTAACTGTAAGCAACCAAACTAAATATGAGACTCTTGGCATTTTTTGATTGTATTCGCAGATCTTTGTGGGGACCTGAAAAAATGGTCTCCAAGATGTCAAAATAACAGGCTTTTATCTCATTGTGGGGGACATTTTAGTCCCCACAATGTAATATAAACTTAATCCACACACACACACACACACACACACACACAGAAGACCAGTCAAATGTGCGGACTTGCCAAGTCACCTATAAGAGAGAGTGATAGTGTTGCATCACATCACCTGACCACCTGACCTAAACCAGTAGTTTAAGTTTTGGAGGAATTTGATCAGAGAGTGAAGGGAAAGCGGCCTGTGCCTGCTCAGCATATATGTGGAACCTCTTTCAGCACAGCTGGAAAAGCATCCCAGGAGGCCACCTCATGAAAATGGCATAGAGAAGAAAATAGGGTCAGGCAGTCCCTGGAGCACGCATCGGGGTTAAGGGCCTTGCTCAGGGGCTCAGTAATGGGGTCACTCTGCTGACCACAGGGTTTGAACCGGCAACCTTCTGAGTCCCTTCCTACAGAACTGCCACCGCCTTCAACAAATTATTTTTTTCTAGTTTTGATGTATAATTCTCCTAAAACTTAGAGGACAGTACAATGAATAGTACATGGGTAGGTGTGTCTGTGTGTAGATATTCTTGTGTTACGATCCTTAGTTCTAGTCTCATTAATGAAGAGCTTCTTTTCTATGTGGGACTTTAGTCCTGTTCCTTGGAGCCTGATACGTCCTAACAGTGCACTTCACACCTGCACGAAATATTCCTCATTCCTTTTGAAGGTCACTTGATAAGTTGACGGTCATCTCTAGCATCAGAAAGACACTTCTGCACTTTACCTGGTTGGTTTCTGGTGGTTCGCATTGTCTCCTGCTTCACCTTATTCTTGTGTACTGCTGTCTTAGACATTTTGAACCTGGAAGCAAGTGTGCAAGTGAACATTTGCCTGGAAGCTATCCTTAAGCCAGTACAACCATGACTAAACTAGCACATTAAAAATGTAGATGTATTTAAAAATACAGAGTTGTCTCACTATTTCCCACAGCTGTGTGTGTGTGTATTTATGCACACACACACACACACACATGGCCAGCCAAGAGATGTAATCTCTCCAGTGTGTCAGGGCCTCCCCCCTGGTTGGACATGGCCGAAACACCTCCCCAGGGAGACATCCAGGAGGCAACCTACAGAGAGCCAAACCACCTCAACTGACCCCTTTCGACGTGGAGGAGCACCCGCTCTACTTTGAGTGCCTCCCAAATGTCAGAGATCTTCATCCCATCTCCATGGCTGAGCACAGACACCACACCGAGGAAACTCATTTCTGCCACTTGTAACCATAATCTCATTCTTTTGGTCACTACCCAAAGCTCATGACCATAGTTGGAATGTAGATCGATGGGTAAATTGATTGCTTTGCCTTCAAGTTCAGCTCTCTCTTCACCATAGCAGACCAGTACAGTATCTGCAAAACTGCTGGCAGGGGCATAGCACCAAATTCTGGGCCCTTGAAGATTTCTTGCTTCAGCCAGAAGAGTCAGATTGTGTGACTATCACACCAGATGTGTGATAGTTTGCAACCCTGAATTCAAATTACCTCCGAGGCTTTAGCATGTGTGATAAATTTGATAGTGATATAGCACGCTCAAACAGCCTACCATAGAGCTCTATTGAGTATTGACATTTCTGTACCACATTGCTCATCGGCTCCCATCATGTGTTTTTAGCTTTTGAGGTTCCTTGAAGTCACTTCCGGTAGTTGTAGAAATAATTTTAAAGTTCTCTTGCTATTTTAAAAATCTTTATATGGTCTAGCTCTATCCTACCTGACTGTGAAGTATGTCCCAGGTAGATCACTCAGATCATCTGAGGGTAATTTACTGATTATTTCTAAAACCCAACTGAGGAGGGAGGAGGCAGCTTTTAGTCACTATGGTCCTAAACTCTGTAACTCTACTCCTGAATACCTAAGAGCTACTGAGTGTCTTAGTACTTTCAAAATGAGGCTGAAATAACATCACTTCTACATATAATAACCTACAATAATCAGTTATATTATTATTTTATGCATATATTAAAATCAGTTATTTTATTGATTTTTTTTTTTAAATATGGAGGTTTCTCCCTCCAGTGAGGTAAGGACTAGAGTCTCCTGTGAGGTAGGGGCTAGAGGCTCCTTTGGGGAAGGGGCTAGAGTCCCCAGTGAGGTAAGGGCAAGAGATCAATTGGGGTAGGGGCTAGAGTCCCCAGTGAGGTAAGGCCAAGAGTCTGATTGTTGTAGGGGCTACAACCCCCAGTGAGGTAAGGGCAAGAGACCGATTGGGGTAGGGGCTACAGCCCCCAGTGAGGTAAGGGCAAGAGTCCGATTGTGGTAGGGGCTACAGCCCCCAGTGAGGTAAGGGCAAGAGTCCGATTGTGGTAGGGGCTAGAGTCCCAGTGAGGTAAGGGGAAGAGACCGATTGATGTAGGGGCTAGAGGCCCCGGTGAGGTAAGGGCAAGAGACCGATTGGTGTAGGGGCTAGAGTCGCAGTGAGGTAAGGGCAAGAGACCGATTGGTGTAGGGGCTAGAGGCCCCGATGAGATAAGGGCAAGAGACCGATTGTGGTAGGGGCTAGAGTCCCAGTGAGGTAAGGGGAAGAGACCGATTGGTGTAGGGGCTAGAGGCCCCGGTGAGGTAAGGGCAAGAGACCAGTTGTGGTAGGGGCTAGAGTCCCAGTGAGGTAAGGGGAAGAGACCGATTGGTTTTGGGGCTAGAGGCCCCAGTGAGGTAAGGGCAAGAGACCGATTGGGGTAGGGGCTACAGCCCCCAGTGAGGTAAGGGCAAGAGGCCCCTGTGAGATACGGTGAGATATTTGTGTCCAAGGCTACTGTCACACCCCATTAACATTGCTGTAACATGGGTTATCAACATCTGGGCCAGAAAGGAAATCTGCATTTGGGTTTGGCTCTGGGAATGAATTGGTCTAAACCGCTGATTGAGCAGAAAAATTGCAACAATTTTAATAAGAATACTCAATAGGGATTACACTTGGAAAACAATAAAATTAAAATAGACAGTCTCCTCTTCCACCAACAGTCAGTCAGACTGTAAAGAGTCCACTTCAGCCTATAAATTCAGTTCAGCTCCTTGGTAAATGTGTGGATTCCGTTATCGGGCCAGTGGGTGACTTCTTACACACCTTAAAGGTGGTCAGTGGTGTTTGTATCTGCTCCTAATACGAGGTCAAAAAGGGAAGCAGCAGGAAGGGAGACACCCACCCGGAAAGACCCACCCCACTGCACTTGCATCCTTTATGATTAACCAATCAAAATATGATGTGAATAAATAATGAAAAATTAATGATCAGAATAGTTTCTAATTGGATGACTCTTCTTGAAAAAGACATTACATGTTAGGCTTTTAAACTTTGTTTTGTATAAATAAGCAAACACAGCAAATGCAAATATATTTTTCCTCAGTCTTTGAAACATTGCCATGGAGTTTGGAAATAAGTTATCTGTTCGTATATCCATGGGAGATTAGATTTTTTATCATTTTAAACATGGGTTACGTGATGAGAATTTATCTGGAAACAGACTGCATGTGCTGCATTGTCTCCTCGAATGTGATTAATGTAAGATGAGTTCAATTGTAATTGTTTGTGTGAGGGGTGAACGTGGGGTGACAGGGTCACACCGCTGAAGGGCATTCTTCTTGTGTCATAGTGTACTGGCAGATTTACTTGACAGAAGCATGTCACATAGCACCTCCAAGCAATAAAATATCTTTCTTTCATCTGAAGAAATGATTTAAGTACAGACTTTTGGAGTTAAGGAAAAAGGTCCCAGTTCAATATTATAAACACATCAGAGATGACGACAAATCCAGCAACTGCCTGCTCCCTATACTCGGTATAATACTATTGAAGTATCATTTTTTGGCATTAAGAAAAAATTACTTGCTAATTACTTAACTCTTAAAGCCGGACAACTGAATTTAATAATCTGCTTTTTTTCTGGTAAACACACATAATTAGTTCTATCACAAGAAGACCACTTGCATGGTTTCTGAAAGTCTGAGTAATACTGCCAAGCTTGATGACAACAAAAGCTTTCAATTTATAAACAGAAACCTTCAGTTTTACAAATTCAGAATAGGGTTATAATTTGACAGATGAATATCAGTGCAAAAATACACAAATAAGGTAAAATTCAAATTTTCCAAGTGTGTAATGGCACCTTATTCTTTTTCTTCATTCATCAATACATTATATCTGCCTTTCACAGTCAGGACTACTGCAGACAATGAACAAAAGAGCAACAGGATGTAATCATTTTGAAACGTAATCCCAAAACATTATGGTGTCGTCTTAAAAGTAAAAAAGAGAGAGTTATCCCTAATTGCCTGATTGCCCTACAGCGAAACCAACAGATGGTGAAACATTCAAAAAGTCTGTTCTGGGTACTCGGTTCTGCAAAAAATAATTAGCCGAGGAAAATAAGAATTATCGAGCAATGGGGCACTATTGGGCAATTATATTCAAAGGGATTGAAGAGGCTGGGAAGGGAAGCCACAGGACATATGAGCAGCCTGGATATTCTCAGCATCTCTGCAGTCTCCCCTCCCCAGTGCTTGACTTGGTTCAGCATTATCTTACAAAAAGGTCAAAGTTTAATCTCAATATCAGTCACATGGATTGATCCAATTAGTAAAGGGTGCCACCCAGTCTCGTTAATGCCCAAGATGTTGATGTAGGATTTGCCCTGACATTTCACTGACCTTAAATGACATGGCAGAGGAAAGGGGGAAATGAGAGGTACTGCATGCATAATTTTTTATAGCATTAGTTTGCAGTATTTTATGGCCAATTCTATATTTTGAGCTCAGGAAATGATGCATTTATTAAATCAAATGACAGTATATTTTAAAAACCAATGGGGTGTGTCTGCTCAGCAGGATGAGCTGGACCTTCTGGGGCTGGCTCAGGTAGCAGTGCCTCTCTATGCTGATGCTTGTGTGCTGTGATCTCTCCCCGCAGGAGGTGGATTCGCTGCATTGGGTTCTCCGCCTGAAGTGGGGGTGTGAGTGTGTGTGGGGGTGTGAGTGTGTGTATGTGCACCCTGGGATAGCAAGTCGAGCAGCATGTCCCCCCATGTACAATATGAACCTCATTAAATAATTCACCTAGGCCGTATATTGTGCTTAAAGGAATCATGATGTAGTCAAAAAACATTTTTTATATATTTTACAAGCTTTGGAATTCCCTCTCTGCTCAATGGACAAATCTGGAAGATACCTGCTAAAATTCTCAGCAGTTTACTGTATAGTATTCTACTTTGGTTATGAATGGTCCATACTCATGTAGCAGTTCTGCTTGTGACCCTCATGGTGTCATGATCAAGGTGAAGAAGCCCTCAGCACAAGAGCAGCAGCTCGGCCTGCCTGAATCCTCCTGCATTCCTTTAGTTTTGATTTTGCTATTTTATGTAAAAAAAAAAATCTGTGCATTTGTGCATTACAAAGCATTTAAAGTAACACCTTGCAGAAATCAGATTGATATGAAATATTAATTCAAAATATGTAAGTCACAACCTTGACAGAAACTTTGGCAATCCTAAGTGATCTGGTTTTAAGTGACGCCACAGTCATGTTAGCCTTTTGTTTCTGTCCAGATTAAATGTTGCTCTTAAATATTCTTCTGTGTATAAACAGTAGCAGTTAAGGGATAGCTGAGGCACATTTTCTTGTTAATATAATGGGTTTTAAACACTCCTGATGAGATTGATTATGTCGCGGTGCGTGTAGCAGGTGAGCAGTAGACAGGCGAGCGAAGCCAAGGAGTTCCAAAAAACGAGGCTTTAATGAGCACAGGTGGCAAACAGGGCAGGATCAGGCACAGCACGGAACAACATCAATGACAGATCTGACATACTGGGGAAAGACGCGGACTAAATACACAGGCTAGACAGGGATTAACAGGACGCAGGTGATCACAATCGGGGCAGGAACACGAGGTAACGAGGTGGGCGTGGCACACGGGAGGATGGTACGGAGCTGGGCGTGACACTTTCGTTTTAAAGATATTAGCAATTATTTTTTCGAGAAGACTATGTAACCCAGCCCCCCTACAAAGGCGTTCGGACGTGGAACTTGGCTGGTTCGTTAGTGCTGCGTTTGTGCTCATTTGTGCTGCTAAAATCAATGTCCTATCTCTTTTACTTTTTGAGATATTAAAGGTTTTTTGTAAAGGTCAAAAGTTCAACCAGCCACCCTACAAAGGCGTTCGGACGTGAAACTGGGCTTATTCGTTAATGCTGCGTTTGTGTTCGTTTGTGCCGCATAAATCGCTGTCTTATCTGTTATGGTCTTTGAGATATTACTGATTATTTACACAGGTCAGAAGTTCATTCAGCACCCCTAAAACAAATTCAGATGTAAGACTGGACTGGTTTGTTTGTGTCCGTTTGTGTCGCAGAAAGTAAAATTTGTGCTGCTTTTATTTAAAAGATATTACAATATTAATATGCAGCTCATTCCTATAAATTTTGTACCTGATGGGAACACCTTTGCTCTCTCAAAAACCCATGTACAATGATATTTCTTTTTGAACCAGATAGCTTCATTGATTATATGAGTCCAAGCACCTGGGCGTAAGATCTCATAAAGATGGCCTTCGATAGATCTGCTGTCTTCAGGTCCCCACGGGTTCTGGGACAATCTGTTGCCACTCATCAGGTAAAATGA
>JAABNX020000040.1:24772872-24783958 GCA_015163995.2 Mormyrus lacerda
GTCATGGATTGCTAACGGAAGAACTGACAGGTCTGCTGCACACATTGGATGAATCATGCTCTGCCGTTAATTGTATGCAGCGCTATACCAAGCATAATTGCATCACACTACTCTTTGAGTGCAGTGTTTACATGTCAGGGTCTTGACTTGTAAATTCTACTGTGCTACTACATCGCACTATACACGCGAGACTTAAGACCAGGGAGCAACTAGTGCGATAGGTGGGGATTCCCCGTTTCTACATTGCCGTGGTGACAAGCAGGCGGTGTGAAACAGGCGGCGGGAATGCAGCGATTGGGGTGTCGACTTACAGGTAGGAAAATCCATTCATTTGTGTGGTTCGGGACCGGGATATAGGTGACGACTAAGAGAATTTGACGACTTACAAGCGACGATTTACACAAGGAATTTTAAAGGAAACATCGTTAGGAAAAATTGGGACTTTTGCTTGAGCATCGACTTGTGCACATTGACGAGTTACAAGCCGGCGACTTAGACCAGTTTTACTGTATGACATCATTATCACAAAGAAAAAAAAGTGTTCAGGTGATCCATAGATAGTTTGGTGCTATGTGTAGGTCATAAACATTCTGATTAGATAGCTACCTCTAGATTACCTAGATAGCTAATTCCTGCAAGTGCTGGATTTAAAATACAAATACTCACAGGCCTCATTTGTTTAACTAAAAAACTTTCCATGTGGACACTAAAAAAACCTGTCACTGTAATTAAGCATTTTTGAACATAAATCAAAATATTTCCCGTTTATATTAAAAAAACACAAGGGAGAAATGGAAGCTTTGATCTTCCTTTCATCATGTCTGTAGTTTAATCAGGTCTTGAATAAAAGAGCGATGAATTTCCTTTTCTGGTTAAGGTATGCTTTTGTTGCTTGTAGATTAAGTAAATGTCTTTTTCAGATTTTTATTTTCAGTAAAAACCAAGAACGCAGAAACCATGGAATATATAATTGTCAGAAAAATAATTTTTTCTAAGCCACTTAGTGCTGAACAAATCTGCATTCAAAAAATGCAAATCAAGGTAAGAATTTTCCTATCAGTGACCATATCATTTAAATTGTTTGTGCTGTGACAATGCGTCTTTAACTAGCGCTCCCTCATGTGGACACACGCGGCATGCATGCACTCTTCCTCATAGAGTGGGATCGCACCACAAACACGGCCAGACATACGCTGTGTTTTGTCCAGTAGAGAGTCCTCAGCCCTTCTCAAAGGATCCGAGATGGGAATGAGACTAATCGAGCCTTATCCAGATGGTAGATAGTGCCTTCACAGAATTCTCTGTTAATCCTCACCCCCTCCCTGGCCCGCATGCTTGTGGGCTGCCATCTACCTTGAAGCAAGGCTTGAAGGGGCTGGCATCATGGTCAGAGGACGTGTCAGCCACAGTGCTGATGAGGGCTTTTGCTGGATTGTGGTTTCTTTGCACAAGGAGATTAGGTCTGGCGATGTGGAAAGTCACACCTTACCATCTGGATTGGGTCTGATTATGGTACTAAATATACTATCTTTGCAGATTGGCAGGCAGCAATATTGGAATCAGGGGGTGTTACGTGCAGTTTGAGTGGATTCTATTTTGCCAAAGGATTTGTTTATTTGTTTGTTTGTTTTTAAATTGTACATTTAAAATGAAACTAGACAAATGATGCAAAACAAGTCAGGGTCATAAATGTATTAGTGCTACTGGGACTGAAGAGAACAGCAGTTTCTGGGTAAAATTCACCTGGATGCTTTGCGTCCACTGAGCAGTTTCTTCTTGACAAGATCTGAGTATATACATTGTTTCTAGGGAAAAATATGATGCAACCAATAGGTATCCCCCCTCCCCTACTCCTTAGTATCAAATATGGTGGCAAAGCTACTCCACATCCTGACTGCATCCATGCAGAAATCCAAAGCGCTTAGCTAGCCAAGTTAAGCAAATGCTGTCACAAAGGCTGCATAATTATGGAAATAAATTTTATCTGGCATGTCGATTGATAGAGCCATGGTGTAAAACAGTCTGCAATAGCAAAATGTGTTTTTGTCAGCTTTTTTAAATTGACATGGTTCAAACTGCAGTGTCTAACAGATATTGTCATTTATTACTTAATACCCTAACATATTTCAAAAGTGAAAATCTGGCAAATACGCGCTAAACAATCAAAAGCTGTTAGATTTCCCATTTGCGTATATCCTTGCTTGACGGCAAATTAAATTGTTGTTTCGATTCATTGTAAATCTTCTGCATGCATCATAACATGCAATTTTACAATATATCCTTTAAATTATTGAGGTATTTTCTTATGACATCAGTGTCCTTCAAAATCTTATTTATTTTAAGACCTTTTTCACTTCAGGTGTTCAGAGAGGTTACATTTTAGGAGAGGGAGAAAAAAAAGCAGAAGACTTAAGAGGAGAGTAGAGAAAAATGTACTTTGATATTGAAGTAAAAAACTCTGGGGGTCTAAGGTGGCCTGTCTGCCTAACCCTCCACTACAAACTCCTGACGATAAGTGCAGGTCTTTGACACTTCAATATATGCATTGTTCCCTGCACCTGAGACATCGGTCTTTATATTGAAATGTAGACCTACAGTTGTTTATTCTTTGGCTTTCCTTTAATTACCAGTCCGGCTTTCAAAATATTCTGCTATAGCATGATGGTTGCACTTTAGGGTTTGAAAGAGGCAAAGTTCATTCTGAAAGCTACCAATTGTCCTTAGCTTAAGAATGCATGCACCATCTCCGAATAGGCCCACTGTATTAGGTCTTGCAATGCTGTTTACAGGTAATAAGTACAATTTCATTTTTATAGCTTTCAAGAGGTAGCTGATACTTTCAGTGCTACTACCCAAAGAGAATATGTGATTCCAAACAAAGCTGGCTAATTATATGCAAAGTTTTGCTGATTCAGAAGGGAAATTTCATTAACACTCACAGGCCAAACGGAATGAGCAGAGCACACAGCACCTAATTTGACATTGAATTTACATCAGCAGTTTAGACAGTTGAGTGATGTTCTTATGTGGTAATAAGTTACACTGCAAACCTGATATTATGTAATAATTTCCAAAATGAGTTTCTTATTATACATAAATTGTGCATAAATGCATGACGTGTTCATGTGCTATTTAGTTTTACATGTAGGTGTGCTGAGGCTGTGTGTGCTTTACAGGGTGCATTTTATTTTAAATGTTTCACAACATAACTGTATAAACATAGGATGTTCTTCACAAAGAATTCAGAGTGTATTTGGTTATTATTCATTTTAATTAATTTAAGAAATGGCAAACAAATGTAAAACCCAAGGTATATATTTAGTGAATTAAATTGACTGAAATTTATCAGTGTAAATACAGTAACAATATACCAAGAAGAAAAAAAAAACAGTATGCTAAAAACAGTATGCTAATGTTTACATTTAGTTATTTAGTTAAGTTGGTTAGGTATTTAGACTGATAAACCTTATTTGTCCCTGGGGAAAAATAATTTTTCTGCAACAGATCTTAGGACATGCAACAGGTTTGACCACAATGTTACACGAAATAAATACAATGCAATAAATTAAATACAGGTATATTAACTGAACAAGAGCTACAACAGTGAAATCAAGAAGTATTTGGAGGTCAACAATTATGGACACAGATTCAGACTGGCAGAAGTGCTTCTTTGTGCATTGTGGTGGTAGTAGCTTCTGCTTCACTGTGCTCCAAGAAAGCGTTTTGCCGAGGAGTGTGTGTGTGTGTGTGTGTGTGTGGGGGCGCTGGTATTTATACTGTTCTGCCCACATTCTTTTTTCCTCCACCACCTACAGTATGTCGAGGGAGAGGCCCGCTACAGATTCAGCCCTTTTAATGCGCTTATTTAGATGATGGCCCCCACCCCACACTTAATCCCTTCCCCAGACCACCATGGCAAGGGTCTTATCAAAATTCTGTACATTTTCAATTTTTTCCCCTGTAAAAACACCTTATGTTCAAGCAGCCAGAGGTCTGTAAAAATTAAAATTTGAATGCAGGTTCTTCTGTATACATTTGAAAAAGCTCTAAATGTAACATACAGCTAGTACAATGGCAAACCATGACAAGATTTCCTAAGAAAGTTGAGCATTGAATGGAATTTTCTATGAATGCAAAAACAACCCAAGCACTCGCTCTTTTTGCATTGCTTGAAAATTCCAAACATGAAGGTTTATGACAATGATTCTTTTTATAAGACTTAGAAAGTAGATTTACTAACTGTAGCAATGACATTAGGATTGGATGGCTATGGGCTGCGTTTGTGTTACAGTCATTGGGAATGGCTGGAAATGAGCACATAAAGAGAATACACACCAAGGGAAAATGCTAATTTAAGTTAGAACCCAACAAGCTAAGAATCCCAAAACCAAATTAAAACTCCACATTTATGTTAGTTATGCAGATTGAAAACATTACTGTTTGACGTGTACTTCACAGGAAGACAAAAATGCTGATTTATCGTTTGATATAAAAATGTTGAATTTATTACACAATATAAGTATAAAGTATGGCATATAACATCCGTTCAGCATTTACTTGAAACTAGTCTGGATTACCATCTAAGGTGCTGTTTGTATCTAGCATTAATGAATACCATTACTGGACATTTTTATTTTTCTTGCTATTCTTTGGATTGAAAATCTGCAAATTAGTGGTGCTATTTTTTCCACCCCCCCCCCCCCCATGGTCCCTATTCAAATTTCCCTGTAGCTATATAATTTTTAGTTACTTATGCTGTTATGAAACGACTGGATCTCAATAATTGCCGGGAGGCTGAATGCTATTAAAAAGAAAATGTAAAAGGCTTTTCCTTGAGACAGTTCTTTGCATTCTTATCGTTTCAGAAATAGATACATGTAAAGGTTGAAACAATACTGAAGCATATATGTTTCCACATATTTTCAAAGCCATAGTATCCTTTTTAGTAATGTAAATTGGACAAACAAGGTACTATACTGCAGATTCAACCAATATTAAGTGCTATTGCTGACATAACCCATACATTATTTTGTTATTATACTATACTGTAACTATACTTCAGAGTATTTCGATGCAACAGAAATTTGGTTTTTATTTCAATTTTAACCCTCTTAATACCTTTTAATATCCAAAATTTATTTCAATTATCACCAACCAGAATAAAAAGTAATGATGTCAATGGAGGGGAGAGGATAGTGTGTGCATTTTTATAACAAACGTAGCTGGAGTACTAGTTCACCAACCTCTTAGTAATTATGTTGTTTTTAGATGCACCATGTGAAAACCAATGTGAACACTAGAACCTCTGTGTCTGTATATGCCTTACATATCTTATTTTAAATTTTATTTGAATATTTATGAAATCAAAAGCAATGGAAAATGAAAATGCACCACCTACACTTTAATGATATTTGTGTGCCATGTGTTATACTTTACTTGAGTATGAAAGTAGCAGGAAAAAGAAAAAACTTAGGCAAAGACTAGAAGCAACTTAAAAGATTAAAGACGCAGTATGACAGCTAGGATTGGGATCATATTAAGCTGTAATAATTTCAGTAACGCAAAAAGATTACAATAATTTAGTGCAATAAAGAAAAATAAAACCCTATGTAATTGCATAAGATTAATTTATCACGAGGAACAATTTTCTACAGGTATCAAATGAATAATTTCCCAAAAAAATTAGAGGATAGTACTTGGCAATGTTTAATTCACATAGTAATTTGAAATCAACAGATATTCTTCTATATCGAAGGAATCTCTGAAGATGCTTTACTGCCGTGCAATATCATCCTTTTATGCACTGTGAAATTCCACAAGACTTGCTTTTCACACGCACTCATACAAAAGCCATCTGTCAGTCTCCCTGATTCTCTATAGATGGCGTGACATTTAGCAGACAGAAATTAGCAAAGGGCTGAAATTCTACTCTGATTGTAAAGGGAGCCTTGTTGCTATGGTACCGAGAAGAGCGAATGAGTGAAAGAATTCATGAATGCTGTGCATTTTCCTGTAGGCTTACCTGTCTCAGAAAGTCAAAATTACTACAGATTCATGAAGTATGCATATACTACAAGGGATGCTTCTCAAATTTTTAAGCATTGAACTGATGAGTTAAAAAAAAAAATTCAAAATGAATACCTTTAGCTATAGAGAAAACGCAGTCTCAAATACGGTCTTGATCGAATACAGTTACTCAAATATAAACCCTGAAAAACATTTAAGAATGTTTTTTCCAACCCTGTTTAACATACCCCACAGAAATATTGTAATGTAGGCATACATTTATAGAGTCAAAGATGAAGTTTTTGATTTGTGGAAGAGTCTGATTTGGCTTACAGTATGTATGCAAAGTATGAAAATTAAAAAGTGAATAAATCTGCCTCCAGTCTATTTATGCAAGACCAGAAGAAAAAGATGTAGTTGAATCCAGCAGTCATTTAAATGCAGTTTCTAGAAATGAAGAAGCATTTATTGATTTAAAGACAGCTAGAGCGAAGGTCATGAGACACTGAGGCCTCCGTCAAAGCGGGAAATGTGGACTTTCACACTCATTAGGTAGTGCTAAGTACTTATATCATGGCATGAAAACCAGACAAAGCTTTATATAAACTATGTGTATGTGGATCTATCTATCTATCTATCTATCTATCTATCTATCTATACACACACACCCAGGTTAATTATTGCTGACCAATCACTTAGCAGACATAGGGGTCTGTATGTGAAGTACCTGCCTGTAAGCTGTTCTCATCAGCACCAGTCTTGCTCTGAATGTCTTCCTTCCTGTGGACCTGATTTGGACCCATTGTACATGGCCAGGTTAGCTCTGTGGGGGTTTTTGGTTTAATATAGAGAACCCAGTAGCGCGAGATTGAAAGGATGGGGGGATGCGGAGGGGGGGGATTACACACTGAATCAATCTAACAGTTCTACATCTTATCTGCAATGCCTATTCAGTTATACACCTCTGTCTGCCATAGTAGCATGTTATAGTTACTCTCAGCGATGAAAATTAATAGGATCATTCTTATGAAGCACACAGTGAATGCTGTGAATGACTTGTGCAGCATCTGGTTCAGGAATGTCAACCCTCATAATGAACAACAAACAGACATCCATTAAGTGAAAGCAATAGAAACCACCTATGACCTAATTACTTCTGAAGGTCATTTGTAAAGAACAAGCATTCCAAAGAGGTCATCAGACTATCCTTAAAAATATTCCATCTTCCAATCAGAGTTTATTAAAAACTGATGACTGAAAGGCACAAATAAGCCTGATGATACACATATGTTTCGGGTAACGGGAAACAAACAGTAACTAGAAGACCTTTATTAAGTTGAAAATGGGTTACTTAAGATGGATGTAGGGCTTTTAAAACCAACCTGGGCACCTGGTAGAATTTACTCATCCATCCATTTACAACCAATCATTATGGTCATTGTCATGGGTGGTAAATGTGGTCTAGTGGTTAGGAATTGGCGCACTCTCACCGCCATAGCCCGGGTTCGATTCCCGGTTCAGGGAACATTATTATTAGGGGGCAGCGTGTGGCTCAGTGAGCTAAGCCTATGTGCTTGTAATCACAAGGTCACAGGTTCAAACTCAGCCTCAGCATGTCTCCGGGTTCCTTGACCAAGGCCCTTAACCCCCAGCCCCCTGGGCACCCCAACAGGTGGCTGCCCTTCGCAGACAAAGAGCGAGTTGAGCGAGTTGAGGGAGGTGTTTATAAAAAAAAAAAAAAAAAAAAAAAAAAAAAAATTACCCCATGGGGATAAATGAAGTTGCAGTTAATAATTGATTACATTACTAAATTTAATGTATGTTTCCTAAATGACTTTGACTGTTCAGTTTTAGGTGATGTTGAGGTAATTATTTTAATAAGAATACTGTACACTAGTAGAGGGCAGTGTCACATCACAGTTGTCTACCAAGAATACAGACTTTTTACATTCTTTTTTTGTAAAGTGGATAATCTGGAGAATAGTCATACCTGTTGATGTGGGATGCATTTTATGAAAAAAAAGTGTTTTGTAACAATGTAAAATATACAGGTACATTTGATGATTGCTGTATAAATCATCATATTGCAGCTAGATGTTCTGAGTTAAATTTGATGTGAAGATGGATATAGCAGGAAGTGTCATATGAAGTGCTAGTCTGACTTCTGGTGTAGCCGGGTACATAAATTGTGTGTACAACTACTGACGCTATCCTGATTTGTAATATAATGAAAATTTAAAAATTGTTGTATAGACAAGTATGTAGTGTGTTACCTTCCAAATACTGTTGCACTTAATGTCATTGTGTCCTTGTTCAACTGCCCTGTATGCCTTTAATTACCCCTCAGGAACATTAAATTTTCATGGTGGTCATCCAAAATTTCAGCATCTTTTTCTCTCTAATTCCTTTTCTCAAAGCTTGTCCTACAGTATGGCAACTTTGAATTTCATTCAAGCATGAGAATGCAAAGTGCATAGCCCGTCTAAGTGTGAACATCACTATTGTAATTCATCACAAGCTTGGAATTGCCTGCCCCTTTTCAATCTTTCTTTCCAGGCATCTTGTCATTTCCGGCATCTTCTCTCACATTGTTTGAAGTGTGAATGTTCTTTTTGCTCTTGCTCTATTATTATATATACAGTACCAGTCAAAAGTCTGGACACATCTAGTTATTGATGGATCTTTCTTTATTATGACAACTTTTCAATTGTAAAGAAAACAAAACTGGAATTTTCTAGTTTACAAGAAAGTCCAGTACAAACAAACATTATCATATTTTGGATTCTAGAAAATAGCTCTGTTTTGCCTTGATCACAAGTGTGCACTGAATATTTCTACAGCATTGAAAGTGCCCAAAAGCGAAGTAGCCGCTATCATTCTCAAATGGAATGAAATTTGGAATAACCAACAGCCTTCCTAGATCTGCCCACCCATGCACACCAAAAACCCAATGGTCACTTTGAATGAGATCCAGAGATCCTTTGCGGAGATGGGAGAACCATATAGAAGGACAACCATCAGTGCTGCACTCCACCAATCAGGCCTTTATAGTAGAGTGGCCAGATGGAAACTATTTCTGCTAAAAGGCACATGACAGCCCCCTGGGAGTTTGCCAAACAGACTATGGGATGCAAAGTTCTTTGGTCTGATGAAACAAACATTGAACCATTTCGCCACAATTCCCAACAAGGTGTGTGGTAGAAACCAAAAACTGAGCATGTTCTTGTATCCTTCTGAAACTTCACTCCACTCAGGCAAAGTGTGGATTATTGCAAGAACTTCTGGTGGAACAATGAAATTAGAACATCATGGGGAGCAAGTCAACTTTTGCTGATGCACATTGGTTTTGAACATCCACAACTATGGTTGGCAAACAGTAGCTCATCAACTCAAGAGTATTATTTTCCTCAGTATGTATACCATTTTCATGTTGACTCTCATAAATTTTAGACTGCAGAAGTGTTAGCATGCCAACTTTTCTATGTATTGGAGTATATATTCATCCTTTCAGATCACCTGGTTTACCCTTCTAAAGTAACAGCAAGAGCACATGAACTTGTCTTTCATGATGATTGTCATTGCAGGTGACACCTTTGAGTTACACCTCTCTTTATGGGCTACCTGCCCAAGAAGGTCCTGTATATAATTTTTTACATTTCGGAACACCTGTAGTGGGACAGTTTGGTGCCCTTGTTTTATTGGTGGAACATCACTCATGGGGATATTATGTGTCACTGCAATACTATAGGATGATCATCTGTTAATGATCATCCATTCCGAAAGCATTCATGTGGTTTGCTAACAAATCACTGAGTGCTTTACAACGATGGAAGAAGCCCTCTAAATTTCACTTGAATAAGAAGCAGCCGTTGACCAGTATCACTGCCTTTATGTTAAGTTATTATTTTGTTTCATTGCTTTCATATGCACCCATGTATCACCCTCTTCAAATACCCCTGTGTTTCATGTTACATACTCAATAATAGTATTCTGGATCTCTGTGTTAATCTCTTACCCGTGTTTTACTGGAATTCATCACTCTAACTGGAAGGTTCTCCAACACTTAGTACTCTTTACTCTATAGTGACCTTCTTGCACCAGAACTAAGGAACCTAGATTTTGGCCGATATCAACTGGGACTTGCAAAACTATTTGGACTCAAATTAATGTGATTGTAAATGCAGTTTCATGCTACCCGGTCGCCCAGAGGAGGATGGGGTCCCCTTCTGAGTCTAGGTTCCTCTCAAGGTTTCTGCCAGAGGGAGTTTTTCCTTGCCACTGTTGCCACAGGCTTGCTTGGTGGGGTTCTGGCCGGTTGAAAGTAAAGTGCTTTGTGACAATGACTGTTGTTAAAAGCTCTATATAAATAAAATTGAACTGATTTGAATTGTCTACTGTTGTTAGTACTTGTTAGCACATTCATCTAACTAACTGTAGCCTGAATACATCTCCCCATCTTCTTCACAGTCTCCCATAAAGACATACTTAGGCTCACTGATTATAGTCATTTATTGCCTATGAACTCCTTAATGTCCTTCAGATCTTGGTGTCTGTCAACATAAAGAAACACTTTCCTTAGTGCATCCTTTCCAAACACTCAGTGTCTGATTCCAGGCATCCATGAATGGGACTATTCAATTTTTTTGCGACTCTGAGCCTGAGCCAGCTGGCTGATATCAGTCTCAGTGCTTTCCTACAGTGTCTTAAATTAAGACTCAGTTATGGTGGTCACCTCCTTGGTATATCGAACACAATTTGTCTTCACACCAGCTATTTTCACCTCAGTGATCAAGCAATCTCCAAAAACTAAAGGACCCTTCAGGAACAACTGACTCAGCATCAAATTATTGATAAACCAGGGTCCTCATTTATCAAAGTTGCAAACACAAAAAGATGCCCAAAATGTGCATGCATCCTTTATCACAAAATCCCAAATTTACCAAACAATACCTAATGTGATATATTTAAGCAAATGCATATATTTAAGGAAACTCAGGGGCAGATGTACACAACATTTTGGTCAAATCAGGAAAAGGCAACATCCACTGTAAAGCAGGCAACTTCAGATAAACCAGTGAAA
>JAABNX020000040.1:24821706-24841768 GCA_015163995.2 Mormyrus lacerda
AAGGCAGTTCTGAAGGCGAAAGGGGGTCAAACACCGTATTAGTATGGTGTTCCTAATAATCCTTTAGGTGAGTGTATGTATATAATTGACAATGAAACATGCATACATAGAAAGTGCAAATTAGAGTCCTTGCCTGCAAAGTGCAAATGGGGAGTTCTTTTAGTCCTGGCAGGAGACCAACACGTAAGTCCAGAGAAAGTGCCGGGCAATGCGCGCTCTATCCCACGGCTGAGCTCCAACCAGCACTGAGATTTTCCCACCTTCTTTTATACTAAATTTTGGGCATTACATGTGGGTAGGGGACCATCTGGCCAGGCTCACCCCCCTCTCCCCCAGGCAATGCGTATTTGAATCTCAGGATGATTAGTCCACACATGATCAGAATCAATCCACACCTCAATCACCTCATATGTATGTCTGCTAGGTGGAGTTGGAGGGACTCCACCAAACCGTGAATAATGGTGTAGAACAATTACAACTTCCCAAATCATTACAGTGACAGGAGGATACTCGATACACTGCTTTAATCCTATACTATGTGGGTGACGTGGCCAGTTACGGGACTACTGGGGGGGTCGTCTTATTACATCACTGGATTATAACACTGTCCCCCTTGTTAATATCTGGTCTGCTGTGATTGAACCCCCCCCCCAAAAAAAAAAAAACAGGTGCTGATGTGTGCATTCACACTAATATATTCTTCAAAAATAACCTAGCTTTGGCTTAAAATTCAATACTGAAAAACCAAAGGCAGAGTCCCATCCCTTCCTAGCCCGCAGAGTCTGTGTATTAAAGGCTCAAAGGACACAGGCCAGGACCAATCTCTGCTCTTCTCTTTTACAGTATGTGGCACTTAAATAGGAAAATAAATAACACTGACCTTAGCTTCAGCTCTGATATTAATGTGTAACTTTAATAAGTATTCATAAATAACATTAGTTGTCCCTTACCTCTACATATTCTTGGATTTGTATAATATATATGAAATTTTTGAATTACACCAAGGAAGGACAATAATTTGAGCCTCACCTTTTAAAGCGTGACTGGAAGGAGCAGGATTACTTGTAGGCATATAGCAGACTTGTAGGAGAACATTACAACTAACATTATCGGTGAGAGAATGAGCCTTCTCTTCACCAGTTCTTGGCTTCTTCTTTCAGAGATCTGTCATTCTGTCACATTGCGTTTCAGGTGTGCAGGCAAACAGATGAGTGGAGCCATAAATACAGGCAAACAGGGTTTAAGGGGAAACGAGCAACACGCACACAATGACAGATCTGGAGATACAAACTCTGACGTGGACTTAAAGGGACAGAAATGCAGAACAGCTGAGAACAAATTGGGAATTCACATGAGGTAATGGGGAGGGGGGGGGATTGCAAACAGAAGGATCATTCAAGCAGGTTATGACAGAGCCCCCTCCTCAGGGGAGGCAAAGGATGAAACATGGGACCTGAAACACAAAAGCAAGATCATCATCGAGAGACTGGGAACAGAACAGACACACAGAACAGGCACAGGGACAGGAAGCAAGACAGGACCTGACACAAAACTGGGAATGCAGACAGGCAGACCAGGAATGGAGAGACAGAGGGCACAGAGAATGGAGGAACAAAAGGATCAGTAGGGAACAGAGGAGACATAGAGGGATGAGAAGCAGACACAGGAGGGAGGAAAGAAGGAGGTGGACCAAAGGCTGGCAGACAATGGTGAGCCCGAGGGAACTGCAGTGGGCGAGGAATGGCAGCCGGAGGAGTGGCAGGCAACCGTGAGGCCGGAGCCAAAGGGGACCTCGCAGGGGGTGAGGAGGTAGGCGGAGGGACAGGCGGAGCAGGTGAGGAGTGAGTCAAGATAAGGTGGAGGGATGAGGGGACCATGGCATACAGTAAGCAAGTAGGGAGGAGCAGCCACAGCAGGCGACAGCGCAGCCATAGCCGACCAAGGCATAGTTGACCGACGAGCCGTAGTGGGAGAACCCTACAGGCAACCGACGAGTGGCGGAGCAAAGATAACTGATGAGTCCTCAGAGGGGGACCGGCAGAAGACAGCCAAACAGGAGCCAGAAAACCCGCAGGTGCCCCCAGAGCACTATCTAAGGCAAACAAGGGTGAGTCAGGGGGTAGGGCAAGCGTGACCCAACCCCTGCGTAGGTGTCCCCTCCCCTTACGGGACAATAACAGGTGGAGACCTGGCTGGAATCCACCATGCTGGGGCGAAGGTGGAGGGGTCAGTCCCTTAGAGGGGCCCCTTGGGGGCATCAGGGAGATCCCAGAGGGGTCCCATTCTAGGTCCTCTTCTCCCTCCAGCAAAGGAGGCGGAGCCGGGACCTTGGGTGGAGCTGGAGAAGGGGCGGAGCCTCGAGCAGTGGCGGAGCCTCGAGCGGGGACGGAGCCGGGACCTTGAGCGGAGCAGCAGGCAGCACAGGGGACTCGGGCGGTTCTGGAGCCTTAGCCCCTTTAAGGACCTTCAAGACAGGCAGGGCTGGCTGGTCAGGTAGCACGGGCAGGACAGGCAGGACAAAAACAGCTTTCACAGGCGGATCAGGCACCGGTGGGACAGGAATATCTGTCGCCGGTGGGACAGGAACATCAGACCCTGGCATTGCTCCTTTTAGAATTTCGGAGGATGGCAATACTGCAGGACACAAGTACTGCAGGATCCTCAGAGGACTGCACGTCATCCGCAGGCACTGGCAGGTCAGGAATAGGTACAGGCTGGCCAGGAACAGGTACAGGCATGTCAGGTAAAACAGAAACTGCAGAGGGTGAAGACGGAGACTGCACCCCAGCGGCGGGCACCGTCTGCCTGGAGAGTTTGAGGACCTGCAGGATGGCATCCCCAACTGATCTGGCCCCTTTAAGTGCTAAGCGCGTTCCCCGGAAGGGATAAGCTACCGGCACGGGCAGCAGGCTTGGTTGAGGGCTTCAGCAATTGACTCGTAGGAAGCGGTGGTGGTGATGTCCAGAATGAACACCTCTGGGTCCAGAATAGAAAGGGGCATCCTCTGACCCCTGACAAGGGAGACTATGGAGATCTGGGCAGCTCCCAGGAAAATTCCTGGTATCTCCTGCTTACAGAGCCTCTGCTGTCCTTTCCTTCTCCCAGCTTTTGGTAAGTTCCGGAGTTCGTCAAATCTCTGGAACCTTATGCGCACTTCCGCAGCTTGGTGTGCATCATCGGGTAGGGCCATCTCGTACAAGAGGTCTCTGCTCCGGGTTATTAATGCCCGAGCTGCGGCATCCTTGTTGATCTCGGGCTGCCAAAACCAGTAGAGTATTTTGTCAACGAGATCGAGGTACTCCGTCTCAGTGAGGGGATGAGCCTTCTCTTCGCTGGCTCTTAGCTTCTTCTTTTGGAGATCTGTCATTCTGTCACATTGCATTTCAGACGAGCAGGCAAACAGACGAGTGGAGCCATAAATACAGGCATTAAGGGGAAACAAGCAACATGGAACATCAGTGACAGATCTGGGGATACAAACTCTGACGTAGACTTAAATACACAAGACTAAGGGACAGAAATGCAGAACAGCTGAGAACAAATCGGGAATTCACATGAGGTAACGGGGGGGTGTGTCAAACAGGAGGATCATTCAAGCAGGTCATGACAACGGGGATCTTAGCTGTTTAATATTTTATAACCTCTGCATACATCTCTGCTAAGATTACATTGTCTTATAAGATGGGGTTTTCTGATGGAAATGTGATATTGTGATGGCAAACTGATATAACAAAAGAAAAAAAACCCTTGTGCATTTAAATTTATAATTTTAAAAGATCAGCCAATTTGTAATATTTATAAAAGAATAAAGGCTAAAATCAAATCCTTTTCTCAGGGACACTGAAGAATTAAACCCTACAATTGTAATTATACATTTAAGTGTTTTTTTCACAGTAAATCCAGTGGATTGCATAAGGTCTTGAATGGAAAGGTAATATAATCAGCCCAATGGATTGGTGTTGACTTTTGATATTAAGTACATTTTTATTTGTTCAGATAAAAGTCAGAGCTAATTATTTCGAACTGATGGTACCTTTGATGCACTCCGAGCTACATTATCTGTGATTGCTGGCAGTTTCTGCTGATTGCATAAGGGTCCTCTTGGCTTCTGTAGGCAAGTGTCCAGTGCACCTTTAACATTTTCAGTGGCTGACAAAAGGAAAGTTATAAAAATATGTGCTTTTAACATTGGAAGTATCCAGCAAGGCACAAAACTTTTAATATTTAAATGTCTGGCTATTTTACATCTATTGTCCATGGACCGATGGTAACAAGTCAAGGTCAAATAAAGGAATAGGTAGAATTCCAGTCCTGTTAATCACAAAAATGTTAAAGTTGACTGCGGTCGCCCACTGCAAATAAAATGCACAAACCCCCCAGGGTGTGCATTCCTAGGTTATTCTGTTTTATATTCCCTGATCTGATTGTCAGAGAGAGAGACTGCAGGGTTTTGCACAAGACTTTTGGCCTTAGAAGTTTTGGCTTTTAGACTGAGCAAATAGGCCGGTTTCCTTGCTGGTTAAAACTTTTATCGTTGACAGCACCAAATGTTGTTATTCTAGCAAAGCTCTTGTGGTTTTGACTGCTTCTGAAAAATTCAGTCTTTTTTTAAAGTTTATGTAACAGATGGGAATGGATTACGATAACTCCGGAAAATAAGAAATTATTGATTTGTAAAAAATAAAGTGCATAAATGCATAAACACCTGCTAAATGGTGGTCAACCTCAATACAGAAGAGCAAGCTTATTAGTACTTCATGTTTCTGATGAATAAATATAAACTATTGTTGCCAAATCTTCTTAAATACAAGTAATCGCATGGAAATTAGGCCTCCCGATTTCATCTCATGGGAAGGCGAGAAAGACAGAGTTTGTCTGGAATTCATATAAAATGTAATGTGTCAGAATCTAATGCAAATGGATGGAACAAGATCACACTATATGCAGAAAATCTGATTTTTGGCTGCAGTTCCCTTGCAGAAATTGCCAAAACCTTCTAATGACAACAAGAGGCCACCCTGACGTAATCTACCCATTGCAATCATCTGCACCGCTGATGTTGGTGCCAGGTCCTTGCTGTCTGCATGCTTGGATCAAAAGCCTTTAGTAATGGATAATCCAAGTCTGGTTTCACATTGTAAACAGCTTGGGGAAAGAAGTTGCCCCAGTGTTCGCCATTGGCATAATTATCAATAGGCTTTACAATTTTTTTGTCCCAAATCCAGGGAATCAAGTCGGTCAGAGCACTGTCTTTAACCAAGAGAATCTACTCCATCAGGGAACCATCTATAACCCAGAGAATCAATTCTGACAGTGCATTGTCAATAACCAAGAGAATCAAGCCCATCAGAGCACGGCCTATAACCCAGAGAATCATGTACGTCAGAACACTGAATAACCTAAAGGATCATGTCTGTGAGAGCACTGTCTATAACCCAGAGAATCATGTCTGTCAAAACACTATCTATAACACAGAGTAATAAAGTCCATCAGGAAACTGTTTATAACCCAGAAGATCAAGTCTGTCACCGCACCGTGTATAGCCCAAAGAATCTGGTATGTTGGAGCACTGCCTATAACCCAGAGAATCACACCTATCAGAGCACTGTCTATAACCTGGAGAATGAAGCCCGCCAGAGCACTGTCTATAACCCTGTCACGAATAGCACTTAGAAATCCCCATCGTCGTCTTAGCCATGCCCCTTCGGGGGTTCCCATTGATAGGGCTATCCCAAGGTTTAGTGTCCTGTCAATCAGTTTTTCTGGTCGTACCGGTTGCTCCCATTTTGGACTCTCCTCTCCCAGCTGTGTCTTGTCTTCCCCGGTTTCGGTTTCCCTATATCATGCAATTCTACTCTCCGATCAGTGCGACATCTTCATGGTGTACCCTCAATTCGAGCGTTTTCCCCGGTGTGTGTTTATCTGTGTCTTGACTTCTGCTACGTCTCCTAGACTCTGAGTTTCTGCCTGCCCCCCTTCTGGACCGACGCCAATAACCCAACCTCTGCCTGGACTCACAACCGTGTTTTCTGCCTCTGCCCTCTTCTGGACCGACGCCAATTGCCTGACCCTTGCTTGGCTTCCTGACCATGTTTTCTGCCTGTCCTCCATCTGTACTGACACCGATCACTCAACCTCAGAGTTTTGCCTATGGTTTCGGGCTCAGCCCCGGGTTCCTCTGACTTCTCTGTGGAGTGTATTAAATAAAAATTGATACTCACAGCAGAGCCGTGTCAGTGTCCGTCTTCTTGCCTTCACAACAAAAGATCTCACCAACAAGATGGACCCAGCGGATCAGAATGTAATCCAGCGCGTGACGGAAGCCTCAGGTGAACAGGGGATCATCCTGGGACAGCATCAGTCTGAATTGTCGGTGATCGGGGAGTCCTTGGAAACGTTCCACGCAGGCTTGACTGGATTAGCCTCGCAGGTCCAGCAGCTCCATTCCAGTTCCCTCGGCGCATCAGTAAGCCGATCAATGAACAAACCTTGCCTATCACCCCCCGTCAATATGATGGGGATCCAGGTTCATGCAGGTAATTTTATCGTAATGTTCAATCATTTTTGAACTGCTACCCTCCACCTTTCCGACTGAGTGCTCCAGGGTCGCTTATGTGATCTTAATGCAGTCTCCAGTACCTGGTGGACTGGGAGGGTTATGGTACTGAGGAACACTCCTGGGTGCTGGCCCGTTTTTTTCTGAATCCCTCGTTAGTTGCAGACCTACATCGTCATTGTTAGTTGCAGACCTCCCGTCTCGTCCGCCTAGAGGAGGTTGTCGGGGGGGGGGGGGGGTACTGTCACAGATAGCACTGAGGAATTCCCATCGTCGTCTCAGCCACACCCCTTCGGGGGTTCCCCAAGGTTCCGTGTCCTGTTAACCAGTTTTTCTGGCCGTACCGGTTGCTTCCGTTCCAGACACTCCTCTCCCAGCTGTGTCTTGTTTTCCTCGGTTTCGGTTTCCCTATATATAATCGGGTCATAATTGTAATGCTGTATGGATGAGCGGTAGCATTATCTCCTTTAAGAGCCCACAAACTACCGCAATTCTGATTGGTGACAGGTAGTTGCCAACCGTACTGCATTCTAGGCATATTGAGGCTAATGGTGAGACTGTGGGAGAACTGAGGCAGGTGTCTACGGGAATTGGATTTAATCTTCAGCCACGAGTACAGGCCTGGTGCAGACGACTCGCGCCAGAGCCGTAACGGATGTGATTGTGGTATCACCGCTACTGTTTTTGAGAGGTTTGTGGGTTTGGTTACCTTTTCTGGTTAATGTGAATACTGGACCGGGTGTGTTTTTGACCTTTTGGCTGCATGGTCATACATTTGATTTTATTTGAATGGAAAATTGATTTTTCAATTACCCTTATACCTTTTTATTTTCTGAACTCCATAATTTTGCATATAACAGAGCACTAGCTTTGGATATTTTGCATTAGTTTTCTTTTACGTAAATAAAATTTAAAAATCCCTTTTCGAATTCTATTAGACCAAAGACCCCAAAATTGTATTTGTTGGTTGTGTGTCTACCTCTGCCCGCTAACAAATCTTGGTAGGTAGGGTGGGGTCTGCTATGATCTGGTGGTTTAATAACCAATGTGTGGGACAGAGTACGATTGTGGGGGACGGTGGTGGTGATCTCAAATCAGCAGTGACCAGGCTTGGTGTTGTGAAGAGAAGGTGCCAGTGGTGCTCCGTGGACTTCAGGCGGACTGCGAGGGATTGCAGCGGGACTGCCCCCCCCAAGGGAAAACATCTGGCCAGCTCATCACTGTGGACTTCTCCAGACCTTGACCACATGAGGGCCTGTAATAGAGACTGTTCATGATGGACACTGATGATGAGTTAGCTGAGAATGCATGTGGTGGCATTGATGTTGAGGCACAAATATCTGAAATGAATAGAAAACATCGTCAAGCAATGGCGGCCATTTCTGCTTTGAGCTAAGAACTGCAGAGGTCCTTCGCAAACAGAAAGATGGTGAAGGTATACTTGAGTTTTTACATGCCTTATGTCAGATCCTGAGAGTCCTCTGCACCAGGCCTGTACTCATAGCCGAAGATTAAATCCGATTCCCGTAGACACCTGCCTCAGGTCTCCCGCAGTCTCATCATTAGCCTCAATATGCCTAGAATGCAGTAGTCAACAAGAAGCAGGCTCTTAGAGATGAGTTTATTGAAGGGCTCCGAGATCCCTTTTAAGAGAGAGTTATTTAAGAAAGAACTGAGGAAATTTGTTAGAATGAGACCAGATTCCACCATGATAGAAGTGCGTGGGGAAGCATCTTTGTAGTCGATAGAGGAGGCCACTCAAAGAAGGAGTCATTCAAAGATTGTAAAAGGTAAGAACAAGGGAGCTGATGGTGTGGATAAAGAGGCTTAGCGTACTGTAGTCAAGGTCAGGGAACAAAAATCAGTGACTCTGGAAGATCTTCTCGAAGTAGTAACAGAACAGGGTAAACAAATAATTGAGTTAGCTGCATCGGTAAAGGCTCTGACTACTCAGAAAATAAACTCTAACAATTAGATCGGCACCAAACCTCGGGTCCAGTTAAAATTTACTGATGATGGCAAACTCATCTGTCTCAAATGTCACGGAGAGGGACACAACTGCTCAAAGACACAGAGTTTCGATAATCAGGAAGCAACCTTTAGTCGGGGAAACGAGATGCCTCGGTCACTGTGATTCGGGGGGACAAATTAGACTCAACTAAGGATAGCTCATCGCATGATCAGTTACTTGCCTGTACTGTGGGAATGTGTCCAGTTGTGGAAATGAGGATAGGTGGGTGGCTAAGGTTGATGGCTGTCAATGGATTAGAGATTCCATATTTGGGCTATCTGAAGTTAGAAGTGATGACTATGGGCTTGAGAATCCCGGACTGTGGGTTTTTAGTGGTTAGAAATCCAACAGATGCTGAGACTTTGGTACCCTGCATTATTAGCATGAATATTATCAGCCGATGTCGTCAACTAGTCCATGCTGAATTTGAGAATATCCTGGAAGGAAAACTTGTTTCAGATTGGAGAACAGTTTTTCACCAAGTGCAGAAATGTATTATCAGGAGGTGAACTATGGCTAGATTAGCTGGTAAAGACAGGGTACACATCGCCTCAGCATCAGTGGTTACAGTTATGGCCAAAGGGCTCTCAAAGAGGTCCGAAGGCGAATGTCAGATGTTACTAGAGCCTAGATATACTGAGGTTTTTACGATTGATGATGACGACCTAGGCTATACAGATCGGGTCACGCATGAAATTAACCTTGTCGATGAGATACCTGTGACCTCAGCATATCGCCACATTCTGCCTAATCAGTATAATGAGGTTAAGGAGCATATCTCCAAGTTATTTAAAAAAGGTGTGATTCAAGAGAGTTCAAGCTCTTATGCATCTCTAGTGATAGTCGTTAGGAAAACTGATCGTAGTATATGACTGTGTGTCGATTACTGCAAACTTAACTAAATTACTAAGAAAGACGCTTTCCCCAGGCCTCGTATTGATGAGAGCTTTGATGCTCTGCAAGATGCCGTGTTTTTCTCCACTGTCGACCTGGCAAGTGGCTATCACCTGGTAGCAGTATGGGAGCATGACCGATACAAGACGGCTTTTACAGCACTGTTCGGTCTTTATGAGCATCTACTCTTGCCAGTGGGTGTTTGTAATGGACCGGCAACATTTCAAAGACTAATGCAAGCTACCATGAATGACTTGATGCTGGTGTACTTAGATGATCTCTTAATTTACTCTAAGACATTTGCAGAACATTTGGAATGGCTTGATATTGTCTTTCAACAGATGCAGGATACCGATCTTAAAGTGAAGCTTGAAAAGTGCCATTTCTTGCAGCAGAAGGTGAGATTTTTAGGCCATCAGGTTTCGGCAGAGGGAATAGAAACAGACCTGCACAAAATTGAAGCTGTGAAACAGTGGCCCGTACCCACCACACTGAAGGAATTAAGATCATTCCTAGGTTTCTGCGGGTACTATAGATAATTTGTTGACCGTTTTTCATGGGATGCCGGTCCACTTCATAACTTAGTGAACTATTGCTTAAATTCAGGATCTCCATGTATAGTGAACCAGATGTTGTGTAGTTTTTAGACTCCGGAATGTGAAAATTCTTTTGACGTTTTAAAGGAAAAGCTCATTAGTGCACCAATGCTGGGATTTGCTGATTTTACCCGTCCTTTGATGATCACCGATGTATTTACGAAGTTCACACAAGCTTTCCCTACACTTGATCAAAAAGCTGACATGACAGCCAAAGTCTTGTTGAGAGGCTGGTTTATGAAGTATGGAGTGCCTGAGCGTCTGCATTCAGACCAGGGAAGAAACTTTGAAAGGTAGGTGATAGCAGAACTCTGTAAACTATATGGTATAAAGAAGAGCTGTAAAACGCCTCATTACCTCACAGGAAACGCGCAGTGAACTGCTACGCACTCTTCCACCAGAGAAAAAACGTATATGGCCAGAATATCTGCCAGAGTTAGTCTATGCCTACAATGTCACTCCCCACTCCACTACAGGTTATTCACCGTATTACCTGTTATTCGGTGTAGACCCCAATCTTCCCATTGATACTCTTTTAGCTCTTGAGTTACCTGCTGAAGCCAAACATGACTGGCTTGCTATACATCACAGGTGACTGAAAGATGCCCATGCTAAAGCAAAAGAGTATTGTGAGCAGAAAGCAGCAGCACGTATGGCTTTGCACAATGATAAAGTGTACTGTCCACCCATTGAAGTAGGTCAGACTGTATATCTGAGGAACAGATCGCCTGGCCGAAATAAGATCCAAGAGGACTCGTGCCAGAGCCCTAACGGATGTATTCACTACTGTTTTTGTGGGGTTTGTGAATATTTTAGTTACCTTTTCCGGTTAATGTGAATACTGGACCGGGTGTGTTTTTGACTTGTCTGCATGGTCATACATTTGATTTTATTTGAATGGAAAATTGATGTTTCAATTTTTATTTTCTGAACTGCACAATTTTGAGTATAATAGAGCACTAGCTCTGGATATTTTGTATTAGCTTTCTTTTATATAAATAAAATGTAAAAATCCCTACCAGAGAATCATGTCCATCAGAGCACTGTCTATAACCCAGAGAATCATGTCTGTCAGAGCACTCTTTATAACCCAGAATCAGGTCCCTCTGAACCCTGCCTATAAACCAGAGAATGAAATCCATCAGAGCACTAGCGATAACCCAGAGAATGAAGATGCTACAGCAGATGGTGAGAACAGTTGAGAAGATCATTGGAGCCTCTCTTCCCTCTTCACTGACACCTATCGCACCTGCTGCATCTACAAAGCCACAAGCATTGTGGAGGACCCCACGCACCCCTCACACTCACACTTCACCCTCCTGCCTTCTGGCAAGAGGTAACGGAGCATTCAGTGTGTATGGGTGCTTGTGTGTGATAACAAATGCAATAGCTTTTGGTCTGTCTTTTGACTCTAACAGTTTCTTTGGTAATGAAATGAATGATGAAGCGTTGAAGGACAGTTTGAAAATAAAATTAGAGCTTTTTTGCATGTTCATTTATTGCTGTTGTTACTGTGATGGTGAATATTTACCCAGATAAAATCTGCCAAGTCCTTCCAAAGGAATGGCATCATGGGAACATCTGCTTGGTATTTAGCCAGAAATGGTTGAAATGCTCATAATAGGGCCATAAAAAAATGTAGTTTGGCCAGAAGAAGGGGATCTATTCAAACTTCACAAATGCAGTCAAAAGAAGTTCACATATTTCACAATAGATGGCCAGACTTCCAATGCTTGTTCGACAGCTGACAAATTTCCGAGCCACCGTTGGCCACAGAAAGGTAGCGGGAATCTTGAGGATGATGTTGCAGCTATGAAGTCCTCTCTTCTGGCTGGTGCAGAGTGGAAAAGAAAATGTAGTGCTTTGAGCACTTTCTCCACCATCCACACTTAAGAACCTTGAATGAATTGTGAAGGGTATGTTGTCTACAACTTCCTACAATTATTAACTGTGTCCCAGCAAATTGGTCACCACAGTGTGAATGTCATCATTGGACATATAGGAGTGATGTCGGCTTGCAAAGCCCATAGCACTTCTGCTTTCAGTCTTTTGAAGAGATTGTACAGAAGGCATTGCTTGTCATGGGATCTGGAGACACTACCAAAGCGGGTATAGACCTATCTGTAGATGTTGCACTTGCAGGACTGGCAAACAACTGAATGGGGACAGTTGTTGTCCGACTTTTGACAAAATGCTTGTGCATCTCTCCCCTGATATGTGAGTCGATGGTTTTAGAGCCCATTGTTGCCAGTTTTATGACTTTTTTTTTTTTACAAAGCTTGCATCGCGCTTTGTAGACATTAGTTGTCTTTTTCAACCAGCCACAGTACTTTTTCTGAATCATTGATATTAATAACAATTAATAACTAATTAATATTGTATTATTTAATCAAATCATACAAAACTTTTTCCTGTCACTAAGATATTTTACAATTCTTTTTTGTATGATGTTAGACTGTTTACTTACTAGTTGTAACTAAAATATAAATATTCTTGCAATTTTGAATGCTTTTCAAACGTGTTGCGTTAATTAATTAATTAACTATTAAATATCTCAGAAATTAGATCCAATCTGGCAAAACCGAAGTCATATTCTTAATCAGTACCATAAACTTAATATAAAACCATTCAGACATCGTTGGCACCAAAATCACTGTACAGTATACCAGTGTTATCATCTCTTCTATTTCCTCTTTTTCACTGTCTCGTGTCACATTGTTTTTGCAATGGAACAACAAACAGTAAAAAACAGTACATACTGAAACGAGACAACATTCCTCCAGGACCATGGTGCTACATATAACACTACATCAACACAGCACTACATAAAGTGCAAGTGTGCAAAAAGTGCAAACTATGTACTGTTTTACTGTACATGATTCAAATGACAATAAAAGCCCCTGGACTTGACTTGAAGTCCGCTAGGGCACTGTGTATAACCCAGAGAATGAAGCCCATCAGAGCATCGTCTATAACCCAGAGTATCATGTCTGTCAGAGCATTGCCCATAACCCAGAAAATGAAGTCCACTAGAGCACTGTGTATAACCCAGAGAATTATGTCTGTCAGAGCACTGTCTATAACACAGAGAATCATGTCTGTCAGAGCACTGCCTATAACCCAGCGAATCAAGTCCATCAGCACATTGTCAATAGCTTTGAGAATGAAGTCCTTCAGCACGCTATCTATAGATCAGAGAATCAAATCACTGACTACACCTCCTGCAGGTCAGAAAGCCGGCATTGTTAGCCTGCAGGATCTGGCCCAGCTCATTGTAAGCGTCAAATATTAGGGCTTTGCTCCATTGGGGTCTCAGTGCCTATGCACTGTTTAATTTGCTATTTTTTTGATGAATTAAAAAAAAACATTCATATGAAATTATATATTAAAAACACGACAGTCTAGCAGGAATACCCACAAGCCCCTAGTTAATTTCATACTTTTATGAGTTGACAGAGTGAATCTCAACTCATTGAACCTTAATTTTAAGCTTCCAAACTTCAAATGCCGGAAAAACTGAAATATGCCACTTCTTGTCTGTGCCACATCCTGCTTTCAGTGTCGTTCCTTTCTGGAATGTTGACTCTGTGTTACAAAGCTGCCCCTTTCACATATTCCCTTGATACAGCCTGTTCCCTTCCTTTCCTCGGAACTGCCTCCCACCAATTCTTGCAGTTTCCCATGTTCCTTATCATTCCATCTCTCTCCCTCAGCCAGGATGGTGACCTTTTTATTTTTGACTGCATGAAGCCTAATATTCGAGGAAACACTATTTCAAAGTGATGGCATAAAGCAAAACTGAGACAAAAGCACAACTGAATGCTGGTCTTTATGGGAAACAGACATGCCATTAAGGAGCTTCAAGAGTGAAACTGTGACTTCAACGATGGGTCAGTGACTGTATCAGGGGAGTATTAACTCTAGCACTGAAATATCGACTGCAGGAGCTGAGCAGTGGCCCATGATTCAAGCACCATAGAAGTTAGCCAGTTGTGAAAAATGTAATGGGGCAGCAACTCCAGAAGCAGGGCTGTGACTCCAGAATTAGAACGGTGACTCTCAGAGTTGGGTAATAGTGAAAAACAATGGGGCGGGCAGTTATCCCAAAGAGGAGAGCAGTGACTTTAGGTGTAAAGTGTAAAAAGAAACAGGAAGGGGAGGATGGGAACATGGGGGCGGCGTTTGCCGTCAGACGTTTCCCCCGTCTTGCCATTTGAGCCTGTCTTTGGAGCTTTCATCACAAACACAGATGACAGCCCATCCATTGTGGAGTACCCAAGCTCTTCTCAGCGTAAACAGAGATGCACGGAACCTGGGCGTCACTCTCGCTGCGTAGGCCCAAAATAAGCCAGGGCCACACGCTGTGAAAGGGAAGCAGGACCGCAAAGGCAGAAGTAAGAGGGGGCTTCTATTTAATAAGTAAACTGATGTAGCTAGGCAGCCATTTTTCTTGAGTCTCTGGGGGGGGGTGCAGTATGCCATTTTTCATGCTAAATGAAGGATCTGGGTTAGATATAGAAGACCCACGAGAACCAATCTGGCATTTTGCATACAATGGATATTCATTTATACAAGCAAAAGGAAAATATGGCTGTTAGTGCAGATCCACTGTCATTTAGCATGTAACATAAATCATACTGGGGAGAATGTATTCAAATTCAAATTGCATGCAAGCACCCCAATTATATATCTCAAAAGTTTCATACTGGATAAAGCAGGATAAAAATAAAAATGGAGTAGGAAATTTTGTAAGGATAGTTCTTGAATGAGTGATATTGTGTTAATCACCTCAACCTACATCTTAAAAAGTCAGCCAGAATAGATATTCCCCCATGATTGAGGTAGAGCACCAGTGTTTTATAAAGCATGCATGCTGCAGGGGAAGTTCAGTATAAAGCTCTAATTGAAAGTAGGACAGACTGACATGCACTGTTTCCTTTGTGAGTATATTCATAAAAAAACATGTCCTTACACCAGGACGTAAAAATAAATATGTAATTTTAACTTGATTAGACTTATGAGCCAATGTAGACAAAAGGTTGGAGTATTTTGGTTGGTATGTTATGTGTATATTTTTTTTTCTTAGCAAGGAATCGTGGAAACTACCTTAACAGGATAACATTATTCTGACTTTCAGCCAACAGCAGTAGCTGCTTAGGAACATTTGCTAAAGGTAATATTCATAAAAGGCACCAGAAAATCGACAATCAAATGCTGAGCAGCTTGTGGTATCGTGCTTTATATGTTTTTCAAATGCTTTTGAAAATATAAATTTTAAGCAAATGTGCCATTGAGATTTGTTGTTTGACATGAGGATGTGAAGAAGGAATGAAGGACTTCATTTGGGCAGGGCAGAGAAATGAAAGGGAGGGGGGTGATAAGAACATATGTAATTTACCCTGATGTCCAATAGCTTAAGACAAGAAGATGGGTGCTGGGTTTGGGAGGGGGCTACGGAGTGGGCTGCATACTTAGCCTGAGGGCCGGGAGTGTCTTTCGAGGAGGATGAATGAAAAACAGCATTCAGCCTTATAAGCCTCGCAGTGCAGATTAGGTGATGATTATAGCCTGATTCCAAACCCCTTCCTAGATGCCTAAGCCCCCCAGTCCTGTAACAAGTGTTATGAGGGATTATTTCTTGCAACCTCTTTTACTTTACTCAAAACCCTCAATGAGCTAGCATACCAGCAATAGCGTTTATAGAGCCGATTGATATCAGTAGGTATAATTATTTAATAATAAAGAGAGAGCGCCTGTAATGTGGGTATTGCTTGGCTTTCTCATTGGTCTGCTGTGTCCTTTGGTGGTCTACGTCCATAATGTACTGGTGACATACTGAGGGATTGTGAATTTCCCTCTAACCCTGACAAAAGGCCAGTTTGCAAATACATCAAGATCAGAAATGTGTTTGGCCCAGTACTGTTCAAATACATCAAATAGTAGGGAAAAGCACCAAATCAAATTCTGGAGGTCATTCAGTTCTAAATGACACCCCTTGTCAATCAGTTTAATTCACTGTTTTAGCAGGAATCAGGAACTCAATAGGGTTAGGAAATCTCTCCGTCCTACTTAATCTGGAAGTCAAAGTCACATGGGAGGGAGTGACATTTATTTAACTGCCTGCCCTAAGTCACATGATATTTTTGCAGAGCTGGACCAGCAATAGCTACTATAATACACTTCCTACTGACTGTATTCATGATTTAATCTAAAAAAAAAAGTAATACATACCTGTACGATAAATTGCAATGCATTCCACAAGTGTCTCCATCATGAAAAACTTTCACTGTGGCTTCAAATAGTAAACTAGCACAAAATGGACTAATGACCCTTACCTGAAATTGCACTTTGTTCAAATGAACATAGTTTTTTGTTTTTATACATGATTTTCTAAGTTAGAATTAATCATGCAGTCAGTCTGGCATGACAAATAATTCTTATTAAAGCAGTAAAAAAATGAAGCAGCGTTGCCGGGTCCAACTGCTGTTAGCTTTGTAGGCTGAACGGTCCCTGACTTCTCAACAGCAATGGACGTGTTTCCTTGGCGAGACACCAAGTCTGCTGCATCTGTCACTTAGAGGAGGCGACACGCAACAGGAGAGGAATGCGAAGCACGGAATGGCTGCGAGCTGTCCCTGCAGGCGCAGTGATGGAGTGGCGCATTATACAGGCCGAAAGGATATTCTCGCTTCCTGTGCCTGATGGTAGGAGGAAGGGCTGGGGGGGAAGGGGGGGCTAGGCAAGCCGATGCAGGCCGTTCAGATAAGACACTCATCGTTGGCAGAGCCTACAGCACGAGGCAGCAGAGCCTGAAGACCTAAACACGATAACGAAGGCAGGAGTAGTGAAATGTTTGCAGCTGCAGAATGTAATCATGCAGCATTTTAAAATGCTACAAGTGCTCCATATTCACATATCCTGTTAGTGGAGGGGCTACCATCTAGCAGGACATATCTGCGGCAGAAAGAGCAGAAAACAGCAGCTAGCCAGAGTGGGCAGCAGGAGGCCAGCCTTTCATGCTGCTTCTCTTAGATCATTCACACATTTTTCTGATGAGATTTTTGAAACTATAATAAATGTAAGTGGGGCCACAATGGTCAGCACTGCCTACTCTTATGGCTGGGGCCAGGGTTTGAGTCTCTGCTATGGCTCCATGTGTGTGGAGTTTGCATGTTCTCCCCATGTCGTTGTGGTGTTTCCTCCAGGTACTCCGGTTCCCCCCACAGTTGAAAAACATGCTGAGGTTAACTGGAGCTGCCAAATTGGCCATGGGTATGAATGATGTGTGAATGTGCCCTAATGTGCCATGGGTATGAATATTGTGTGAATGTGCCCTAAAATGGGTTGCCCCCCCATTCTGGGAGTTCCTTGCCTTGCCCCCATAGGCTCTGGAGCCCCCAAGACCTTGAATAGGAAAAAGCATTTGCAGAAGATGGGTGGATGGATTATAAATGAAAATAGTTGATATCTGAGCAGTTAATTATGAAAAGGCCTGTATAGATGAGAGAGTCAGGCTCAAAGGTGAGACTTATGCGGCTCTGGGAAACAGGAAGCAGGCTTTATTTTTCGAATTCCCCTGTTTTAGAGTGAAGGCAGAAGGTTGGGAGGCGAAATGGGGAAAGTAAGACAATAGTCGAAAAGATAAAGAGAAAGATGTCATTTCAGTGTGGCCTGGCAAAGCGGGCAAGAGCAGCTCTCAGGGTATGTGACTGTAAAACCTTCACTTGGCTCCTGACTGGGGTGAATGGAAGGGGGCATACCCTTACATAGATAATCAGGGAAATAGAAATTAGGAGGGAGAAAACTGACACAGTCCTGTGCAATCATCTGACTGGACTGCCCCCCCCCCCTCCCCCGGGACAGACAATGGTCCCGCCTACAATGGGCAGCATGTCTTTTTGATAATAAGCTTCCATCCTCTGTGCCCGCCCTGCATGTCAAGCCCACATGCTGCGATCAGAAATCCCAGCCGCCCAGCCTCTTTCAGCAGCCCCTCCGAAGGCCCATAGCTTTTTTTTTTGTGTATTTCTTGTGTGCCGAAGGCGGGATATATGTCTTTTCTTTTGTTGAAACTGTTTCCAAATGCAGTCCATAATGTTACATTTAAAGTTAAATGGTAATGTTTTATAAAGAAGAGCGAAAAAAAGAAAGACACGGAAAAGTAAGCTGGGAACGGTTAGACCAACAACCCCCCCGCCTGAGTCTGTTATGCCAACAAGCCGCTACGTTTATCAAAGTCAACGGAAATGCCGCCACATTGTAATTAACCAGTTTGACTGCATCTGACAGTTTAGGTTGTGCCCATAACCTTTGCCTCAACTGCCTCTTAATGACATTTTCACAAACTACACGTGACAAGTGCAATTAATGAAAATTTCCTGGTGCGTTAGGGAACAGGGTTTCTGTTAAGCTGTCCCATTCACTTCGGTGGGGAGATAAATGATTCCCTGTCTTTTCATTTGCATCAGAAAATTGTGTTCCCATGAAAAAACAGGAATAATAAAATAAACTGAAAAATTCCATTGCGATTTTCTGCATCTGGCAGAATGCTTCCAATGTGCTTCTCAATATGCATTTTGAACAAGTGGAAATGTCACCCCAAATTTGCTAAATTCCTTAATATTAGGACAATCAGTACATAGGTATGAAACACTGGACCACTAACTAGAACAGTAATTCACCTACTTACTGCATCAGTTAAAGTTTGTTTTCTTTGCACATTCAGTTGTCAGGACACCCTAAACTGTGACATATTTCTGTAGCACCTTTATCACATGAGATATACAGCCTTGGCCATGTATATTTTCCAGTTACTGCCAGAAAAGGTAGCTGGTGCCCCACCTCTCCAGATTACTGCACTGCAGTTTCCATAACTCACAACCCCACCTGGTATGATAACTAAAATGATGGATGACACAAAAGCGGGGCTTGGATGAGCTGAGATTTACCGTGTTAAGGTGCTGGGTCCTTAATTTGAGAGCAGGAGCAGGCTGCAGTAAAGGTATAATTACTTTCATGTTCAAACGTAGAACTTCGTGTGTTGGATCTCAGGCAAGACGCTGCCACCATTCCAATTAATCCGTGGTGTCAATCAGATAGGCTGCGCTGTGCATGCTTAATTAGGAGAAAATTAATACCTTTCAAAACAAAAAATAAAAGTAGAGAAGGCCTGAATTACAAAGGCATAACTAATGAAATAAACACCCTCAATTGATGGAATCCACTTCATTTTCTTTTAATGAAAGTTTTTAAAATTTATTATTGTTTATTATGGCAAACAGTTATAAATGTGTTGTTTACTCATTAAAAGAACAGTCAGGCACACAACCTCAAAACACTGGGCTGATCATGCTGCAGAAAAAAAGTCAAAGTAAAAAAAAAGTAAATAAAAATGACTATGTCACGTTTTCATGAAAACATGAGAAGGTATTTCATATTTAATTTGTGCAGCATAGCAATCACGGGGCCCTCACTATGTCATCATTTATCTATATGCTCTGAATAAGATGCTATATGATCCATGCATTAAAAAAGATTAAGACAGGGTAGGCACTGCCTGATGCACTGTGCTCAATGGGATAGGCTGCAGGCTTCCAGTCACTCGGTCTTCCACAGCAAGATGGATGAATAATACTAATCTGCCTGGTGATTACTCAGGTAGCTTTGGCAACATGGGGCTTAAGGCTGGAGTACACCCTGGACAGGATGCCAGTCCATCGTAGGTCACAGGGCTGGAGTAAACCATGGACAGAATGATAAGGGCACATCCATCGCAGGGCACATGCACACATACACTCTGACGCAATCACACCCTATGGACAATTTAGCAATACCAGTTAGCCTAAGTGCCCACTATCCAGACACAGGGATGCTGCAGACACACAGAACCGAGGGGCGATGCAAACCCCCAATGCTACAGCTGCAGGACAACACTGCTGCCTATTGCATCAGAATGTCTTGTGCAAAGACAATACCATTATTATTATTATTATTATTATTATTATT
>JAABNX020000040.1:24844175-24886342 GCA_015163995.2 Mormyrus lacerda
CTCTAGACCCAAATGACCCTGAAAAGGATAAGCAGTTACCGAAAATGGATGGATGGATGGATGGATGGATGGATGGAGAGATGGAATATTGTGTCTAAATTGGACTTTTTTGAATGGAACATTTTCCTTGTATTGATTTATTGTTAGAAGATTAATTGTAAATATTTCACAGTACTCTGAAATAAGAATAAAACACACATACTCTGAAAGACGTGGAATTTCTCAACTATTCTGTTCTGTTGAATGTATTGCTTGAGGAGCAGAGTTAAATTCTGAAGTACCCACTGAGAACACATCATGTCGTAAAAGCAATAGTGGCAAAGACGTTTTGATTGCTAAGAGGCTCTGGTGCCATTAACGTTTGACAGCTCAGTGACATCTTGCTCCTTATAATAAGGTCTTCAGGCTGTTCTATATCCTGTATATCTCTGACCTTCACTGGGAATGCAGCAGAAAATGTAAGATCACACATGTCCTGTAATCGTCTTCCTACATTTTGTCATGCCCTACACTTCCACTTCATGCTTTTGACCTTTTATAATAAGGCTTAATAATTAATATTCTGAACTGGCAATAGCTCATGAATTTTTAAATTGCAAAACAGAACTGCTTTATAACACACATTCTTAAAACACAAAGAAAGTGGTTTGACTTACACTGTGTGTAGGTTTTTAAACCTGAAAATCTCCTGTGAATCCAAGTTTTTCCTCATTTTCTATATTTTGCATATTATAATATCAGCTTTAAAATAATCTCTAGATTAAATTCATGCATGCATGTAATATTTTGTTCATTGTTAAGTATTGCCACATTACTGACTTTTCCAGGCACCTGACTTTTGAAAATAGAATAAAGAGCAAATGTTCAATAACAATATATATCCATTCTAAAACTGAATATATTTGAAATAATGCCCTAAGTCAGCTTTTATAGCATTAGCCCAGCAATGGTCCAGGTCTAACTTCATTTTTTAATATAAAGGGTATTTAAAATAAAGCCTGAAATAAAATCACCTAAATCCATGTGGGAAGTCATATACTCGACTGAATGACTTTGGGATTATTGGCAATCATATTCTTTCACTGTGATGATACAGTCTGAATAGTTCTAAAGTTCCCTCTAATGTTCTCACAAAAACATTAATGGCAAAATCACATTTGAGTTTAATGAAATGACCCGAGTACCTGGCCTCTTACCTGTAGCAGCCTCTACCTGGCTATCTGTGCTTCCTGGAGTAGTGTGCAGGCTGTCTCTCTCAGACCTACTGGTTACCTGAGCTTCGTGCAGGCTGTCTCTCTCGCCCTGTACTGGATAAAGAGCCATTTAAAACTGATGGACTGATGAAGATTTCCATCATTCTTATTAGAACCGCAAGATGGTATGCATGTTAAAAGAAAAGGAAAACTGTGATCTGAAAATTATCTTAGACTGTACAACACTGAAAAGAACACAACAGCACATTACTTGGTGTTTTAAATAATGAATTTTATTATTTTTTTACAAACTAAACACATTTGGGCAGCAAGCCTGTGTGCCTGTTATTGGAAGGTCATTGATTTGAGCCTGGCCTCAGCACGTCGATGGGTCCTTGAGCAAGGCCCTTAACCCCCAGCTCCCTGGGCACTCCAACAGGTGGCTGCCCTTTGCAGACAGCTTATTCTACAAAGAGCAAGTTGGGGGAGGCATAAGGACAATTTCCCCACTGGGATCAATAGAGCATGTATTATTAAATTCTTTGAATTTTGCCAAATTTTGGCACAGTAAAGCATTTACCACTTTGTAATGTTGCCGTTCCTATTCACAAAACCTAAGTCATTTAGGGACTGAAGACACAAAGTGGTGAAATGTTTCAGGTGTAGTTTTGGCTCATTCTTCCTGCAAACCAGCTTTAAAGTGTGCAACAGTACAGGTTTTTTTGTCGCATTCCCAGTTGGGGACTGGTCAGGGCTGCAGGCAGGCCAGTCCAGCACTTGCACCCTCTTCTTCTGCTGTCATGTCTTCTGTGCATAATGTGGTTTTGCATTGTCTTGCTGAAATATGCATCAATCAGAATAATATGCATCGTCTTGAAGGCAGCATATTGTGAAGGCAGCATATTGCTCCAAAATCTTTATGTACTTTTCAGTATTAATGGTGCCATGACAGAAGTGTAAGGTACCTTTGCAAGGGCACTGACAGCCCCATACCATGACAGACCCTGGCTTTTGGATGTATTGCTGCTAACAGACCAGATGGTACTTTTGTCTTTGGTCTGGAGCACACAGCGTACCTTTCTTCCAAAAAGGATTTGAAATATTGATTCATCTAACCACAATACACATTTCCAATGTGCAGTGGTCCATCCCGGATGCCTCAGAGCTCCGAGAAGTCAGCGGTGCTTCTGGATACAGTTAACATAAGGCTTCCTTTTAACACATAAAAACAAACTGGTGCTTGTGGATGCACTACATATGTAGTGCTGCGCCCATGTAGTTATATCCTGATCCCATGTGATTATACCAACCATGGATGAATGACGGTTCTTGATGCAGTACTGTCAGAAGGATCGGAGGTCATGGTCATTCAACTTTATGCAGTGAAATTCTGCCAGATTTCTTAAATCTGTTAAAGTTATGCCCCGTAGATGATGAAAAAAACTTCAGTAATGGAGTAATGAAGTATTAATACAGTAAAATCCTGTTATAGTGGACTTATAACAGAATATCGCCTTTAACGGACGAGGTCCGCTGGTCCCGGCCATGCGCCTTTGAGAACATACAGAAAAAGCATTGGATATAGCGGACTGGCATGTAAGGGAATTCCACTTATAACGGACAAACAATTTGGTCCCCAGGGCCGCTTTTAGGTGTAATTTTGTTCACCTATAACAGACATGCAGGCGCCGCCTATAAGGCGCATGGTGTGCTGGTGATATCCAGCACAGAAACGTAGTCGGGATTATTAATAGTCACGCATCTGGTCAGGTACAGTTGGATTACTTCATGTACATTATAATAATCTATATCACAAGTGTGTCTGCTGGGGTGTGGCATGAATAAATGGTGTCCTGTAGTTGTGTTCTGGGCATACAGCAACTCTGAATATAACGGATTTTGGATATAACGGACTGTTTTTCCAGGTTCCTTGAAGTCTGTTATAACTGGATTTTACTGTACAGGAGGTAAATGCAAATAGACACATGTTATTTAGTAGCGTAAGTCATTTTGGACTTAACGTCTACTTTAACGTCTGTGTTAATACGTCATATTTTTAGATGTCAGCATGTGAACAAATAACAAATTTCAACACGTACATTATTTACATGTTAAGCTGTTCAGACATCTTAACACGTCGTAAAACTATGCGTTAACACAAGCAATTTGAACATCTTAAGATGTTTGTACCTTTGATGCATCTATGTCACGATCGGCACAGGGAATCAGGCAAAGGGAGTCGTGGATATGCAAACAAAAGGGATTTATTTGCGGGGTGACACAATCCAAACATACGCAACGTTGATGACCGGACCAGGGAAACAAACTGAAACGCGGACTAGATACATTAAACTAATGACAGCAACAGGAAACCGCTGGTGAACATGTATGGCAAGCCGTTTTAACATTTAATCACATCACACTCCGATCCACAATTACATTTTAAATATACAGAATATCATTTCTCCTAGTCAATATCATATTCTTACTTGTCAGATATCCACAATTACATTCTTACTAGTAGAAAATGTATTTCAAGATATCTAAATTTTATTTCTCCTAGCCACAATTCTATTTAAGATATCTTTAAACCTTTACAAAGTATAAGTGGCCGTTTTGACATTTAATCGCTAGACTGGATATGTATTGCAGATATCCGTAATTCAATTTTATAGAGAACTTCTCTTTATAGAGAACTGTCATAGCAACAGTATGGATGGCATAAATAATTTAGCTGGCTTATATTTTTATATATTTTTACCGGATGTATGTCGCACCGCCATTCTTGATATCTGAAATGACGATGACAGGGAAAGATACTGGCGGAAGACAAGTCATTTTTCCTAGTAAGAATTCAATTGCAGATATCTTGAAATACATTTTCTACTAGTAAGAATTTAATTATGGATATCTGTAATAGCTATTCTGACTAATAAGAATATAATTTTGACAAGGAGAAATGATAATGGATCGTTTTTATGTTAAATTATTATTATGTTTTTCCTAGTAAGAATTGAATTGCAGATATCCAGAATGAACATTGTGGATATCTGAAGTATAATTGTGGATATCTGAAATTGAAAGCCCAATAGAATGTTTACGTAAGATGTTTATGTGTTTATGTCTTAGAATATATATATGGATTGTTTTTTTTCCTTATGGATATTTGAAATTAAAATTATGACTATTAACATCTAGAAGCCACTCTTCTCTACCACTCCTCCTCTGTTCTGCCAGTTTAAATAAGCCCACAATTCACCCCTCCAACAAATTGACTGTGCCGAATACAACATCACAGTCACGTTTGACACGTAATACATACGTTGCCTATACGTAATCACAACGTAGGACTCACATGGCTGAACGTCCATGTGACTACAACGTTGAGACCACATGACTAAAACGTACAGGGCACATACTGCATACGTATAGCCCCTACAAAGGGGTGTGTACATTTATGCCAACCAATAACATGATGCATCAAAGGTACAAACATCTTCAGACATTCAAATTGGCCGTGTTAACACGTAGTTTTAAGACGTGTTAAGATGTCTGGACAGCTTAACATGTAAATAATGTATGTGTTAAGACGTAATTTGTTTGATGTGTTAACACAGATGTCAAAGTAGACGTTAAGTCCCAAATGGCCTTCCATAATATAAAGCCCCCAAGAAAGCTGATACATGGAAAGATATCTGTGAACACTGTGTGCCAGATAAATCGAAATGATCTTCAAACATGCCTTCCCTTCTAAGAGCACGATTTCTGTTACTTTCAAGAAGTAACAGAAATGCCATTTTGAGAGCCAATGCGCAGAAACAGACCTATTTATAATCCGCATGATTGCCGTTACTACCATTAAAATAATTTTTACACTTTAAAATTATTTTTTATATTTTACTTTTATAAATTATTCAAATACTATCATTTTATTAACTGTAGAATGAATAAAACTTTATTTTGAATAAACTATCATTACTCAAATGTGTGTACGAATGGTCTTGAGTGTGCGTAGATTCTCTTCTTAGCTAAGAACAAATTCAGATAAGAAAACATTGGTGAATGTCAGAATCTTCATAAAAAAAGTGAGTATGTGGGGTTTAAGAACAAATTTGTCCATATGAACGGTTGGTGAATGAGGCTCATTGTTCTTAAACATGTCAATGATTTTTTCAAAACATTTGTTGACAAAGTGGCGACCCTCTGGCCATTTTTGTCCCTAAAGGATGTTTTTTCCAGATGCTGCTTTTGCACCAAATCTTGATAATACAGGTACTGATGTAAATAGGACAAAGCATTACTGGCCACAGGATGATCAGTTTGTCCCATCCCATTCTCTGCTGTTTGGTTCCCCTAAGCAACTCTTTGAAGCAAGCTGGGGTTCCGCTCTCCATTCTGTTTAACAAGCCATCTTGCCTGATAATCATTCAGATAAGGGATAAGAACATTGGTTCTTACACCACAACTGTACAGAACGAAAACTAAAATCATGTATTGAGATATAATTGCACAAACTGCACGTTACCCAATAAGCACTTTTTTTTGGCAACCTTAGTTTTCCTACAAAAGGCTCACAGACCCGTCACACTTTTATTGGTATTTTTTATTCTCCCAGTGAGATAATGTGATGTTCATGCTTGCTTCATGCACACTCTTAGATTATTGAATGCTCGTGGACTCCATGGTGCAATCTGAAAATCCGGCTCGCTTCTGGGACACCCTAACCAGGGAGACACCAGTCAAAATAGGACACTAATATGTAGGACAGAGCTTCAGTGACTATGGAGACATGACTTTAGCACTAATACTGCTTCTGTCCAATAGTATTTCAGGTGATATATTAAACTTACTTAGTAAGTTTGGCTAGTTAATTAATTCTCAACAATTTTAGATGTAATTTAAACTATAATTATTCTTATATTCGTGTTCAGCTGACATCTTTATCCTTCATATGATATATGCACATATATAGTACTTAACCTACATATAATTTATGCTTGACACTTGATATTTTGAATATTTCTAGAACAATTCTCACAGTGAACGCTCAAGGGTCCGACATCAATCATTTGAGAATAGAAATCTTATCTGTTTTGTGAATTCAAATTCCATATGTAACTGTTAAGCTAAAGCTAAAATAGAACTCTGTGTTCTATTAATTCTCAAAAATGAACTGTAATGTATAAACATGAAACAAATCTTTAACAAAAATTAGCATTTATTAAAAAGTGGTTAGAATGTGTTAAAATACTATTAACTATTAATAGTAATGTTTTCATGTAAAAACTTTCATAATTTTACTTTTAAATTTGCTACAGAAAATATATCTGAGATAATATCCATGTTTATGACAGTTTGGCATGAATTTGGGTAGAAAAATTGTGGATTGCTGAGCTGAACAATATTCTTCAGAAATACACTATACAAGTACACTACACAAATATGTCAGTCAGACTGACATCATTAAACCTTTGATGATTATCTGCTTTCTGAGAGAACAGAGAATCCTGTTGAATATGACATTCGCTTTCTGAAGCATCTCACTGCCACTGGCATTGTGATGGAAATTATTTGTCAATAATGAAACATTATAAAAATTACCTTACAGTGTCTGGAGGTCTGAACACCAGCTTTGTCTAAACATCGCAGAATCTTAATATTCTTTAGTGACAAGCAAGTAAAAAGATAATTAACACCATAATGTTGTAACATGCCAACTGATTTTCCTGAAGATATTGCTTCCTTCATGATGTTGATGTACCTCAAAATCATAATTAGAATCAGATTTATTGCACAGTGCTCAGCATGTAGAAGGAATTCGCTTTCAGCTCAGATGTATAGCAACGTGTATGACATGCAAAGCATACCACTTTACATGCAGTTCATGCTGAGAACACGCTGAGAACAAATGAAGAACATGTGTGATGAGACGGACAGGATACACAATGCAATGTACATATACTGCATACATTGTAGTTCTGTATTACAGACTATGGGTATTGTAGGAATACAAGGAGGAATTTTTATCCATGTTCCTGAGAGCAGTTAAGACACAGCCATGTGTGTGCATGACTAAATTGAGGGAAGTTTATATGTTCTTGATATTCTAGGGTCATTCGTTCCAGTGAATGATTCAAAAGCGTGGAGCTAATGTGATTGTGGTGATTTAATATTTCTGTCAAATAAGGTCAAGCACAGAATAAGCAAAGCTCAGGGGAAAGCCCCTAGCTTCAGGTTAATTATTCATCTTAATAATAATGATTGCCCTGTTGTCTGAAGATCTATAGGGTATCATTAAAAAGAATATTTCGGGACCAGAGAGTGTTGCAGCTGCACAATGTCATTTACAGGCCAGTATTTTAAATACCACTCAGTCTGCAAATGGTGGCAGACGGTTCTATTTTACATCTATGTAGGCCCTTTCTTTCAGTCTATTAGAAGTTGTGTATTATTTACTGTCCTGAAGAGTGTTGTGTGCATGGGTTGTTGAGGATTGCGAGGACAAGCCCTAGAGTAGAGATAATAAGAGTTAGATGTGTCCCTCCATAAAGCATCCTGGGACTGCAATGTGCAGATAGATATCTGGGCAGAGGCCCCCAACCTCAGACACAAGATATGTAAGAAAGACAGAGGCCCCTACCTTCAGATACAAGTTATGTAAGAAAGACAGAGGCCCCCACCTTCAGACACAAGGTATGTAAGAAAGACAGAGGCCCCCACCCTCAGAAATGCCCAAGCTTAATAATTCCATTACCGAAGCAAGAGAGAGAGAGAGAGAGAGAGAGAGAATTTAAAGAACTAGTAATGTGCGGCATCATACACTCTTTGAATAATACCTTTCATGCCAAGAACAGATTTGTAAAGGCTTCGTTCACAGCTGGTCAGTATGACTTTACAAAAATGAGAAAGCTGTTCAGAATCTGTCACAGTATCTCTTAGCACTCAGAAACGATGAAGTGATAGCTTTTCACTATTAAATAAAAAAAAAAAAAAAAAATTAAAGAAACAAGGTAGTGCTTTTTATTGTCATTGCAATAAATAAGAGGATAATATCTGTAGTGGCAAAGCAGACTAAATCCCAGTTGCTGCTCTTTTCTTGGCATCCACTAGCAAATACATCACTTTCCTTGCAGAAGATGCACACTGGAATGAAAATGCTTGAGATTAAGTTGTTCTGTGGGCCTCAGTGTCAGGTACGGTGACAGCCATGCATCTGTTTGTCCGCTGTTTTTCCGCCAAGCAGGTGGTCCGGTGCTCTCTCAGTGACTCAGCCCGTTAAGTGGTCTTCCCGACTGAGGTCTGAGGTGTGTCATCCTCAGGCGGTGAGAGGGAGCTTCACAGCGGCCAAACGCACACAAAGCTGCCTGAGATTCAGCTCCAGAATGCGGAGGATCAGTCCAGCATCCTGGCTGGCCACTGCATAAGCATCTTCCACAGACAGAGCTCAAGCTTCCGCGGATTTCGGCTGGAGAGAGAGAGTCTCCTTGCTCCCCGTCAGCAACCCCCCCGGCCTCAAACTGTGCCAGCTCTCTCTCTCATTCAGTGCCAGGTGACTCTCAATGTGAAAAACAGGCAAGTCTACAGGGTGGTGAAAAACTTGGATGAAGCACAACCCGACTAACCTATTTCTGTGCAGCGTACTATGTGGGGAGGCATTGTGGACAGCCAAAACAGATACAGAAATGTGTGAGGCACAGGGACGCTGGCCAAGGGAAGTTTCCTGGCAGGTGAAGTTCCATATCGTGATTTGGGAAGGAGAAGCCTTTAAAAAAAACAGCTTTTTAAAGATATCTGACTTCTGTTCTGTCCTGCCTGTCATGTCTACCTTACCCTCCTGTCTCCTCCCTAATGTGGTCCTGATGAGCTAAGTCTGTTACTTGTCTTTGTAGTTAAGTATCTCTCTGACTCATCTGTCCCAGTCTGGTCATTGATGTCTACTGTCCCATTGCCTGTGCCCTTCCGAGCACCAGTTTTGGTTTAATTAAACCCCTTTTGTTCTCCTTACACCTACCCATGAGTCCTTCGTCCCATAAGTCGTAACAACTTACCCATGCTGGAATGAGGATCTCAGGTAGGTATACAAGACAGGGGACCTGCAAGATGTGTACACACAGAGACATCAGTCCTGGAGGTGTGAGCTTACAGTGTTATTGAACTGCCTTGCTTACCCACTAACACTAGAATATTACTGAACTTGTACACAGTACGACAGGTAACACAAACACAATTCTAGCTGGGAAAAAGTTTTGGAGATTGAGAATGAAGTTCTGATTAAAGCAGTTAGTGCCGATACAATTTCAGCTGAGGTCATGGAGCTTGGTCTGTGATATGAGAAAGAACGCACAGCTGCAGATTAGTGTAGAGGTTCCTCTGCTCTCCTCCGCGTGCTTTGCTGTGCGTCTTCAGGAGTTTATCAGCCTTTGCCCTGTCACTTTGTGCTCCATGCCATCCGCTGTGGTTCCACTGTTTTACAAGTAAAAGGGTGAGACAATCTTATTATCTAACTGCCGCCCATCAGAATTGAAAATCTGCAGCGGCCCCAACATTTATAAAGAAACATTGGCAGAGCAATTTTCTGCCTTAAGCTCACAGGCCTGTGTCATAGATTGAGTTATTCTGGTATCATAAATAAAGTTATATAATGCGATTTTCATTCTAAAGATGGTTACGATGCTGGCTATTATTCTTATTCTTTTTATTATTCAGATGATACAGTAAGAAAATATGAATAAAGCAGTAGAATTTTATAGGGAAACTTATTTTAAATAATACTCATCAATACATGTGAAGCAAGGACATGCATGTAAAATTACCATAATAGGTAATAAGACAGTCTTTGTATCTCTAATAAACAAGCTTGATATTGTTGCTGTAACAAATACCAAAACCGCTTTAGTGAGTGAACATGAAGGTAAGTCAAACCTTAATATAACAAAGTAGAATTTCTGGTAATGCTGCATTATAAAAGTACTAACCAAAAACAAAGAAAGTGAAAGCAACTTACTTTGAGTGACATCAGGAAGTAGCCATTATTTTAACATAGTAGCATAGTAGCTCTTATATTATAACTTCATCATTTGCAATGGACTGGCATCCCATCAAAGGTGTTCTCTGCTTCTGCCTTACGCTTCATGGCCCAACGCTGTAGTGGAACTGGGGCCATGGAAGATATTAATATGCAGCTAATACACAGTGTGGACAATGTGGATGTGGATCACCAATAAACAACTACAGGACGATAAAGGTCTAGACTAGACCTAGACTAGGACGACTAGAGGTCACCTGGGAAGATGGGTGACAGGTAGTCAAATAGTTAAGGATGCAAATCTAAAGGCATGATTATTTTCAGTTAAAACTGCTAAATTAGCATGTATCATCACCATCATCATCATCATCAGCAACATCATGAAATAAGGCTGTAATGATCAGACAGAAAAGAATCCACTTGCAGTAAAATCAGGTTTATTTCCCAGAATCGTTCTGGTGGTAAAAAATGGTGGTTTCCCTTTATTTGCAATGAAAGTCCAATTTGGTGAAAACGGTAGTCATCCAGACTTACCATGCTGGACGAGAATGAGAGGGTTCCGGAATGCCACCATTATATTACTGAGAGCCTAATAATCAGTTTGGGGTTGAGGTCTGCTGACCTTCTTTTCTACAAAAAAAGAAAAGGACTGATGCTGTGTGAGACATTGCTGGCAGAGAGCTTCTCCATGTCCTGGTCCATGGCCTCTGATTCAGGGAGAGCAGTGAATAGGACCAACCTTGTGGAGTAGAGTGGGTCGGTGGGGCAAAGCTGCTGCCTTGGTCTTGCTGAAGAAGCCTTTGAGTTGCTGGTACTCTGGGGGAATAAGGCATTTCCAGCTGGCACTGAGGCTCTCGATGAAATAAATGAACTGATCCAAATTGTGCACATGCCCGTGGCAGTTTAGCTCTTTTTGCAGGTTAGAATTTAACCCACGATGACACATGGTGAGAAGGGTAGATTTACTATACTTATATTTCCAATTTCTAAAATGCAAAATTGAACAGCATACTCCAAGGCCGTGTAATTCCCCTACCTTATTTGGAATAGCTGAGCACCTACACCCTAGCCAGCAGAGAAATGATCAAAAAAAGGGTGTAAATCTGCATCTCAGAAGCCAATAAGGAGCTATTCTTATTACGTCACTCCAGAGCTTTCCCTGTTAACAGTGACATTACAAAGTAGATATTTTTCTGACAATTTGGAATATCTCAGAAGAAGAAACCCTTACATCTATTAGAATTACTGTCACACCTAACAGGGGCAGCGATGAACATAATGGAAGACAGCTGGCTGAGAGCAGTAATGGTTATAAGACCAGGAGCTGATGAGGTGGTGATGCTCACAGGACATGTTTGCCCTCAGGAAGGCATCTGGCTCTCTAAGCTAGCATGTACAGTAGTAGCTGGATCAGCTAAGCCAATTTCTCCTGCTGATAGTTCAGTCATGGCTTCAGTAAAACTGGATTCATAATGCAGTGAAGAATTCGGTAATGATGTGACAACAGAGGATCAACTGTGATAACATACCAGGGTTCATTTGTAGGATCGTTTTCCAATTTTTACAGAATTGTTAAGCATAGTCGTTTATCTACAGACTTGTTTTCAAAGTCCACATCATGCAGTTGGTTATTAGGCTGGTACAGACAAATGAAAAAAGCAAATCCAACGCATAGTGCAAACACAGGCAGGCCACAAAGACGATGAAAGAAACAAAAAAAAGCCCCAGAACCCAAAAGGGTGGCTTGGTGGTCCAGGGGTGGGAGTCTAATCCTATTTCGACAGTGCCTCTGTGCAATTTGCATGTATTCCCTTGTGTTTTGCAGTTTCCTCCCACAAACCAAAGACAGGCACTCAGGCTAATTGGTGTCCTATAGGCTGAATGCCCAGAGAGTATGACTGCTAGTGTGTGTATGTGCCCTGCGATGTGTGTATGGATGGATGGATGGATGGATGGATGATACTAAATGATGGTCACCCACCACATAAAAGATTGAGAATATATTGTGAGGAAAAAATAACTGATTTCCATCCCAGAGCGAGAAAGAACTGAACAGGTGATACAAAAAAGAGTAATTCGGCTTAATATGACAAATGGACTCCTTTAATCTCAACAAAGCAGGTGTTCTCTTAGCCAGTCATCTATGTAAATCAAAGGTTTTATGCAAATCGGTTTTCGAGGGCTCATCCTGAAAGAGCAGCCGATATCCCAGAGCCAGTTTGCTTTGAATTTACCATGTAAACACATCAGAATTGTGCATGTTTAGCATAAACATCCATTCAGGAAACCGACAGAGAGACTTCTCCAAGTGAGATTTTCTTTTTAACTTAGCAACACTTTATGTCAGGTGTTATATGTCTTGGTAGCAGTTACTTAAAAAGTTTAAAAGTGACGTTAAGAACATAGATTCAAAGAAAGTTTTCCAGCAGGAGCAATCAGAGCTGGTCTTGAGTACCTCGGGAAAAAGTCCCAGGAACTGTTGGGATTTAGAATGTACAGATTGTTGGAAACAAATATTCTTACACACATACTGAAATACTATTCAAGCTACCCTTTTCCCTTTTTAACTGTCAAAGAACATTGCATATGATGTTTATTTAAAAATGTAAGGCTTTGGGCTCACATGAGCTGAGAAAAAGACCTATTGTATATACTGGGAGTGCACTGTGATAAATCAGGTGGTGGGTGTAAGTGTGTCTGCAGGGCATATGTCCCTCTCTCAGTGACTGCGTACACGGCACAAAGTACGCAGCCCTCACTGAGCAGCGCGTAACAAACAGCAGAATAGCATTTCACAGGTGGCCAAACTAACCTTCTGCCAAAGCCTGCAAACGACAGTGTGCAGCAGCAGACATCTCCCATGTCAGGACGTCTTGTGGATTTTCCAATTTAACAGTTTGCTCAGTGTTCAACACTATGCAGTTGCTGCAGTCCCACATGAAAATGAAAACTATACATTTTGGAAAAAAATCATTAATGGCTTTGCTCAGGACATTCAGTTTGGGTAAAGAAAAAAATCTCAACCAAGACAATCTATAAGAACAGGAAAACGCCATTAATTCTTTCCATAATTCTCTGTCTAAAACTTACTGAAGCTATATGTAATAATTGAATATATTGCAAAATCTTTATAAATATGCCAGTTTTAATAAACTTAAAACTTGAATAATGTGCTGGAAAATGATTCCTGCAGTTCTAGTGAAAGAGCAATCAACTGTGACAATCATTTTGATTAACACAGAATCATTTTCTGCTTCAGTATTTCTTAATTTTACCATTGGCCCTAAAATGCTTTTATCATTGGTACCTGACATCATCTGCAGATTTACACCCATGGCTGCTGTTTAAGTTGATTTAAAATGAATACAATTTACTGTCTAAGATTGCAGTACTGTATTCTGTTTCTTCCTTCCTATCAAAGGAAACGTTCTACAAGAACTCTTAAATGCTGATATTGAACCTTCAATCATTCCTTGGGAATAACTTTCATTAATAATTTCATGTTATATGGAATCAAGTGCAAAATTTCTCCTTTTCCGAATAAAACTCATGAAATGTTGAGAGTTCTTTCTGACTTTGTTCAGTCCTCAGACAAATGTTTGTCTTTTCTCAGGATTTCGCTACATGTCCTATTCCAAACTGGGCACACATGCTGTTTTCAGAGCTTGTTGCAGTGGGCATCATATTCAGATTGATGCAAAAATCCACCAACTATCTCAAGTGCTTAATCTATGATAATTAGCCAGGCTGACTGCTTACGCAAACCCCACCGACAATTAGGGCACCGAAGGACGACATGACGCGTGTAATCGGAGGAGAGAGCAGACGTGCGTGATACCAGAGCAGTGACCTCATCCTCCTTGCCCATGTCACGCAGCTGTTGGGTACCTTCAGAACACGACAGTGTACGAAGATCACTGAGCACCAGCCCTGCAGCAAGGGAGCAGCAGCAGGAAAGATTTTTATGCAGAGTATTGCAGAGACACATAATGCCATGAGAGATTCTCATGTCAGACTGAATGATTTATTACATGCACCAGTATAATTCACTATCCCAATACCGTTTTTCCAGTGTAGGGTCACAAGGAAACTGAAGCTTATGCCAGAGTTCTCAGGATTAGACTAAATCTTACCATCGTAAGATTCACCGATTCACATTGGTGCACCGGTGTGAGACATCATGCAGCAACTGCCCTGATTAAAACAGGCTGGATACAATTTGGGATGAACGTGGGATGCATCGTTCCTAACGTACTGCATCAGCATAGTCACATTTATCAATGTAGAATAGTGAGTTAAATCACATTTCTTTATTGCACTTGTATTAATTATTTACGGAACAACTGTTGTTATTAATGTTTTTGGGGGTCATTATGCTTCCAGACCATAGGAGGCAGTGTCTTTTATCACATATGTGCTTGCAGATTTAAGCTGTTTCGTGAAAAACAACTTCTCATTTGTTTCTGTAAAGGGATCGTAAACTCATTATTATGTTTATGGGAAAGTGAGAAAGAATCTGTACAATGCAGATTTTTTTTTGCTTTGCTATATTTTTCTTAACTTAAAACGCATTTTCTGATTTAGACCTACAAGCAAGTATTTAGTTTTATAATGTTGTTTATGTCATATTCACTTGCAGACTGTATTCACCGTCACCCACCTGTCCATCATAATGCACTCCCTGCTGGGTCAGAACACCTGAAGTCAGACTGTCACTGCAGTTACTACTGCTATGCTGCACCTGGGCCTACACCTCCCTCACTGCGCCATATCACATCACCAACATATCAAAACACAAGGGAGTGCGCCATGATGGAAGGGTCCCAGGCTTACCCTGTACCTCCCTCACCGCACTATATCACATCACCAACATACCAAAACAGTGCAGAGTGCCCCAGCGGGAGGGTCTTGGGCCTGGCCTGCACCTTTCTCACCACACCACATCACATACCAAAACAGCGCAGAGTGCTATGATGCAAGGTTCCTGGGCCTGGCCTGCACCTCCCTCACCGCGCCATGTCACATCACCAACATACCAAAACACAGCGCAGAGTGCCCTGATAGGAGGATCCCGGGCATGCTCTGGACCTCCCTCACCGCGCCATGTCATATCACCAACATACCAAAACACAGCACAGAGTGTCATGACGGGAAGGTCCTGGGCATGCCCTGCACCTTCCTCACCACGCCACATCACATCACCAACATAGCAAAACACAGCTCAGAGTGCCATGACAGGAGAGCCACGGGCCTGCCCTGCACCTCCCTCACCATACCATGTCACAGCACTAACATACCAAAACAGCGTAGAGTGCCATGATGCAAGGGTCCTGGTCCTGGCCTGCACGTCCCTAACCACTTCACGTCACATCACCCACATACCAAAACACAGTGCAGAGTGCCCTGACAGGAGGGATCCAGACATGCCCTGCACCTCCCTCACCATGCCACGTCACATCAGCAATATACCAAAACACAGCCCAGAGTGCCATGATGCAAGGGCCTCTGTCCTGGTCTGCCCTGTCCACTGCAGTTATCGAGCAGGAAGCAGCAAATGGCCAGGGTTACATTAATATATAATTATTAGTAGAAGCTCTGTGCCTTTATTACTAGAAATATGGCCAATAATTTCCAGCCAATGATATTATATTTAGATTGATTCACCCATCTGTAAACTAAAGTGCTGGAAGCGTGTCTGGTGATGCATTGCGTTGTATTGTGTTGTGTCAGATGGTTCGTACTGCATCGCAATATGGCTGAATCATATCGTGTTGCGCTAGTAGCTGCTTGATAGGTCTCTTTAATGTTTCGGATTGATGGAAATGCACATCCCTCTGGATACATGGCAAAAATAATAACGGTCTATCACAAGACAGACAGACACACACACACACACACACACACACAGGTCAGGAATCAAACCTCCAATCCTGATGCTGTGAAGATATAGTGCTGTATATGGAAACATCTTGGTACAAAGCTAAACATTCCCGCAGTTCCATTTTTAATGTCCAAATGCTTATCACCAATTAAAGGAAAAGGCACCTCTATGGCAAGTTTGAAATTCTGTGAACATTCAACTTTTTCATTTGCTTTTCTAAAATGACCTAACTACAATTTCCCTTTCATGCTTAAGACTTTTGAAATATGAAATCACACCAAATATGTTATCTCTGCCCTCCCTTTGTTAGGCTGTTGATTAACATGATGAAATCCCTGGAGGTTACTTCTGTCATACCCTTGAAAAAGTCTGTGAATTGAATCACTTAAGCAAACATTAAAGTGTATCAAATGCATAACTGAAAGCAAGAGAATTTACTGAGAGTGAAGCTATGTGCCAAAATTAAGATCTATAAAAGTGATATTAATTTAAAAGGAAAACATACTTGTAGCATTAATTAAATTTAATGGATTTTTAAAAGTCTGTCAAATGTTAATACTGTTGGGTCTACTTTGGCATTCAATCGAAGAAAATTTCCTTCACTGTTCTTCCTACTTCTCAGCTCATGTGATCTCGTTTTGTGCTCGTTATTGAGTGTTAGATTGCAATTCTTTACAGGTTCAGTGGTGAATATAAAATAATCACCCAAGGTCCCGTTCTGAAATATGCATCAAGAATTTTGCTTTTGTATCAGTCTTATTTAAATGCAGTATAAGAAGTAAGTGTAACAGGGTACTACTCTATGTACGGGTCCCAGCATGAAGCCGAGCCGGGGGGGGTAAATGCAGGTCAAAGGGGAGGGATGGAATGATTACAGCCTTTGCCTTCGTAAAATTTAAATATTGTAACATGGAGCATTGTAACCTGGGGGGCGCCTGTATATAGATAAAACACAAAGCAACAAATGAACAAACAGAAAATAAATAATGTGGGGCTAGACTGCGCTATCAGGGAGCTTAGTGCAGAGTTCCATGCAAAAAAAGGAACTGTCACAAAATATGCAAGGAAATTATAAATAAAGTGCCACTACAAACAGACGGATTCAAACTGACTACAACATTCCTATTTACCTACTCAAAGCAAGCAAAGCTGACTCAAGCCACACCACATATAACACATGCAAGATGGCTACTGCAGACTCTACCTTTCAGTTCCCTCTTTTAAACAGCCAGAAGCCCCACAGAAAAAAATAACAGGAAATGGCCCGCTCAAGTAGTTAAAGGCACACTAAAATCTAATAAGCTTAGGAAAACAGCAATTGGCTTCTCTAGTAGTATCCGTTTAAAAACTTGTTTCTAAAGGGCTGATGTTGCAACTAAGCAATCACTCCAAGTTTAATCCCTCACCAAACAAAGAATCTAAATCAGACACCAAATAAAGGCTGACCACCACAGCTACTCTCTCAGGTGCATCTCCATGCAGGATGAAAGGCCCAGGTAAGCCCCTTTTAGGTTCTGGCCCTGGATCCTAGTGCTAGACTGCCTGTTACTCTGCCTTACATATACAGCCACGGAAAAAATTGAGACCACTCTATATTTGTAAACAAATCTGCATTTTAAAATTCTAGTGCTGCTGGCAGAAGGCTATGCAGTGCAGCAGCAAGACGCTTCAAGGTTCAAAAGGACGATAGTACCCAAAAACAAGGTGAAGCAGGAGATACTGGGAATGAGCAAAAACCAGCCAGGTACAGGGCAGAAGTGACTTTCCGATGCCAGAGATGACCGTTAACATATCCGACAATTTCTCACGAATCATGGTGACCTTCAAAAGGAACGGGAAAAATTAAGTGCAGGTGTTAAGTCCACTGCTAGGACAGTTCGTATCAGGCTCCTAGAAACAGAGAAGAACCAAGCTGCAGTTTGCAAAAGAAATATATTATTTACTGACACATAGCCATAAATTGAGAAATGAGTGTCCTGTGGTCTCTTAATTTTGTCCATGGCTGTATGAAAGAAAGGGACCGTACCTTGAACACAGCTCACTAAAACACCATTCTGTGAACTGTTAATGAATGAAGCAGCTCATAAAGGACTGTGACAGTTTCCACATGTCCGGTCACAATGTAAGGGAGTGTGGATAAAGCAAATGAAACTGATGAGACCGTATAACAACTGCCTAGATTAAAAAATAATAAAAATCTAATTACTGGTCTTTTTCTTATGCGTGACTTTTTTTTAAAGAGCATGTTAAGGCCTAATTGGACAGGACTGTTGACAAGCAAACTCAGGCTGAAGACATGAACACAACCATGCCAGCAACATGACAATCATATAAGGGCTTTTCATTTCATTAAAAATCCTTTCTTTAGCATTTCATGAGCTTGGTTGTGTTCAGGAACACATGCTTCAGATCTGTTAATGTCACGCACATACACAGCTACCAAAAAGCATATAGAACTTATATGTGTTATTTTTTTATGCTAGTATCCAACTGAGATAGTGATTTCATTGACATGCCAACCAAAAGAATAAGTTTTTTAGTGATATTAATATATTTTCCTTTTTCATATTTACTGACCTTTAGTTCTTTGCTGATCTGTGCCCTAATTTGCATTATGTTGCAATTTTATACTGCAGTGAGCAAGCCGCAATGTTTGTGCCTGGCAAAACCTGTTTTTGGGGAAAGCTCTTGGTGAACTGGCCGTTATTACTCATTATGCCTTATTGGAGACATGCCTTCTAGAAGATTCTATGTTGAATTACATATATAGATATATAGATAAACCGCATTATACATACAGTACATATATGTTACTTTGAGACATTTAGTTATTACTACATAGCAAACTGAATTGAGAGCTTTAAATGAGAAGATTCTTGCTATATAATTATTAAATGCATTTTAGTTCCATATAAGGTTTTAGTCTGCTCAACTGCATCAGTCTGAACTTTTTACAAAAATAAGATAAACGGCCAATTTGAAGTAACTCATAATGCTGAGATTGTTGGGTTGTTGGGTTTAAGACCTCATACCAAAAGTATGAAACTGTACCAGATCCTTAATCAAAGGACTGATTTCTCATCAGTGTTGACCCCCCCCCCCCTTCAAAAATGCTTCTAAATTCAAATTCATCATATTCACTTATGATGAAATATAAAGGAAGCTGGTAATGCAGGTGACATTTAATAAAGCCCTGTGAAGACTGGATTGCGGAGTATGGATTAGATCATTCATTAATTACTAGTATGACACTCCGTCTGCATGGCGCTGTGCCAAAGACGATAATCCATTGTGATGGAATTCTTCTGTTTACTTCACATCCGTTTTCCTCAGTGTTTATTGACCTTTTCATTTAGCATTCCGTTCTTAAACCAAATCTGCCCATCTGCAGCTGGTCGGAAATCATTAATATCTGTTAGCCTTTATTACCGGACAGAAGTATCTCCCTACTTCAAATGTCATTCTGTGCCAGGCTCACTGTTTGAGTCTCGAATGCAGACATTTGATTACAGGCCCAAACCCATCACAACGCACAGGTTTCAGAATGCTTAGCCCCATTTACTTATTTATTGCTAAATGTTCATTCAGGCTGACTCTGACTGGGATTTAGTAAGAATTTCTATAACAAATGGAATACAAATCATTTTCATTTTATTTTTATTGACACATGATAAGCTGATGTTAACTGTGAGTTTGACATTCTCTTTGGCTTAAGGATGCTATGCCATTCTGTTATTTACTTTTAAATTGAGCCAGATGTCCAAAATTATACATGTCTCATGTTCGGGTCACATTCTAACACAAAGTTCTAGGCTGATTGGATATTTGGAATTCAGGTTTTACAGCCCATTGGCTTTGTCAGTCACAGCCACTGAATAGTGCGTTGGATAGGGCTTCAGGTTGACCTCACTTCCTGTCTCTGTCTGCAGCAAGAACTAGACCATATGCAGAATGAAAACAATGTGCATGGCAGTTTGAGGACCTTCTAGCTGTAATGAATTGCTTGCATGAATAAAGATTTTTAACAAAAGGCAGTGTCATAAAACATCTACGCCTAATAAATCAGCATGTGAATGTCAAGGAAAACCCTTTCAGGTGTCAGATTTGTTAAATCTATTTCACCTTTCTTTGGAGTATCACACAGGACATCACATAGGAAAAAGCCAGGTCTGATTTCCAAATCAGACTTACATTTAGAACAAAATAACACAATAAGCTTTCAGATAAAACACGTGACTTTTATGTTGTTTTTTGAGTTCTTCTAGATGCAACATCTCTGGAAATGTTTCCACTGCAGACGTGAGGCAGTGCACTAAATATAAATATGTGCAGCCATTATTAGTGTCAGACGCACACCTTCTCTGGCACCTTCAGTGTTCAATGTAGTGTGGGTGCACATGATTCTCCGGCATGTCTTTTTGTAGGTGTGCGCTGTAAACTGTGTGTAAAGCAGTTTAGCAGCAGTGCGCGCCCAGAGCACCTTCAAAAGGCGTGTCTTCCTTTCATGGCATAGCGTTCCTCGGCTGCACGTCCCACAGGGTAGGCAAGCCTGTCTTCTGTCACAATAACACAGAAACATCTAGCTTCGCTCTGCAAAAGCCACAAGCTTGCACAAATATTTTTATGGGGGTAGGGCAGGGGTGTGGAATAATGAGGAGCTCATGATCGCACTGCCTAAGTGTTTACGGATAAATCCTGCTGATAAGCCATTATGGAGGGGAAAAAAAAACAATTAAACAAATAATAATTTGATCAGGTAAATTTGAGATGTGAATTTTGCTGCTGGTGAGCAACCCAACCTTATTGTTTTGTCCACAGAACAGTTTCCTAAGGAGATACAGTTACATAGCAGCCTCTCATACAAATAATGGTATTCATAATTGCAGATGGAAGTGCCTATTTTCCTCAGTTTTCAAATGTATTAAATGGCATACGATGCAATGAATAACTGCAGTAAACTGCAGCTTAAACTTGACCTTTGCGATCTGTTAACTATGACCTTATGTGGAGCAGTAGCATAGGATCATTTCCGTGGAGGGATTAGTCAGCCAGGGTATGTTGGCTAAATTTTTTTTCAAGCAATTCTTAGATGAATCTCAGCCCCCCTCCAGCGTTAATGGTTGTCTTCTCTGAGAGAAGCGCTGCCCTTCCAGTTCACATATTCCTTATACCCTGTAGTGTGACTGACTGGAATGTATATCAGATGAGATAGTGAGAGGGCACCTCTAATGTTCTTCAAAAATTCATCCCTGTGTTTCCTTTTGATTTCTGGTAATAATAATGATCAGATTTTCACTTATCTTGGTCAGAGTCAAGGGAAATAATGATAGAAAATACAAAAGAAACTAGTAAACTAGGTCAAAAATAAAAAAAATGTATTCAGTAAAAGTTGTATGGTACATTTGAAAGAGCCACACCTTCAGTGCTATGGTTATAGCACTACAGTACCGAGCTTCAAAATAATCACATTTAGTGCGTTAATGTGACCCTATCGCAAGCCCTGGCTGTCCTTGCCCAGCTAAAGGCCATGTTTCACTGCTCTTTACTATTCCCTGGGTGTGTTTTTTTCACTTCCTCTTTCCAAGGCATTTTTCCCCCTTGCTTTAAGCAGTTCTCGCTTCCTGCTTTTGCCCCAGGCTTGCCCGTTGGTTCTTTTAGGTCTGCTTCTTAGAGACTCTGCTTCCAGAGGTATCACTCAGAAGACAATATTAAAATAACTCAAAGTGTTGAAACTCATGTTATTTTGGTCGATCATACTGGATGCCCTTTACGATATTTTTAAGCATGGATGATGATTTTAGTCTCAAGTCTCATTTATTTATATAGCCCTTTCAACTACCACGTAGACCAAAGGACTGTACATCTAAAAAAAAAAAAAAAAACATAGATACATGACATGCAAACAGATTCAAGAATTAAAAGCAACCGAATACAAATACATTTTAATACGTTAGTACTTTTAATTAAATACAGTTATTACAGTTCAAACCATTTAGCAAATAAGCTACTTAAAAATGGAATGATTACTATCCAGTTTGTTTTCTTTGTTCCTGCTGCCTTTCTTGTGATTTGTTTTCCAATATAAAAATACAATCCAAACAACATGTACTATTTTGTTATGCACACTGGCTATGTGATTTAGCTTATTGCTGAATGGGGTGTTTTAATTTTCTGTAGAACACCCTAAATAGGCTGCCATCATCGATAGACTTACTGATACCTTCTCAGCTCACACAGCTCATCCACGGCTGTCCCCTGTTGCTTCAGCGTCATCCTGATATATTGGCAGTAGTTGATGTCCTTTGATTTCCTGCCAGACTTTGAAGAACCAGCTATGCAGTCCATTCAGTGGTGTTTATCTTGCATTGCTGTGTGCTTCCACATCTGCCTTTTCGTTCAGTCAAAACACTGGCTCCAAATTTAATGTGCATTATTATTATTTTCAAATGCAAAAAACTGGTATGGTTTGTGAAAATAATCATTAAAAGAGTTGCCAATTTGTATATGAAGTGAATAAACAACTGTTTAAAACAACATAGCACAACATCATCCATGTTACATTACCTTAACTCCATTCAATACAGAGCTAAGGTAGTACAGAATCATATCTAAAGATACTTCCAGATTCATAAGCTCTAAGTTAATGGGAAAACATATTCTTCATTTGAATTTCTATTCATAAAATATCAGCAGTATTTTTCATATAAAAATGCATGTAAGTAGTTGGTACATGTTTCTTTGACAGAGCAAATCAATAATATGCAGTGTTAGCAGGGACTAGCTATTAGCAGTTATGCAAGTACTATTGATCTAGCTGGAAATTCTAACTTGCTGTGGGATGGAAATACCAGAAAAGAAAAGCTAAAGCATAGCATGAAACCAGGACCCATCGACATCTCCGAAGAAATGCTGGAATAATTTCACGAGTGATAAATGACGTGGGATGGATTGGAGTGAATTGGTGAACAGAACTATATGACATGGGAGGTTAAGGAAGATTAGTTTTACTAACAGACATTTCCTTCTTAGGGTGTATGAGAGTAAGGGAAAAAAAGGCAGCAAAAATTAAATGAAATATTTAACTAAAAATTTCGTAGGGAAAGAGGAAACAGATGAAACACTTCACATGTCAGGTCCTTTTACCATCAAGGAATATTTCTGAAGTGAGGTTCAGGTCCAAAGCCACTGTCAAAAAATCATGATAATATTTTGAGACAAAAGGGAATGAGAAGCAGCTGGAATCAATCAAGAGTAATGCAGGCAGTCACCTGACTGGGAAACAGAGGTCGCATCACCTCTGCTGTTCACTCATTGGACGAAGATAAGCCCCTAACTGAAAATTACGAAGATAATTTGTTTTCTTAAGACTGGAAGTTTTAAAAAATGCAGTGCTAAAAACGTAGCTTTGCATAAAATACCACACAAACTTTCCAAAGTAATGAGAGGAAAACAGCTGTATTATTATTTATTTTTATTATTATTCCTTCAAGATCGATAACGTCAAACAGAGCTGTTAGGCGATAGCAGTTGAGATCATTGATGCAGTGGTGTCGTTGCCCCTGCCTCTCCTCCTCGGTGATGAGCAGGGACCCAGGGGAGGGAGCCCAACAGATGAGCCTTGAAAACCTGCTGGCCCGAAAGCTCCACTCTCTGAAGGGGGATGAGGAAATCAGCATCTCAACTGAGTTTCAGTCCACAGTCCAAATCAGCACAGCCAAAACAGCCAATCCTCTACAGCATTAATACTTGCCAACACCAAGTGTGTCAACAAAGAGGTGGACATTATGTTAGATTTCGAGCTACATGCTGGTTTCACCAATTTACACTCTGCTACACAGCAAAAGTCTGAAACCCAACAATAATGGGACATGCCTTACACTCCACTGGAAGCCACTGTTAATTCCCCCCATGTTATCAGGCTCAAAAATTAACACAAACCCTTAGCTAAGCATGAAACTATAGAATATTATAAAAGAAAGTCCACATTTTCAAGTCGAAATGATGTCAATAAAGAGTTGCAAAGTGCCTCAGGGTAGAATCACATTAAGAATACACTAGAGATGAAGGAAAAAAAATGAAATTCAGTAAAGATACTCTCAGAAGCAAAATTCAAATACTATGGCTTTTAGCTACCAGCTCCAAAGCACACATTTAACTAGTTTAAATAAAACATGGAGTTAAATAAAATATGATGGTCAGTGTAGAAAGAGAAAAGTAATTCTGTTATCTTTTTGCAGATTGGAGATCTGTGTTTCTTGTGGGCACCATATACGAAAGGTGCTGATTATGATGTATCATCTCATTAAGATGTATCATCTAATTAAAAAAACAACATAAAATACCCCCCCCCCCCCACTAAAAAAAAAGACAGACCAATTTCTGGTCATTTGTTAAGCAAAATAATAAATCGAAGTGTCATAATACGAGGGACGAAGGACTCAAGGGTAGGTGTTCAGGAAAACAAAAGGGGGTTTATTGGCAAAACAAAAATAGCGGAACAAACTGGACCCCAAGAGGTCTACACTTACTTTAGGACGAACACAGGCAACACGAGGACTGTTGGAAAAAACCAGACTAGTGACAAACAGGTACTGAAATATATTGACCGATGAGGGGTAACAAGCAACAGGCATGGTCCATCAGGGCCACGTGAGGGAGGAGATAGGAGGGTCAGGCGGATGTGGCGGGCAGGACGTGACATGAAAAATATTCCTGCAAGCTGAATTCTATATTTTTGGAGACATGTGTGGATTTAGAGAGAAAGGGATATTTTGAAAAACAAATGGAATTCATGGACCACATACCACTTGAGTCAGACTTAGCAGTCTAATGTTGGACTATAGAGAATTTGCAAAATGATCATTTTGGCCAGCAGATTTTACTATTTTATTGCATAGAGCTTAACCATAATATACACACCAGAGCGTTTATGGCCAAGAATCTATGCAATTTCTATGGCTATTATGTATGTTCTTATAGTGCATTTTGATATTCAGATTCAAATTAGGCCTTTTCTGCAATTTTTTTACAGGTTGTAAATATGAAAAAAAGATGAGAGTGATATCTCATTTTATGATTCAAAAGGAATGCTCTGTCAATGCAAAAAAATAAAGAAGTGAATGATCTACTTTGTTGTACACAATTTTAATGAGCAATTCAAATTCTGCTCCACATACTACAACAGAGCTTAGCAAAGGAAAAGAAAAAGGTACAAAATAAGACCAGGAGTGGTTACAGGTAGGATCAAATGTGTAGTAACTGTTAATATGATACTTACACAAAATACATAAACTGCTCAAAAGGAACCATTTTGGTCCTTATATATCAAAAGAAGAAAAAAATAAATAAGACTGACTTCTCTGATATAACTGTAGATCCCGTGTGGTGCTCGTGATACGAGTACAGAGGTCTGCTGTAAACTACACATGTCAGGTTATCCCCTTTAAAAACAAACACATTTAAAATGGTATTTAGCTGCCTTGGAATGGTTTAGCCTAGTGGGACGGACTTACATATGTGGCTATTGTTTCTCTGAAGGTTGGCTCGCACGCGTTTGAGCAGTTTATGTACTCCAGGCTCTGCTCTGGAAGGACTGCTACCCAATCCTGTGGAATGAGGAGCAGAGGAACGGAAAATAAACTCATAGAGTTCGACGGCTACTTAGGCAACATCTGCCAAATACAATATAAGCCCATGTATATTGCAACACAACTATATATTAATTTAATAAAATACACAATATAGCTCTTATACACTTGACAATTTGGCTCATATGCACAGAAATTGCAATAAATCAATAGTATATGTTATTGGGATGTAAACACATTAAACTGTATACATTAGATGAGATTGTGTGTGGTGACAATGCAAAGGGACCATCCCTTACAGCTTCGGTTCAAAGTTGCAGCGGTTTCCTCTAAAGTTTACAGATGAACACCGGACTTCAGCACGTAAACTTTTGTCAATTTCTTACAAGCAACAGGAACATTTTTGTTATTAACTGGATTATACAGTACCTTCCACAAAATAACAAAAGTGTTTTGGCTTTCACATGGTTTACACATCTTGTCAGAACAGAGGAAACAAGTCCCTTATTTACAGGAATAGAGTGTGAGAGTGAGACAGGTGGACATCACTATACTTGGTTAATGAGGAATGGGGAGCTTACACAACCACCAATGTGTGTCTTTTCTTTATTTATTCACCAATCTGGAATGTACTATGTGTCAGATAAATAGGGAACACAGCTTACACAGACAATTATTAATAGTGGATGAAGAATGGCAACTTTTCTTCTTTCTCACCAAACTTGAACAGAAGACGACTTTTTGCTTGTCAAACATCAATAATCACCAAATATGAGAAGATACACGTTTCTTGGTCACGTAGACCGCACAGGGGTGGGGTGGGGGGTGTGGGGGTGAACGCTTCAGCGTTTACATCGATTGTCACAACAACAGCCCATCTCTGCAGAAAATCATGTGAATGCTTTCTTCCATGTCCTCTGCCATGTGTGAACAAATGGTCGGGGCAATTTAGGTGAAAGTTTAGAGCTGGTGGGCACTTAAGATGTGAATTAGAAAGCCGTTCTTCTACCTCTCGAAAAAAAACCCCGTGTTGAACAGCACCATCTCTAGCTGCAAATGGCTTTGTCCTGTTCGCTCCTGTTTGAAATACCAGCATTTGTCCTTTTATGTGTTTGTGTGCAGTTTCCTAAGCTTCACTTCTGCACTGATGTGGCTTTGCTCCCTCCCTGGCAGTCCTGCAAGAGCTTGTCAATGTCCTGGGCTACCTGGTCTGAATCGGCAGCATCCTGGCGCCGCTCAAAGGTGCCACGGTCCAACTGCTCCAGCACGCAGTCCATCTCGCACGAGTCCTGACCAACTCGGGACGGGACGTCCAGCAGGGTCTTGGACATGAAGTCGGGGGGCAGATAGGGCGAGTCATTCAGCTGTTTATTTGGTGACATGCACTGTCCATCCGGGGGTCCGTACTGGCTGCTTCCCGACTGGGCATCACCTCCGTCTGTGAGAACTTGGCTGGACGTACAGGGAGCCGTGCACATTTTGGTGGGGCTGCTTGATGCAGACGGAACCTCCTGCAGTAGGGGGCTGAGAGCACGCTTGACTTTTAAGTACGGTTTGACATTGGCTACCAGAATGGTGTGGTCACGCCTTTCCTTGCCAAAAGTGCAGAATGTCTTTTTCCCGTTGGGATTGATGGTCTCACAGGTCTCTGTCTCCAACAGTGTCTCCATCCCAGCTGGTACGAAAAGGTTTGTGCGGTAGTCTGCGCCTTCTGCCTGGTTTCCCGTTCCTGGGAACTGTGGCATCCAGCACCTATCGGAGTGACCTAGCACTCGGCATTCATCTGTGCAATTAACACACTCTTCATGTTCTGTGGAACAAAAGAGGGAACAAGTAAACTTTACATACAGTATATTAATCCCTGCTGTCTTCACAACACTATCAGACTGTCACATGCAATACACTTCCACGTACAAACAGCCGTATACACTAATAAAGTAAACGAAACGAGAAAAAAAAAATAGGAAAAACATGCTCTTTGAAGTAAATAAGCTCTGTTTTTTAGCCTTCGGTATTAATGATCGATGAATGGTGGAATTTAGAGAGAACTTACAACATACACTGAACTGGAATGAAGAGAAGGGGAAGCATTTTGGCAAAGTAGCGACACTGGTATCATAAATTTGTGTCACGGGGCTTTGAAGACCTCCCAAATCAGACAAGCAACATAGAATAACCAAGTGAGTTTCTGTTTGTGCAGGCCTTTCATCTCATTTCGAAAAAGAGAGAAAAAACAACCGGGTTGTTATTTTTTTCAGACTTTTATTTGATGTGTCCAACTGATCCTGTGCAGAGAAAACACAAGGAATACTTAAAGAAAAGTACAGCAATCAAACCTAATGTGGTGGTTGACCTCAAGTCTAATCTTTGCATTTGATACATTACATCATGAGAAAAAATACATTTATTAGCCTTGTCGGCTATATAAAAAGCATATGAATTAATGTGCTCATCCACCGCTAGCATGGAAAACCTTACTTATAACCGGATCGTCTGATCTGTCCCCCACCCCCACCATGGTATTTACAAACCAAAAATCCTGAAAACACTGACCACCAACAAGGCTTCAGCTTTAAAGAAAGCCGGGCCACAGAGTTCCGACAAAGGAAAAGTGACTTGATGCCTGCTCTTTTAAGCCTCTGCAGGGTATTTTCTCTTCTTTAATCTCAGTACTTAACTTGCTCCAGTAAAATATCCAGATCTAGCAATGGGGAAGTATGTGAGTCGCTAGAAATCAGCATCAGTTTCAAAATCATTACTTATGGCAAAAGGCATTTTTTCCGAAAGAATATTCTTCATTCTTTGCAGTGCAGATCTGTAACTAGTATCAAGAACCACGTTTTTGGTTGGTTATTGGTTACAGTAACATAGAGTACCAATTAATCAACATGTACAATGTCCTCTCATTTATAAGAATGTCGTTCCCTGTTTGCACTGAGAGACAATACTAAATAACTATTCAAAGACTGTCACAACTGAACTATCATGACTATACATTTTGCATTCAATTGCTATTTTTTAAGCTCTAGATTGAAATTTTAAGATGCCTTTATGCACAGGGTACCATGGCTGTTTGCCTGCCTGTCACAGCAAAGGCTAAATGCTCCTTTCTTGGGTGGAGAACATCTACATCATGGACGACCTTATGAGCAAATGACAAACCGGAAGTGACATGAGAACTCCACAGAGATGCATCTCTATTTTGCCCAAGAGGAACTCCTTTTGTAGGGCCAATGAAGACGTCCATGACACCCACAGCTCATCGCACATATTAAAGTGCAGACTGAAGGATTCACAGTGGCACAAAACCAAGTTATTTAGTAGAGGTTGAGCAATATATCGGCCGGCCGGTATATCGGGCCAATATTTAGCAGTTTTTACTACGCCGATTTACAGACAGGCACGTCTGCGGGCAGCCCAGTGTTATTGTTGCTGTGGAACATATGACCCATACCGCATAGTGCAGGGCATCATCCAGAAGTTTTGGAAGAGTCCTGGGAGAAAATGGGGCGGAACAGGCAGGTCTCAAACACTGCAGTTGCGTTACTCTGCCCCGATCACAGATAGCACCATCCTCGGAGTCACAGAGCTGCTAAGAACAATGCATGGCAGAGAAAACTGTTTGTTCGAAAGCGTGGTTACCATTCACTTGAGCTGATGCTGACTATGGTCCTTCTGTCCAACATTTTTTGCATTTCAGAGCGGAGATTTGAACAACTTGTCAAATGTCTAGATAAAAAGTGCACGACTTTGCACATTTAGTTTCCTCATTAAACATGTCTATCTTTTACAGTATACGGGTTTATACGTTGACAACATCACAATCACTAGGGGCTTATGTTGTCCTTGCATACAAGGCTGTGTAATACGACAGTCATTTTATTTTATTCTCCGCGATCGCTAGATTCTGATTGTGAATTAATCTTGTAAGTTGTCTAAACAACATGTTAGTGAAAGGTTTTGGGCCTTGTACAATACTCATATCATGATGCACTTAGTGTTTTTTTTCTTTCAAAATGTATTAGAATGTACTTGTTTTAATGTGGAATACTGAAATTGTAGAATGAATTGAAGATGAAGGCACTATAATAAAAATGATAACCTTGCATTTTTTCTTCTGTTTTAGTAATGGTTGTCTGATGGCTGAACAAAAATCTAATCCTGTATGGCAGCATTACACCAAGCCAACACCAGGAAAAGCCAGGTGCAATATCTGCAGAAGGCTGGTGAGCTTGGGAGCTGAAGAAGGAGTTTGCTGCTAAAGAGATTCTGATGCTGTTATTTTTATTGTTTATAAGTTTAAGTTTTTTTACAAGTTGGATTGTGTTTTTGTTATTTAAATTTACACAAGTCACGATTCAATAAATGCTAAATTGAAAAATTTTGTGTATCGTTTGTTATTATTAGTGTGATATTTTATAATGAAAATAGAGAGGAAAACGTCCAGTTTAAATATTGGCAGTATATATTGGCCATCGGCTGACACTGACTCCTAAATATTGGCATTGGCTATTGAAAAACTCATATCGGTCAACCTCTAGTTACGATCCTTCAAAGTACTGGACTTTTTATATTTAACATCCAGAGAGGTCATTAACCACACATGCACTTTCAACACAGGGCTCTGCACTGCCTTCCTTTTGGGTGTAAATTCACCACACAGATAACCGTAATTACTTCGGGATGATGGCAGCGTTTAAGGATGCACCCAGCCTTTAAGTTTAATGCCCTTTGGCTACAGCACAGAAGTGACCTGCTTCGCATTTATCTTACTACTTGGACACTTTGATAGCATTTCTTCTTTTTTTTAATGCTTCTGACTGCTCCATGATCATAGACCGCAGCAATAGTTGTGAGCCACAGGTCAATGGTTTGGTCACTGCTTTGGACTGGATCTGTAAGCCGTAAAGAGGACGGAGTGAAGAATACTTAAAGGATGGAAAATAAGACTATGGATGGCAGTCTGACCATTTTTTTGAGATTGCCTATCCTTCGACAGGGAAAAGAGAGGCCTCCCAGTGCAGACTTAATGAAAAGAAATAGGATTTATGATCAAATCCCTGTGTGAAAATACAGATTGTCCTGTTCAGCTGGGAGCTGCATCTCGTCTTTCTGCACCCAGCATGTCAATGGACGACTAGCTGAGAAGCACTCGATGTCTCGACCCCAATCGTCCAGGTTCCTGCCCACCACCCTCAGGTCCCATGCCAGGTATACGGGCTTTGAAGCCAAAGAGCGACTTTCTCGGTAGTGTATGACACTGACGCTGTGCTTGGGAATTCCACCCTGTCGCACACAGGGCTGTGTCTATTAAATTCACTCCCCTTTGTATTTTACCCTCCACATTCAAACTCATTGTCAATTCAGCGAAAACATTTCAGGGAATAAATAATAAATATCGGAGCATTTATGTATTCAAACAGGAACTAGCTTATTGATTATTAATGTGTTGTGTATTTCTTTGACCTTGAGCCATACAGTTAATACACTACAAATTACATTAGGAAATATGAAACAAGTATATTGTATTCTTTCCCCATAGTACATGCCCGCATATAGTTGGAATATTATATCTGTATTATAGAGAATTGGGAGCTATTGTAACTATAAGCATGAGTTTAATAAACAGCAGGCTCTCAGCTAAAAAAAAAAAAAAAAAGACATTGCTTGCAGACATTTAACAGGTTCCTGTTTATTGACATGTCAGGAAGGAGTTTTATGTTAGATATAATGCAAAATATGGCAGTGTCCTCCAATCATTCCTGACTGCTTCAGAAAATCACTAACTATAACAGCAAATGATCCAAGGGTGTCCTGTTAACATGCAATCTCGGATCAGGACCAGGCGACTCAAAGCCCCCCTTCCATGGAAAGACGCAGGCCGCTCACGTTTCATTCGATCTAGCGGCACCGGGAACCCAAAGGCGGAGCAGCGGCCTAATGCACAAACAGACCCATTAGGAGCTGTGGCCAGATCCTTCATTAGAATCTCGTTTTTCACCCTATGTCTCCTCCATGGAGCACGGCGCTTGCAGAGGCCAGGTTCTGGAGTATTCCAGCCCACAGCCTCCTTCTGTTCATTCGATTGCCTTAATTGTGCGGACAGGCAAAGTTGTCTTCCTTGTTATAGCCCATTTATGGACTGTAGGGGGGTTGAGGTGACATTATGGTGCCAAAATCAACTGGACATGGCTAAACCCGATGACTTCCAGAGAGACATGTCACCGCTCTGGCTTTTTCCTCTTCCCCCTGCCCTCTGCAAGTTTGCATTTCCTGCAAGTCACAAATTCACTTTCTCTCTCTGTTCAATGTAAAGCTCAAGGCAGCCCAAAAAAAACTTTGCTGCAATCGATGACTACTGGGGTTTTCTGAAGAAAATGCAAGTACAAAAATGTAATACATCGGTCCAGCACAACCTGTTTGCCAGAAAACTTCTCTAATTAGTTCTGTAATAACAACATAGTATGATTATATATAATTTTTAGTACTAACTAGAATATTGATGCAGTTATCTATGTATTTGTTCATTTACTTAAAACATACGAGTACAGGAAATCGACATTTTCCTCTTAGACAGGCAGTAATTTAGCTTTTACTGCAAAAAAAAGCATGATTAATCTGAAAACCTCTGGTGGCCTAAACGCCCATATTCTGCCTTTCCGTAATACAGCAAGGACCAGGTTGAAGGACAGCCTGCTTGAAGATGTGTCCTTCATCCCATGTCTGCCCACTGGCTTCATCCAGGCGGCAGTGCTCGCCTTGGCTCTGCTGCTGGGTACCGCAGCTAATGTTCCTTTAGTAGCATGACCCAGCGGGGCAAGCTGCTCGCCAACCCAGGCAGCGCTGAGCCTCTGCAATCCAGTTGAGGAGAGCAGGGGCAGCATGGCGCATGTCAGTTGGAGAAGCAGCAGTTGCATGCGGCCCCTGAGCATCTGGGACAGGCTGTGGTGCACCTGCCTACCCGGGATGCTGTGCAGCGAGCGGGCCAGCTCACAGGCACCTCCCACATTCTCAGCTCTGTCAGTTACACCAGAGCGGGTCACGTTCCGGTGTTAATGGCCGCTTTGACCCGCAGTGTTCAGGGGATGGCCCTTCTTTGCATAGCTGCTGCCGCACTGCTCGCAACCCAAATGTCCTCTAAGAACCCGTCGCACAGCGGCTGCCTATCGTTTTAGATTAGCTTAATTGGGCCGAAATATCCACCAGCCAGAAAGATTTCCCAATTCGCCGTATTTGTAATGCAACACTGTGTGTCTTCTAGCTGCTCTGCAGATGCTTGTACCCAAAGAAAAGAAAGATGGATTTATTTTCTTTTTACAGAAATAGTTCAAGGTCCTTATTCTCCGGAATACATCCCTGCAAAACCAGCTAGGGCTTGATCCAATCAGCTGTTTCTTGCTCTGTTGCCATGCATATGTTTGCTACGGTTTGCTCCACGCAAGAAGCATAGATCTGCGCATCATCCATGAGATGTGTCAGCTCTCTGAACTCGCTGCTCACAACCTACATACACTTTTACATTGATCAGAGGGGAGATTGAGCCATTCTATAGTTTAAGTGGCTTTTATCCCAGTGCGAGGAAATGAATCCCAATACACACTGACAAACTCATCAGCAGGCAATAAAGTGCACCAGGGGAATCTGCACTAACCAAAAGGACAAACGTCTTCTATTAACAAAAGGTTCTTTTCATTACATATTCCCTTACAAACAGCGGGGAACGACATCTGCTAATGCCTGACTACGTTCTTCAAAGTCCTACCCAGAGCGGGGCACATAAAAATATATATATATATATTGCATATTAGGAAAAAAACACACAAAAGCTGAGATCAATACCTATTAATGCAATAAAACATTATGTGGTCCCGACAGGCACATGCCCTATGAGAAGGGCCATTTTGTCACTCTTGAGAAATGACGGATTGTGGCACTGTAGTGTCACACCTCCAGGTTTGGGGGGAGGGGTATCCGCCCCCCAGTTGTCTGTGTGCATCTTGCAGTGGTCCGGCCACCCGTCCAGGGTGTCCTACAGCTTATGCCCTGTACAAGATGGCTGGTTCAATTTAAGCTTTTGCAGCCCTTTGTTTTCTGTATGTGGGGGGTACATGTGAGGAACGCATCTGAGCTGCAGACTCTGCCGGCCACCCAGGATTTCCTCTGTGCTCTAGGTACAGTGGGACATGTCAAAGGGATGTGAGCAGGGCCTCCGTTTGCAGCCTCGGAAACATCTGACAAGGCCAGGGGCAGGCAGCCTGATCGAAAGAAACATGGGCTTTGGGTGGGAGGGGGGGTTACGGTATTACTGCTACCCCTCCGCTGTGCAAATTTATGGAGCCGCATTTAGAAGTTTCCCAGGTGTCACATCGCAGTGGGGACGCGATCTTGGCAGAGCGCGGCTGATTACAGGCTGCGCTCTGTTACGTTATTGGCTAAACATGAAGCAGGGAGCGTCTTCGCTCCTTGTGCTCACATACATTTTATATTGTAAGGCCAAGCTTTCTTTCATGCAAGACAGTAGCGCTTAAGAATCTGAGGTACCGTCTTTTTAAAAGAAATAAGAAATGATAATGCATCAAGAGCCTATAAGCATTACTGATCAATTAATGAAGTATGAAAATTATTGCATATTTTAGTTGCTACTTAGATTTCAAGATGCTTTCTGCTGTTCTGTGTTTTACTAACAGTTAAGTGCTTTTACTCAGGGGCACATCAAGAAGATGCTGCTCATACTCGCACTGACAAATTCTGAGTCACATGCTATATATAACTGTGGGGATACATTTATTAATGAGGCAATTTTATTTTCCTAGAGTTTGCAGAAAATGCGTCAGATTTCTAAGAGTGAGATGAAGAAATGAGTAGGATACGTTTAAATAAGGATTTAGTGTCAAAACTGAATCAATAAAAATCAAATCAACTGTGAGACATATTTGTACTTCAAAAGTTCAGGAAATTGTCAGAATTTTACAGTTGACTCAACAGACTCTAATGAGTATATAATCCACCCTGTCAGTGTGTTGATATGGAGTGTTAAACTCACATTGTCAAGTAACCAAATGCATAAAAATAAAGCAGATCATTTAGCATGATGTGCAAATAAGAACTTTACAGTATAAGAAATAAGTGGAACAGCATTTTTTTTAAGGTAAAAACACTGAGTCTTGAAGCCATAAAGAAATCTGTCACTACAGTGCCATATCTTGTCAAATTGATTATTTATGTATAGACTGCTGCTTGATTATAACAGACAACCACTGTTCTGTATCAAGCTTACTAGGCAACATGTCAAGGATATAAAACAGTAAGTAATTTCTCAATGGAACTATTGTTGCTGGGACTCTTCTGTTACATTTTACCTTTATATTTCAACATCTGGCACTGAACTAACTGATATGTAAAAGCTGTAGAATCAGTGAAAACATTTCCTGGTAGAAGACACAACAGGCTTTCTTGTATTAGTTACATTTTTACTAAATTCTGTACAGGATTAAAAAAAATAGCTGTTAGGTAGCTATTACATGCTGCTGCACTGATCTGTGGCACTCGCAGAAAGATTGATGAACACAAAGAGATCTGCGAGGAGCAGGACAAATCCGAACACCCGTGTTTGAAGAAATTGAGTAATTTAATTTTTTCTCAACCGGACGCATTTTTCTGAAACTAACAAGCAGTAATGCCTGTGTAATTGCAGAGATATACCTCGAGGACAGCTGTTAAAAGCAACGGTGACAAAGGAGCCATTTACTGTGGTCGTGTGGCTGGGGGGGGGGGGTTACACCTTTAAAAGAAACCCAAGCCAAAAGGGATAGACAGCATGAGTTGGCACATAAAGAAGACAAGGCCAGAAAAACGAAAGATGCAGTGTGTCCCTCCTCTTCAGTCTAGACAATTAACATTCGAAGGTGGGGGGTGGGGCGGGGGGCACAGGTGTGGATTTTACCTGAAAAGGTACTGAGCACAAGGTGAGATCAGTGATAGAGGACATTTTAATCTGCCATTTAAGCCTTCGTAATTAGGACAGCAGGGATCACATGGGGGGTGGGCAGGGCTGCTTTGTCCATCGCTTTGTCTTTTGCTTCTCCTTCTCCTCCTTTTATTTAAGTGCATTACCCTGTGCTTCTGATGTGGCTTTGGTTCTCAAAGCACAAGACCAAGGCAGGCATCTGGCAGCGTTAATAACTGACAGAAGCGGACAGGTGCGAGGGCAAGACACACCTGGAGGTTCCCGAGGCATAATGAGGAACTAATTGGTTAAAAATATTTCTTTCAGGCACTCCTTTGTTCCATCCTAATAGAGGAGTTATGGCTCAAAAACATTCGCAACATTTGCACCCTTCATCTAATCCAGTCTGGTTTTACACCAGACCCCTTCAATTTTCTCAGTAGTCTGGTATTTCATGGTACAGCAGGGAAGCAAAATAAAATTAAATTAACAAAAAATTGACGTGAAAATTTCCATCTAATCTAATCTCCAGGTGATACCTGATAGCACACCTTTGATGCGGGGAATAAAGCCAGACAGATCATTTAGGAAAACGTTATATCAGACATAGTTACGAACTCTGTCCATGGAAAAGTCAGGAATCTCAGATAACATGTCCTAATCACACATTCCATCTTCTCAGATAATGCCTTGAGACTTTGGATGCTTCCGAAGTTTTACATAGCACCCAGATCTTCACCAGATTTTTCATATCCCAGTCCAAAATGTGTGAAGGTTGCTGTAATTATTTCACAGTATCCTGGGAGCAGTGAAAATATGTGATTGATCTCTGTGTGGGTGGGAGCTGCAGTGCACAATGGCCGGTGACATAATTACGGAATGTGGTGCGGATTCATACAACGGACGGCACCCACCCATCCTCCCAGTCCGGCCCTCCACACCTCAAGTGTTAACTGGGCTGGTAATGGCATGTTGGCACCTTCAAAAGATAGCCAGAAAAAGGGATTTAAATATAAATAATGTGCAGCCATTTTATATGGCGGCCTGGAACCTTTAGTATAAGTTCTACCATTGTCAATATTCCTGTATAAATGGTCCTTGTGTGTTCCGAATTTGTTCTTCACTGGATAGTAATCAACAAGTATTAGAAGAACCAACAGCTTTTTCTCCATTTGACAGTGTATCTTCATGGGCTGTGACAAGCTTAAAAATGTAACATGATGTTCAGAGAGCTACAGGAATCCATCAGAACCAGTGCATTACAGAAAACTGGTATTTGTGGCTGCAGCCTGTTTCATGCCGCTCTTGCAGCAACCCATCATTCCTCACTTTCTTGTGAATTGACTGTAAACAAGGCCTTTGGGAATAATGCCGCTAAAACCATTGCCGTGGCAACAACTGCAGGATACTTAAGTGAGTAGATGACAAAAGCCATTATTTGTTATCGTACAAGAAACCGTTGCAGCCCAACGGCAGACTGGAAAGCAAAATTAAACACAACCTGTCAGCGGCTAATATGGAATCTTGGTCTCTTGCAAACATTTAATGTATAATTAAATAATTATTGTTTATTTTATAAATAAAATGAACAGAATTGGAGAGGCATACTTTTCAGCTGTCTAATTCCCCCCACCTAGCACACAGTCTGCTTTTAAGATATTCAGGTAAACACGTCCTCCAGACCTGCCAGGATGCCTCTATGACAGTCTGTCTGCTCGACATTGAGCCTGCCGCTTTCTTCATGTGTTCCAGGCTACATGCAATCCATGCATGCGGGGCCCGTGCTGTTGAGCAGCGTAGAACATGTCTGAGACCTCAGGCCTCGGCCCAGGATGAAGGCTCCTGGGAAGGGGGCGGGGCTGCAGGTGTAGCAGAGACCCACAGGGGCCCTAATTATCAAACTGTCCCACCACCCCATACACACAGTCATACTGTATGCAACTGTACAGCCTTCTAACCAAAGGCGACCTAGTTAAAGAGACATAGAGCGTCTCTGAAAGGAACACTATGTGTGAGAAGGGTAAAGCTCTCAGAGCACAGGGCCCGAGCGTATACCTTCAAAGTGTCAGCAGCCGGCATCAGGAATAAATGCTCACCTCCTTTCATCTGAGCTCTCAACATCTCAACACAGGCATCTTTCCCTACTTCCATTTAGCATCAATATTCTCTACTGTACCGTTCTGCTCGGACCAGGGGTCGATGCCATGCCGATTTCTGACAGACACTGTGATCAAAATGCAGCTTTTACCAAAGACATGCACTTTAAAAGCATAGCCTGTTTATAATGCACACAGGCTGCGAACGCACAGGTTACCCATCCCAGAATGTAGTTGTTTATATATGAGAAAAAGCAAAGAGATACAAAAACATATGAAAAATAATAATAAAGAACAACCTTGAGTAAAATAATTTGGTGCATAGCAGTAAGATGAAGGTCACAGATTAGACAGAGGAATTATAGGATTATGGCAGCATAAAGAAAGGGATAAATCTCTACAACAAAACATGCGTGAACTTTTCTGAACCCACAGAATACGGAAGACAGGCAGCTACCCAGTAGTCATGCCATCAGCCCGGTGCTCAGCATCAGAATTCTAATATATATTAATGCTAAATGTATTTCAAACTGTAATTTATGCAAAGCCAGGCTCACTGCTTTCTTTTGGGCACTGACTCATTATCATTCTTAATTTTCACACACATTAACTGAAGAGACAAAGTGTCATTTTATTTGAAGACATCATTTCCTCAAAGCAAAAAGACGTGGGTTTTGTAGCCTACTTGTCTTTTCAGCTGTTTTGTTCAGCCGTATGTTAATAAATGTGTAGATACCCATCTGGGCCTGATTTGAAGAATAAAGTCTATATCTGAAGGAGACAGGCAAGAAGTTTATCCGTCTCGTCAATTTTTTTTACTTTTTAAAACAAGTTTCAGCCATCTTCAGGACAGATGGTGAGGCAGCCCTTAAACTCCCATGATAACACATGCTTCATGGAACCTTTACAAAAGCAAAGTACACAGACCTGCCCCCTAAGACATGCTTACATGCAAAAAAAAATAAAATAAAAAGTCCTATGTCTGTATAGCTCTTGCCTGCTTGCCTTGTCAGATTTCCAGTCATTGTTCAAAGACATGCTTTTTAGATTACTTTGTATTTAAATTATTTACGTGCCCTGCGATGTACTAGCATCCTGTCCAGGGTTCTCCCTGTCCTGAGCATTGAGGAATAGGGTCTGCGTTTATATAGGTTACATAAAACACAAGCAGGCCCATTACAGAGCACACTTTCATTGCTTATTAACAGCAAACTGAAGCAGAAAGCCCCTAATTGATGCCATGTGCTGAAGTATATTGCGTCCACAAGCCAAATTGCTTCAGTTACCCCGATGATCATTAGTTGCTGTTGCTATTTACTAGGCATTTCTGCTTGCTTGGAACTCTTGATTAGCTATCTACCCTGATTCCATAATAAGTCCCCCCAAGGTACAGACGAGAAGCATAAAATCGTGAAGAGACATCGGTTATTATAAAACAAGCCCTGTGCTTGATTTCTCAGTTCTAAACTCAAGGTTCCACCAAACCTTCTTCAGCCCTGTCAAGTCTTCAGTCCTGTCATAACAAGCAGCATGTCTGAGCAGACAATCAAAAAATCCAGTTTTCAAGTATTAGACAGTATTTGTGTTGCTGTAAATTAACCTTCATTCTCCCTGTGAATCTCTAGCTGTAACAGAAGGGCACAGTGCTGGGCAATTGTTGTCCCTATTAAACCTACATCTCCTGAGACACGAGGCTCTCAAGGTAATCAGCCACGTGACGCTGCTAATTGCATGTCATAAGTTACCAGGATAAACGGGGATTACGATCATCTGAAAGCGACACACGATCCCCTCACCGTAAATGTACATTATTACCTTTAGGGTGGAATCTCAATTAAATTTGAGCCATATGCAAAACAGCCACGTTAAGCCCCCATTATTGCTAGCTAATATGCTCGGCTCAGTGGAAATGCCAAGTAGGTAAATACCCCTCCTTGGCTTCACCGTACACACCTGTGACAGCTTCTGTCTAATGCATTTCTGTTTATTGTTATTTGAACAGGGGATGGTGGATCCCCCACACACCCCGCCTCCCTCAAAGAGAGAATCTAGCCTCTACTGTTGCCCACCCCGCCCTTCTGTTGGAAAATGGCACCTCCTTCTGTGCCCACGCTCGCGTTACGGACCCTGGGGTGAACCTGCAGCCGGCAGGCATTCGGATGCAAATGGAGCAAGAGGGAGGTGAAACCTGAGGAGTCGGACTGTCACCCTGAGATGCATGTGAGATGGCCAGGACAGGAAATGAGTATGACAAAGACACCCATGCCGATCCAGAAATCTGTGAACTGCTATGCTGCACAAACCAGCACAAGTTGCATGTGAAATAGACATAAAAATGTAATGAATGAAAATTGAAATATGTGTCATAGGGAGGTTGTAAGTCTATGATCACTGACAAGTCAGGCTGCTAGTTAAAGTAAAAACTGGAATTGCCTGATGTCAATCTTTGCCCACCCAATACCCCCCCGCCCACCAGCTGTACAGACAAACATGCAAGGCTTGGACACTTGTCAAAACAAAGAGTCAAAGAGTACAATTATTCCAGTAATATCTGGACACACAGTACTGGACAGATTCCTTGGCCTGACAGCCAGCATGCAGAGGGAATTGCTGAATCGGGTATAAGACTGTCATAGTTACGCAGGGAGGGGAGGAAAATAAATAAATAAAAATAATACAAGTGTGCAATGGCGACACTGATGGGGTGTCATCCCAGTGTAACAAAAAAAAAACCCAGGGTGGGGTCTGGGTCATAAATTAAAAATAACATTTCAAAAGCAACAACTCATTTCCTCCCCTTCAACCTTGAACACTTGAAGTTTGCATATAATGAAAATTGCGGCTTTAATTCCATCTTCATGATAAAAATAAGCATCACCCATTGCAGATATGGCAGACAGACTGAACGGCATTGTGCCTCTAAGTGAGCATTACAGTAATCTCCCTTTGTGTATCCTGAATCTCCCGTCTTCATCACATGTGACCTGAGGTATGTTGAATTAGATTCAAAACCTTTAAAAATTCATAGAAAACTAGGGACCTGAATGTGTCTAGAATGATAAATATAATGCACACCATTTCTGTCCTGGTATATTTAGCTGAGATTCTGTAGGGGATCTCCACAATGATGTGGATCCTTGTCTATTTTACTGCATATCCATTCGTAATTTTACTGTCGCACCCAACAGCTGCTATGGACAATTGCAATGGCAAATCCGTAGATGCTGGAGCACGAAACCTTTCCAGGCAAGTAGGGGAACAAAGAAATGTGTTCAGTAATGTGTTCGGGACATTCATGTTGCAGAACGAAGCATGCGCACAAGGCCCATATTCCTAACAAAATGACTAATCACAGACAAAGTTCTGAAAGTTGAAAAAAATTATAAAAAATACAAAAGTTTGCTAACGGTGACAGACTGCTTTTGATGAATCCAAGCAGAATCCCACAATTCCCTGCTGGCATGTCACTCTCCTCACCTATGCCTATGTCTGTGGTAATACCTAATCAGTATTGCTAACAGCTTGGTAATTAACCACATAATCATACTCTAGCAATGCACTAGGAAGAAAAGGTTAAACCAGATTTCTAATGTGCTGGCCTGGGGCTAGATGCAGAATGCTAATGCTTATCAGGTTTGCACACTGGCTACAGAACCATGTGACATTTTAAGAAAATATTCACGAGTAAATAAAGATGACAAATAAATATTACATATCTCTTGCGGTAAAATGCAGAACAAAATTCCAGAAGTGCTTAGTCAATGCCTGTTTACCTAAAACAATAAACACCAACATGCTGAGTCAATACCTGTTTACCTAATACAATAAACACTGAAATGCTGAAAAAAAGTTTCAACATCAAAAGGCTGCTTTTTCATGCCATCTAATGAAAACGAGTAATATTAAGACATGTAATATAACAATATAATTAGAAGTGTAAATATATACTGCAAATATACACTTGGGAAAGGTCTGTTTCCCTATTGAGTTGCGTGTCCAAAAACAACAAAAAATGTTGTTGGACGTGATCTTTCTGAGCCCTGAATTAAGCATTTTTAAGGGCTATTGTTGCTAGGCTTACAAACTATTAAAATCATTTAAGTTCACTTCAGTTTTAGATGTAAACACACATTATCATTTGTCTTTGGCATAGATTTCCTGAACATACGGTAATTAATGCAGTCACTATAGGCTAACCTAGTTTTTGTACTTTACTGCCTCATTTTACTTAATTGCAAAGAGCAGAGCTCAATCTCATTTTTTGCTACTTTGGCCCCAATACTTGACATTAACATGCAATTTTAAAAACTGGAGGGCCAGAATCTTGGAAGCAGGAGAAACACATCCTTAACTGCCATCAAAATAGTTTTCCCTGGAAATACCTAACATAAATCATCTCATTACCTTAAAACAGTTTTTAAATGGAATTCCAAAATCTG
>JAABNX020000040.1:24900701-24930070 GCA_015163995.2 Mormyrus lacerda
GGGGGGGGGGGGGGGGGGGGGCATCAGAGCCAGCCATAACCCACGGAAACCAGAAGGGGCTAAGGTTCCGGGATGATAAGTGGAAGCAGTGAGGCGGGCCCCTGTATGGCTTGCTCTTTGATCAGTAAGGAGCAGCGGGGGGTGTCGGCCAGTGGAGATGCATCAGTGTCCGCTCACTGACGGTGTATAAATCAGATTACACACAAATGGAACATTCTTTATATCTAAACGACACTTCAAAAATATCCCATATCATAGAGTTTCTGGCAAAAGCAATTTTAAACACTTTCTGAAACACTGGTGGATTCCTAATTTGATTTAATCTACTTCACTGAGATCATTCCTTCGCTAAGATTTTTACACTTGAAGACTTCGCAGCATCTTACAATTTTGTACATTTTCTGCAGGGTTACCATCAATAAAACCTCCATTAATCCAGCTGCAATCTTTAGCCATTACTATACTGAAACTGTAAAAAGAGAAGACATATTACACGTAAAGACAACAAGCAGAATACTTTCAGAAATGAACAGCCATTCCCTTTAATTTGATTTTCTGTATCTTGGTGATATTGTACGGTTCTCTAGGGACAGCCTTCCAAGAGATACATTGATGTCTGTAAGGCTATCACCTAACACGCAGACAACAGTGACACATCAAGCACGAGTAAAACAAGGAAGAGCAACAAAAATCAATAGGCTTCATTTTAACAACCCTCCCCCAACATGTCAATAGCACAGAGTATGATTCATTGTCTGCATTTTTGCCAAAACCACCACAATGTGCCTTCATGAACAGAAGTGTGAGAAGTGAACCTTAGCAGCAGGGATACAGTCAGCTGAGGAGTCTGTGCTACAAAGTAATGAACTAAGAATGTGGACCCCAAGTCCCAAGTGAACTCTCAGCTAATTTAAATCGTAACAGACCAAAGTCTGATGACTGAAAGGCCAGGAAATATTTTTGCATAAGATGATAACTTGCCTTTTTAAGCTTTACACTCAATGAACTTGCTGATGTGCAAGAGATTGCAACTTGGAAGCTCCAACAAGGGGAGCTTAAAAGGGAATAATTATCCCCATGAACCATCCCAAACAAGGAACGCTGAAATAAACAACAGCTTCATAACCACCTGTCAAAGATCAGCAACGATTCTTACAATCCATCTTGTACCTTTTGGGTTCCGCTGTTTTCTCAGCACATAATGAGATAATGTAAGAAGAGATTTAGCACTGGGCAGACATTTATGAATGTGGGACTGACATGCAGTAAGGAGTGATGCCAGTGGAACCAATTGCATCTACTCTCCGTGCTGATCTGATGTAATAAGCTGATTTGTATGTAATAAGAAGCCACATCTGTAATGTTTAGAAAAACAGAAAAGATTTACACAGTGTAAAATGATTAATGATTAACCTGCTTCCATAACATTAGAGGTTAGTGGAGAGATATCATTGGATGCATTTGCATCCACCAGCATGTTTGTAGCCCTGTCATTAAATATATTAAAGATATTTTAAGACCATTTCAATTATAGGGCTCCAATTTTTTAAATAAACAAGAGTTCTTGACAGAGGAATGATTTATCACATGCACCAAATTGGAGCAAAAAAGCAAAGCCATTAAGATTATTTTAATTCATATGTAACCTATTTAAAACTTGTAAAACTTACTATGGTCATCTACACTCATTGCAGTGCAGGGGGGTTGCTTTAACAACAAGGCTTTTAGATGAATGTGAGACAAATAGAAACAACCAAAGGCACATTGTGTTTCAAAATAAATCACACATCATCTCTAAACCTAATTCAGGTTCTTCTAAGCCAAACATTTCTATTCCAACCAAACGGTGCTGTAAGCATTGCTGAGCTGGAAGAAAAGTCTGAACTGAACATTATGAAACAATGAGTTGGTTTGTTTGTTTGGATCTCCAATGAGCTCTAGCATTTTTGCAGGAGAATAATCTCTGGTAATTCCTGTTACAGGAGCACATCTTAAAAGTCCCAACTAAAAACCTAATAAAAGCAACTTCCATCTGATTCTCTGCAGGCTTTGTATCCTGGTGCTGAGAACCTGGAGTTTCCAAACAGATCAGCTTCCTCCCCCTCCCCACATATGGATATGACTAGATTTCTGTGGCAGTCGAGCCTCAAAGTGGGAAAAATGGATTAAGGGATCCACTTTTCCCTGTATTTTCACTCGGTATTTGCTCTAAGATCCAAGCCTCTCATCACCCTTCATTTCTAGTTTATGTAGATACTGCTTAAAATGAAGAAGTATGAGTCTGAGCACTTTGTTTGACCTGGAACAGAAATGACAAAATGACACCCCACAGGAGCATACACAAAGGGCAAAAGGCTTTTAAACGTTACGTATATATATTTATATGTATTTATAATGACTTAAGTAGATAATCTAGACTCACATCAACTAAGAGCATTTTTTTTTCACTCAAAACAAAAATAGTGCTGTCACAATAGCCTTTTGTAGACCCTCAGGAAGCCTCGAGACCCTTCCAAGGCTCCAGATGTCCCCACGGTTGGGGCTCTCACGGCGAACGTGGTAGTCCGTCAGAATAACAGCGTGCCACGCTTTCAGCACATGGCTTGAAGAGGATTTACTGCCAAGGGATAAAAACAGTGTGCACCCAAGTAGACTGTAGGCTGCGGATATTTATGTGTATGAAGTGTCCACTGAACTTCTGCAGGAGACGGCCTAACAGGCGTGATTAGAACAGAGCTGCAGAGCACAGCACCCTTGCTACAAATGAGCCTCCCTGCGGATGAACTTCACACTGCACAAAAATACAAGCCTATCAACAGGACAAAGTAAAAGGTAGGACAGAACCCATTTTGCAAACTAAAGCCAAACTGGCCAATCCGTCACCACGACAAGACATCGCGTCATGTCACAAACTATTAACTCACTTTAGCTTCACTTTTTCTTTTCTTTTCTTTTCTTTTTTGTTGCACTGCCCAGGTGACTAAGGCTCCCGTTTTTACACTAATCTGAGCTCGGTTACCCCCAGCACTCATTAACAACACCTGGTATCGATTCTCTGCCTAATGAGCCATTCATTCACACATTCGCAGATGGCAAAGTACCCAAATACTGATAAAACTAGTGCACCTATAGTATTATAGTATAACATTCACAATTTGCAAAAAGAAATGTCCATAAAATAAACTGGTAATAAAGCACAATGAACCTCAAGATGTCACAATCTCTGGTAGTTACCTCTCTGAATTTATTATTATGACAAACCAACAGGTGCAAGTGCAATATGTCACAAATACAAGCAGAGCATCCAGGAAATTATACGCTAATGAAAGCCATCTGAACCGGCTCAGCCTGTCTTTGATTGGCTTACAAATAAATACCTAAACAAAATGAAACTCTTAGAAAATAAAAATCTCAGAGGTGGGCATTTCTCAGGAAGGGATGCAAGCAGTAGACAAATTCATTTCTATTTTTTAAATTACTATTCTCAATTAACAATTAAAAGAAAAACTGTCTTTTGGGAGCAGAGCGTTGGCTCATTTGGTTTGCCCATTAGCAAAACAAAGCAAAAGTAAGAGGCACCACTACCAGCATTGCCCCCCCTGGCCCTGCGAAGCTACATCAGAGCATGTCTGGGCTAATTAGTAACGGTCATGGGGGAGACAAGGGGCGTGTCCATCTGGCAGTCAGCCAGAGCAGGGAGCAGCAGTGTAAAAGAAGCACTCTATTGTGCAATGCTGCATTTTAAATAAACCTATGGAAGAAACTACTGAGGGTTATCACTGTCTTGTACGTGTATCACTCTTATGGCAGGGCGACTTTTGTATCTAAGATTTACTCAATGCTGCCTTGGTGAAATGAAAATGGTAACAGTACAGCATCCCTTTAAAACTCTAAAGAGCATTTAGGAACTGTTGGGGGGTGGGGGGGTGAATTTAAAATGATCCATATACAGTAGCCCCAGAACACATGATCATGAATAATCTGACCCCATGAATCCAGCTGACTTTAAATGCATCTTATATTGCCTTTTATAAACTTCTAATGAGGTACTATGCTCTGCCTTCAGCTTCTAATGGAGAGATTGTCGCTAATTAGCAAAAGTCTGTAGCTGGACTAGGCCATAAATGTCTATGACGCTACACAGACATTGCATTTCTGAGAGAGAATATTATACCTATACAGTAGTAAGAAAGTCAATTTCTATCTAACCATTTAAGGTGAAACCTGTTCTTTGCTAAACAGGAACTTAATTTAACTCTACAACTGGATCGATACAAGTAGCATGTGCAACACTGACAAGACCACCACAGAGTCACTAATCTGGCTTGCTTAGTCACCAACATGAGCCACTGTAAGCATCTAAAATAACAACGGTAATAAACAGAAGTGAGTGATTAGAAACACTAGCAGCTGTGTTTCCTATATTGTGCTTTTTTAATTTCTGTTTTATTTCATTTTAAATGAGTTTGATGAATCTTTCAACAGCCTTAACAACCTGAATGAGGATTTTCACCCTCTGCTGTTCTTCTGCCTGGAATCCTTTCTGTGATAATTTGCCAATAACTGTGCAGCATATTTAAATTGTGAAATCGGGAAATTGAATGTTTAACATAGATTTAAAAAAAAAACATTGACTAATGGAGCCCTTCTTGTAACCATGTAACTGGACATTTGTCTCAATACATATGTATATTAAGAAATCTGAACAACTCATAAACAAAGAAAAAGTGTAGTCACATCATATTGATAATATCTTAGGCAAGCTATTTCAATGGCTGTGAGTGTGCCCCTTGTATTTACCTATGTGACTCGATTTATTGCTTCTTCTGGTAGATGAGGTCAAATGAGAACAAATAAAAACAAAGAAGGTTATAGAATGAACCTTACATCGACAGTCTTTGGCGAAGCAGTAATGCAATGTTGCATTATATCCATTAATGATGAGTCAGTATTGCAATATTATCAATCAGCAGCAGCTTAACATTATAACCATCTCCATAAAAAATAAGAAAGCAGACAAATCCGTCAAAAGAAAAACAACAAACAAAGTAAATGCCAGGTGATGCCAGTTATCCTTTTGAGCCAGAGCTAAACTTGCATGATACGTAGCAAACTTTTGAAAAGAACAGAAACAAGGAAAACAGGAAGGAAATGAAGCTAACAGATCTGTGAGGGATTTTTTTGATGGCTCAGGATGAGACAGGCAAACCTGTACTTCACCACAAAAGGATCATAAGACCTGTCTGGAAATGTCAATAAGCAACATAAAGCATTATTTTCACATAAAATTTCACAAGAAATATCTGTTTCAGTATAAGAAAAAAAAAATCCAAAATAACTGCATACTTATTATATTCACGGGCAGTTATGGTGAGTGAGTCATGCTTATTTTCACAGACTGATGAGTCACAGGTAGAATAACGTTCAATTGTTGTAACAGACATTACTTATGGCCAAAATAGATAGATTTTAAACTTCTATTTCATTTCCAGTCAAAAAAGGATACCATCCAACCAGATAACTTCTGCTGTTTTCAAAAGGAAATGCTTGAATGGACAGAGAGAAAGAGAGCTAAACAACATGACATGCTGACAGCCAAACAGAAGTTTACCTACACTAGAAATGAGTTACCTGCCACTACATATTACGATAAATGGTGAAGGAGTCGGGAGGAGTGTAGCCACCAAACAAGGCCGTGACCCCAGCTGTTTCAGAAAGCCAGGCTGAGCTTAGCTCTGACCCAAGACTTTCCTTATGTATGCATCACTTTGGAGAAAATCCTCTACTAAATAAATAAAATGAATGAAATAAATAAATAAATAGTAGATTCACAGTCTCAAATTAACCATTTACAAGTTTCTTCTTTTTTAGCAACGTTTCTGGGAATTTCATACTACGGTGAGACATAACCAAACAGCTGAATGGTCACACATGGTAAGAGCCATACAGATGTGCAGTAGTATTTACTCATCAGCGCCAGCTAGAGTCCAGCGGAGAAACATCACTCTGAATGAGAAAAGGGTTATCAATCATGCTGTTCTGCTGTAATGGAAACAAGCACAACATCTGATTTTTATTTTTAGTTTTTGTGCTAAATAAAATTCCCAATAAAGCGAGGTTTAGCTCTTTCTTGGCTCTTAGTAAGCATTGTGCATCTCTCTAACATACAAGTACATACAAATACAAAATATACAAGTTTTAGGATGCTTCTCCAGGAAAACAGCAAGGCTTAGAAATGTGTTAGAAATGTTTGTGTCGGTGATAATCACGAACTTAAGAAAAATTATACTACGATTTTCTACATCCATGCCTTCATCTACCTGTATATTTACTAAATGTGACAACCCGTTGCTGTAAAGCAAAGTCTGCATGACAATAATGCATTTCTGTTGATTAATACCATGACGAAGAAAAAATTTTGGTCCACAAACTTGTTTATTTTAAAAGACAAAATGTGGCTGGGATGAGACCTATAATTGTTTTGATCAAGTATTTAGGTGTCTATACCTATTAAGAGAATTTAATGGTGCTAAATGACTTTAATAATTTAAATAACAAAATGTCTTGGTTGTTGATGGGAATGAAGATCTCCAAGAGCTTTAACAATCAAGATATGACTGGGGACATGCATGGGCCGACCACAATGAGGCAAGGATCAAGAGGATAATGATAACACAACCCTTAATTAATTCCTTATTTTGTTGACTAATTGATTTTTAAAGACCAGCCATCCATCTTCAGAAAACATCCAGTAATCCATTTTCAGATGCCAAGACAAGGATCCCTTAAGGCAGAATACACAATCACTTGCCCCATATAATAATAATAATAATAATAATAATAATAATAATGATGATGAAGAAAAAGAATTATGATGCCGCACCTATTATCCTTCCACTAGTCAACAAAGCCAACAGAGTTTGGCCCCGCCCATCTCCCTGTCATTGATAATTTATATACAAGAATACCATTAGTAATACAGCACAAGACGCATTCACCAACATTGACTCGTGCTTCGGCTAAGGGCTGCAGTTAAGTTCCATGTCCACGGCAACTGGGAAAAAAACCCTCTGAATGATGGAGGGAGACTCTCAAGACACAGCCTGCACCTCCCCCACCCAAATTTAAGAGACAAGACAAACAGAGGGCTTCTTTATTTCGCGTTCTGTATTTGATGCAGCCTAACTGCAACCATCCGTCCACAGCACAGGCTCCACCCTCAGGAACACAGCAGCGGAAGAAGCCACCTGCGTAAATGGCAGTATCACGGGGACATAACCACTACAACTGCAGTAACTGTTTTCCCTTTGAAACACAAATGCCAGGGAAACAGAAGTTAAAATAAAAGCAAAAATCCCTAAAAACAGCCTTGTTTGTCCCCATATACAATGGGGACAATCCATTAGATTTATTTTAACATCGAACAACTGTTGTGGCTTTTACAATAAAGAGGAGACAATATTCTTTTCATGTGCTTGTTCTCGCTTGGCCAGAAGAACAGTACAGCCTCCTTCCACATCCAAAAACACTTATATCAGCTGGTTACTGAAAGACATACAATAGAGATGTATTAATGTATTAAGTTATTTTCATTTTTATTAAAAAAAGAAAGAAAATAAAGCCAGAGGGGATGCTATGATTAAATTATCATGTTGGCATTCCCCCTGAGACTGTGCTGTGTCGAATCGATGATTTCCCCCATTTGGTGATATCTGCTTCACTGATTCATGTGGAACTTCCAGAATCAGAATCATCTTTATTGGCCAAGAATGCTCCCACACACAGAGAATGCATGTCCGCTTGTGAGTGTCATATAGTAAATACAGACACAGGAAAAGACAAGGCGAGACAATGGTCACATATAGTCCAAATGCTATATAAAGCATGCAGGTGTGGTTCATAACTGTGAAAAAGTGCAAGAGTACATATCAATGCAAAGAATGTTAATAAATACAAGAAGTACAATGCAATACAATAAGTAATTTACTGTCCGGCTGAGATTACCGACAGTTCTTGCATACAGAACAGTGGCAATGCTGAGCACGGGTACCAACGGGACCTTGTAATTGCTAGTTCTGCAAGGTCCTCCAGTGAATTACTGACCTGCCTGTCAGCTTGACCTTGCATGAGTCGATTGACCCTTTGGCCAGGCAGAACTGATAAACGGAGGATGGTTTTCAGATAAGACCTTAACTGCTGCGTTCCCTTTTGCATCTGAAGGAGCTCAGAGTGAGGCAACTTTCCTGAGGGCTCACTAAGATGCACATAATTTCATATATCATTATCAGCAATTACATAAAGCAGAGGCTCCTATTAAACACATACTACCACGTGTGCCTGCAGAGGACTGCATGCTAGCCGTGAGGAAAACTGACACCACCTAGAGGACAGCCACACAGTAATTATTTTCCCCCTCACATGTTGCAGTACGAGCTTGATTTCAGTGTCTTCAATATCACCCAATGGGAAACACAAGGGCACTAATGGAAATATGAGAATACAAACCCCCAACATAATTTTATTTAATAATACTTGTTGTTGAAAATTGAGAAATTCACAAAAGAGGAATTTATCGCATAAGAAATGCCCGCATACATTCAAAAACTCGAACCACATTGTAAGGACTATTATTGCAAAACATTCACATAAATCGACAAAAATCTAACATTGCAATTTACAAATTTACTCAACACTGGCGTCAGACATTAGGCCAGAAGGCTGTGGGCTGCAATTCTAAATCAAGCATGTACCTTGAAAAGATTGTAAATCCCCTTCAATGCTTGTGCGAGATACAGACAACCTTAATTTTAACATTGGTTCAACAGTAAATAATATGCTGTAATACCTTAAGCTGAATTAAGTATCATTATGTTCCATCAATTGCTGATATGAATAATTCTTCCCAAACTATGCTGTTTGTTGCTTGCTTTATTTCAGTCAGACCAGCTGGGGGCAGTACAGCTGGGGTCAGAGACCCAGACATCTGATTTCCCATACAGCGTCACTACTTGCTCAGTGTGGGCCAGGAAAGTCTCAAGGTGCCTTTGTGCATCCATATTTGCGCATTTCCACTGTGGCACGCTTAACGATATACGCACAAATCAATAAAAGAAAACAAGGTCTTTATTCCCTTTGCATATTGCCCTAAGCAGTCTGCTCTGGTACAGGTGATCACCTGCAATGAATTTTCATTTTTTGTAGTCTAAACATTTTCAGAAACATGATAGCAGGCTGCCAGCGCTGAAGGAGAGCGTGTGCCGCGTGAGCAGGGGATGCCTGTTTCTGGGTGCTGGAACACGCCGTTTTACTCTGCTGCTCAGAGTGAGAGAGTCGCTGCATGACAGACGGCTGTGTGAAGGAGAAACATCTTTGCTTTTAGCACAGTGACTCGTCCTTCTGGATTACTTTTAGCAGATGTAACAAAAATTTTACTCACTGACCTTAAATACAGTAAATCTATAGTAGCAAAATTACCTGTTTATTTCACAGCAGGTTTGCGTTTTGTAAATAGACCAGTCCAAAAAGGGCCTGTGCTTGTGTCATTCCAAATTTCTCCAGTAAAATATCCAGCTCCATAAATGAGCAAAACTGCAAGCCACTTTTTTAAAACATAAACAGAAATGCAATAATAATAACGGCAACAATAATGAGTATTCTGTAGGGGCAGCAGGGATGTAAAAAGAGCCCAATTACTTTTTGTACCCCATAATCTTGTAGTTTGTATATGCATACCTGGGCTACAGTGCTTTTAGCAGGATTTCTGCCTTGTCTGACATGACAGATTCTAAATTACTTAAAACAGGCTTAGCACAACAGATATGTGCTGCTTGTCATCGGCTTAGTGAAATCGCTTTGCACAAAGAGGTATTAGCCAAAAATGTGGAAAACACAGGAACCGTCTCTGAGTACTAATAACAATCTAAGTGCTGCGGCCTTAAGAATTTTCTGTTTTTACATATATTCTTCTTACAGTTGGAAAACCACCTTACTGATAGGAATGAGTCAGGAAACACACAAATTGTACTGTATATACGTATGTATGCGTGTATGTGTACAGATTGTAGATGCCACTTTTTTTTTTAATCTGGCATACTGATATTTAAAAACACACATTTAAAAACAACATAATTTAAATTGAAATACTGGAATTTACAAACATGTAAATAATTCATTTACATATTTATGTGCAACACAAGGATCAGAAATGTCAAGCTGCTGCTGTACTTTCCAAACATGCACATACACACTCACACTCACACACACAGCCACACACACACAAACACATATATATATATATATATATATATATATGTGTGTGTGTGTGTGTGTATTTATATACATATATACCACTGCTATCAACAAGCATGCGAGAGAGGTGGACTGACAGAAGACCGACGTTCTGCTTCTTACCTGGATTATTGACATCCTGCTAGGCTGAGACTCTGTGCTGCTGCTAGCTGGGCCGGTGAAGCTGCTGTGGCAGCCCACAGTGTGTCCTTGAGGAACAGTCAGGTTGCTGGCGGTGGGCTTTAGGTACATGACCTCTGACCTGGGGGAGCTGAGCGGCAGGCGTGTCTGGTAGTCAAAATACACGGGGGATGTGGCGAGGGAGGGGCTGCTCACCACATTCATGACGTTCATGGCATCCCTCTCCTCCACCTCACTCTGAACAAGCATGATGTCGTTCTTATTGATCTTCTTCTTCTTGTTCTTGCCCAGCTGAGGGTGAGAGTACTCTGCGATTCTGCAGTTGTAGGTCCTGATTTCTTTGTTTTCCCGCTTACATTTGATGGCGATGGTAATCATGGCTGCCAATAGCATAACAGAAATGATGCTGAGAGTAACGATGAGGGGCAAAGACATGTCCCAGTTATTCTGCTCCTCGTTGATTCGAGGTTCACCTTCTGGCAGAGGTCCCGTGTAAGTCTTAATGATCAGTTTGGCCACAGCAGAAAGGGTTGGTTTCCCATGATCTACTACCTTGATTATAAGCTCCACAACTGGAGCCACCTCCTCCCACACAGGGTGGATGGTCCTTACCTCCCCAGTGACTGCATCTATCTCAAACAAGTTCTTTTCATTGCCATCCGAGATCTCGTAGGTCAGGCGACCGCTTTCCCCATAGTCATTGTCCACCGCCCTCACTGTGGTGATGATATGTCCCACCCCCACATTCCTGGGGACATGGATTTCTGCAGTGTCATTTTGCAACAGGGGCAAGACGATAACTGGAGCATTGTCATTGACATCCAGAACACTGACTCTCACTGTGGCATTGCTCTCCAGGTGAGGAGACCCTGAATCCTTTGCCAGGACCTTAAACTCAAAGTATTTTGTCTGCTCATAATTAAACGATCTTAGAGCGTATATGGCACCATTAGTGGGGTTGACAGACACGTATGTGTAGATGGACACATCACCAACGTTGGATGGTAGAATGGAGTAGGACACAGTCCCGTTCTGGCCAAGATCAGGATCATGAGCTAGAACTGAACCTAGATACTCCCCCGGGATGTTATTTTCTGGCACCTGCAGCAAGTAAACTGTTTTGGTAAAACGGGGTGCATTGTCATTTTCATCTAGGATTTTCACTGTAAATGATTTAGTCGAATTTAAGGGGGGGATTCCATTGTCCCTGGCCACTATAGTCACATTGTACTCATCCTGCACCTCCCTATCTAAAGGTCTGTCTGTTACTACAGTGTAGAAATTGTCGTAATTTTCCTCAAGCTTAAAGGGCACATTCCCAAGCACTCTGCACTGGAGCTGCCCGTGTCTCCCTGAATCTTCGTCTGTGACTCTGACCAGAGCTATGACAGTTCCTGGTGGGGAAGCCTCGCTGACTGCTCCCTGTCGAACGGAGACAAAGCCTATCGAAGGCCAGTTGTCATTCCTATCAACAACCTTAACGGTCACCTTACAGTGACCTGGTATTGGATTTGGTCCCAGGTCCTTTGCTTGTACATCAATCTCTATAACTGGACTCTCCTCATAGTCTATTTCCCCTTGAATCTTTATGACACCTGTTCTAGGGTCAATGGAAAACAGCTCCCTGATTCTGTCTGGTGCGTAACCACTGAAAGAATAGACTATCTGCCCATTGCTGCCTTCATCTGGGTCCGTCGCATTTAAATCTATCAACACTTTCCCAGGGGGTGAATTTTCAGGAATCTCTACCACGTAGGACGGCTGCTCAAACATGGGACTGTTGTCATTGGAGTCAATAACCTTGACATTAATTTGCATTGTCCCAGATCTTGGATATTCCCCTCCATCAGTTGCTGTCAGTATGAGTGTATGATGGCTCCGCTCCTCCCTGTCTAAGGGTCTCTGAATAACTAACTCTGGGAATTTAGTGCCATCTCCTCTCGATTTCACATCCAGAGAAAACAAGTTGTAATCGTCCCGTGTGATCTGGTATGTTTTTAAGCCGTTCTCCCCGGAGTCTGGGTCGTGAGCGCTTGTTAGCGGGAAACGGGTGCCTGGAGCCGCGTTCTCGGCTATGTCAATGTCGATCTGATCAGATGGAAAGCTTGGCGAGTTGTCGTTTATGTCCTGTATTTCCACTTTAATCATACAGATCTCCTTGTCGTTGGCAAACACTTCCAGAGAGAGCTGGCACTTGGGGTTCCGCCTACACATGGTTTCTCGATCAATCCTCTGTTTGGTGTACAGCAGTCCGCTTTCAGGATCCACATCAATAAGATGAGGGGCTGAATTCTCCAACACCCTAAAGTTGGACTTCTTTCCCCTCTCACCCGGTCCAATTTGAGCATCTTTGGCAATGTTTCCTATTACGGTTCCCGGTCCCTGTTCCTCGGGAACAGAATAATTTAAGTTTTTCAATGTCAGGGCTTGAGCCCATAACAACAGGAAAAACGGCACAGAGAGATGCATTCCTTGTACTTGAGCGCTTGTATTTTTCTATGCCTTTTCACGCTTTCGACCTGTTGATTAGCTCCGTGAGCTGACAGTTTCTACATCTAACTGCCATCAAACGGGGTGTTCCGCTCATAATTAAACTCAATTTACTCAGATTATGCCTTTTTACATTTCCCAGAACTATTTCAATTAAAGGCGGGGTTGATGTGTGTCCAATTTAAATTCAACTGAACGTCTTTTCTCATCGGAAGCTTAGCCGAAATCCGACTTTCACAAAACGAAATTATTGTAGCGCTCCTCTGAAATAAACAGAAAAATAACATAATTCAATTAGTACAAAAAGCACGGCGGTAGGATTATTATGGCAGGTTCGTATTTGACACTTGTGAAATTGAATAAATCTGCCTTTTTGCTTACATACAAAAAGGAAAAAAAACTATTGCTCCCAGTAGTATGTATAATTATTATTATTTCTTTCAAAAGTAACACAGACGTCATGTTTATGAAACCATATAGCACAGAAAAGAATAATCCTAAATGGCAATGCATACTAATGCGTATTTGTTAATATAAAGTGCACGTCCGGGACTGGATGTCGCTTTTGAAAAACGATAAACATTTAGATTTAAAATTAGCAAGAATACGATATATATATATATATATATATATATATATATATTACCAAAACAAAATATATTTGTAGATGCTTAATATACGATTGACGCTAAACTGTAATAATATTCAGCCGTCCTAGAGACATGTGACGATTACAAATGTCTTCCAGTACAAACACCAAAAAATCTTACTGCCAAACAGCAATTCAATGTTATTATTTTTAATGAATTATAGAGAATGTTTAGCATATTTTTTTCTTAAATATCCAGCAGTCAGTTTCACAAATAAAAATACTCAATAAGAAACACCCCTCACACAAACACACACACATATACACAACAGAAAAGAAAGATTTTACAAGCTGTTGCATTCACTGACAACTTATCCACACATACAATAATCAGTACGATTTCTTCAGTGAATACAATCAAGGCGATGTCTTACCTTAAGACATAAATTCCTAATCAGTTATTTGTGTCCTTCATTCCTTGATCGGAGTCGCAGAGCCACAGGCTGTGAAATATTATATCGCGTATACAAGTAGGACAGAAAGTATGCCTGCAATATCAATGAGTCCGGTCCTGCCAGTATTTCCGTGTGATTATAAAGAAACGCGTTTTCCAGTTCACCGATCACATCACTCTCCTGCCAGTCATCTCTGAGATGTTTAATCCATGTGGGATATATACATGTGTATTCCGACTGGACTTTTACGGTGTGATCAAACACCTCGCACGCTGCATTGACGCAGGGTAAAACACCTCTGCGATGGCATTGCCCTTGCGCTGAATAAGTCCAGCGTTTACAGAGAATAGGACAAAGTGAAAGATCCGATCTGCACTTTCTCTTAAAAAAAAGAAAGACCTGGTGACAGTATATGGGATTTCTCTTGAAATCAACAGCTGAGGACCTTGAAGTAGCAATTTCACATGCACACGTACCTATGCCTTCCTCTCTGTGCTTCTCACTGACAAACTCCGTTCACCTCAGAGTGCATTTAACATTATTACTGATCTGCTCACAGCCAATCATAAGAGCAGGGACCAAACCCGCCTTAGAGCGTCATCCAATAGACGTAGCATCTTTCCCTCAAGGGCGGGACCAACGACTCGCTTAGTTCTTTACGTGATTTGGCAAGTTATTCCAGACACCGGTCACTTAAAATGAATATGTGTGTGTATCCGATTCATTGAAAACCGTAGCGGATTTATAAATAAAACTGTTTTGCCTGTACATTTTTTCCGCTGTTCACAGACTTGGTCAAATGTGATTAAATGTTTTAAAGCGTGAACGTTTTTTGCTGCATTTAACGTAAAATTTCCTATAGGCTGACAATTGCATATAGTACAAATATGTCAAAAAATGCATTCGATATACTGTAATTATATGATCTATGTAGGCTATACCAATTTCTTTCGAAACTCGAATTTCAAAATAACGAAAAATAGCTTTATAGATTATTATCAATCATAAATGAATCGCTTGCAATAACATCACTAATTAAACTTAATCGTGAGATCAAAAAGTTTTTGTCGGTCAGAGAATAGGCAAAATACGCAACATTCTGAGCAACAAACATTCACTCGAGATCTGGTGACGATATGAAGTGGGCTGGAGCGAAATATGCACGCCGCGATCGAACGAGCGCTGCGTGCGGCGCAAAGGGAGATCCTGCTCACTGTCCGGATTTAATTAGATTCACTTTTACGAGAAGTGGAGAAAACGAGACTTTCCAAGGAAAGCCGAAGCAACAGATACCATTGCTACCATTGATACCACAATTAGCGGTTTTCAATGCACACGCACTGCTAATAGCGTTATTTACCTTTGATGATGCAGTTAAGCTATTCTTTTATAGTACAATGTAAAAATGCGTTCGAGAAACTGCACTGGCAGTAGATGTGATAATGCAGAAGGTAAACATACTTCTAAAGATATGTACATTTGGCATTTTGATAACAGCCAAATAGCTCAAATATTGACATAATCTACAATATCCAAAATGTGTAGAAATTACTGTTATACTTACTTAGTTTCTTATTAATTGGTCCATTTGCTCCCAGTGGGGGCTGTGTACATGGTTTTAGGAACTGTTGTGATGGCAGGAGAAGAGCAGCAACAAAGCTCAGTGTGGATGATCCACCTCCACAATGCCAGCTACCTCATTATGAAAAAAGGACAAAAAGTCACTTGTGAAAAAGCTTCTCTTCCATTACCCCATGGATCTGATGTGGCTCGGCAAATGTCAGTGAATTATGCCCCTGGGATAGCACTTTATTCCATTTTCAAGCCCTAATCAGATGCCTCTAATCAAAACTTATGGTTTATAGTTCAGTTGTTTGTAAAGCTGCACATTTTTGCTGAAGAACATCACGGTTCAGTGCTTCTCAGAAACACTCACTACAGGGAAGGAACCCACCTCACTATTTCCTCTCAGAGAGAAGCGTCACAGGGCAGCACAGGTGGAGTGGAGCCCACCGATCTACCACCACCGCTCCATGTCGTCCACCCGAAGGCCTCTGCGAGTGCGGATTCTGGCCTCCCCCTGCTGGACTTTGGGGTTACTGGGCATCAGACATTGGGCATGTCTCCTGCACTGAGGACAATTTGATAGTCGAGTGAGGCAAGGCGAGGTGAGGCGTTACAGGCCCGAGCTCTGGACGTGGTGGCCAGGAACATTCTGATAGTCAACTGATAGGCAGCTTTGCTGACACTGGGAGCTGTTGTTTAAGCCTTTTTCCAAAAATCCTCCATATACTGTGACATCAGTGTGAGATGGAGGTTGGTCTTGAAGACAGTACCATTAAAGATACTGATGCTGGTGGATGTGGATCCAAGAGGCATATCCAACATCAGACCTAACAGTGCCAGTGATGAGTGTTCCACAAGATGCAGGAAGTTAGATGACCTTCCACAAAAAGTTTATGGACTGTTATATGGTGACAGCTGAAACATGGAAATTAACTACGGAACAATAGTAATTCCAGGTAAGTTACATAATTTACAGAAATTCTTACAAGATGAACTTTAATGCTGAAAAGACAATATCTAGTAGTGTTTCACATGATGTTTTCCAGATCTTTCCTTCAAATTTGCATAATTTCTCTAATAATGTACATGGAATAATGTACATCCTAATTACCAAGCTAGCATTGTGCTGAAAGTTCTTAATCTCTCTTTCTTGTGGTTTAATATGTAATATGCAGCAGAATTTATACTGTGCAAGAAATATTGAGTATTGTCTATGTGATGTTGCTCTTCTTTATTAAAAATCTAATATTTTCCTACAAAATGTTATTTTTCCTTGAAGAGATATACAAATTGACAGATTTTAGCATTCTTATGCATTGTAACTAGATTAAGTACTTACTTTTTATTGCTCTGGGGTTTAATTAATGTTGTAACAACCCTACTTTTGGAAAATAATCATCATTACCTCCAATGCATGAGATGTGGCAAACTCAATTTTTGCTTCAATTTATGCTGATAAAATGAATCCTATTAAGCAAACAGAAATGATATAGTCAGTTTCGGCGACGGAGTTTACAACCCTCAAGCTCCTGCTGAACACACACCCGGGAAGCGAGGCCTTTCGGCTGCTAGTGTTGCAGACAGGCCTGTGCTGCTTTGGGCTTGCGCTGGCGCTTGGTATGCACCGACCGTCGTGCTTCTCTGCAGGGCCTTTGTCGTATCATTGCCAGCTGATTTCTGTAATATCGGGCGTTTGAAGTACTTCAGTCGCCGATGTGGTATGATTATCCTGCAGACGAATATGTTTGATACCAGGATGCTATTAACTGGTTTTTGCAGCCTTCGAGCAGATGTGTCCATGACCTTATGAAATTTTACTCTTTTTCTTCACTATGTGCTTTTAGAAGCAAACACAATGTGCTGTATTGCTTTCCGTACAGAAATGCTGATACATGTTTGTCTTAGGTAAAATGTTTATTTTCAAATGGTTCAGTTTATCATTATAATATGTTATAGAATCCAATACACTGTAACTTAAAAAAAGAAAAACCCTTATCCGGTCAGTGTATTGACCTGATTTAGCTGTGTTTTATCATTAATAATGTATTATGACCTTATATACAATTCAGGGATCTAATGACAAGTAAGGTAATATCAATGACTTCTCAAAGCATGTCATTCATTCTACTGTTTTACAAAAGGCACTTTCAATGGTGTAGTTTACTAATACTCAATAGCTTTACAATACCACAAGCATAATGCCTGTATCCATGCTGTATAGTAATGATTCTAGAAGCCTTGTGAGGCCGCTGTTCTTTCTGGGGCTTGGGGTCAGGTGACTGTACTGCTTTGGATCATGTGTCTCCATCTGGGCCTTTCTGCTTGTCTATAATAAGCTGGTGTTTCTAGCTCCAGATAATTCTGTTTGTTCGATGTCGCTGTGTTTGCTGCTAGCCTACTAGGACCCAGTAGGTGTAGCATAGAGAATTATGTTGTTTTCCCCTGTTTTGATTGAGTAGGTCATCTTCCACTCAGCCCATATCTCACCCTGTCCATACCCCACCCTACCCATACCTCACCCTGTCCATATTCTTACCCTGCCCATATGCCACCCCACTTTCCTTAAAAAGGGCAGCTACCCAAACCAAATTCCAAGTCCCTCCCCTCCAAAATCTCCTGCCACATGTTTCGGTCTTCATCTGGCTTTTTACACACCTTTGGCTGGTGAGGCTGTGACTGCAGCTCTTGGTGTGTGAAAGCAGTCACTGTCACCGTGGGAGATCCCTAAAATGCTGTTAATTTGCTAAATTAAGTTACACTTGGCAACATTACAGGCTGTATAAAAGTCGATTAGTGTTTCGCTCCTCCTTTCCTTTGTTATGGCAGCCAGTGGCATGCCGACATAAACAGCATCGTAGCCTGGGCCTCAGTGGGAGCTATGTGGAGGGGGGCGGGGGGCTGTGTGGCTCTGGCTCTTATATTCGCTTTGGGAACCTCATTATAGCTCGTCCTTGTCACAGTACTTTCAAATAATTATTTAGGTTTTGCTAACATATTTGTTTTGTAGATTCATATGAAAGTGTGGATTTTTTGTGTCACCTGAAAGAATGGCAGTTTGCCATTTTGCTGAAGGTTGGTGGGGTCCACCAGCACAGATCTTGATGTCTGACTCTGTCCCTTGTCTTGACACCCATCTTGTTTCCCTGTTCGTGTCTTTGTTGCTTTTTTCAGCTCTTACTTTGAGCAAAGTCCTCCTTCCATCTCTGGGGTCACATTCACGTGTATGCACCATCTTGGCTGGAGCAAGTCTTACAAAAAACATCCTCTAATGAAAGTTTTTCACCTAACAACAGGCTGTAAAAAAGCAGAATATGAATACAAATTTTCAGTTCAATTTATTTTTATATAGCGCCTTACCCACCATGGTTGCCCCAGAGCACACATTAGGCCTGTGTTCACAAGCCTGATAACTCCAAACAGATAGGCTGGAATAAATATTATATTAATTCCACATTTTGTTAGCACTTTTGTGACAAACATTGCTTTTAGCACCACCCGAAAAAGGTTTTTCATAATACCAAAGTTGGAAAAAAGGGGATAAAAACTGAATAACACCCTCTGGTGAATGGGCACAAAGTGCTTTCTGAGAAGCATGCAAAAAAGAAAAAAAAACATGAATTTAATAATTTTGTGCATGGAACATGTTGATATTTTGAAAATCGTCTTTCTGATTAGGTAAGAGGGCAAGACTTGGCAGACATTAAAGCATATGGTGCAGTATATATAATGAAGGGAGCCATTTGAATTTCTCACATATTACTAGAGGTGCACTATATTGCCAAAAGTATTGAGACACCTGCCTTTACAGACACATGAACATCCCATTCTAAATACATAGGTTTTATGAAGTTGGCCCGCCCTTTGCAGCTATAAGAGATTCAACTCTTCTTGCTGTCTACAACTTTTAGGAATGTGTTTATGGGAATTTTTGACCATTCTTCCAGGAGAGCATTTGTGAGGTCAGACACTGATGTTGGAGGAATAGGCCTAGCTCTCAGTTTCCGCTCTAATTCATCCCAAAGGTGTTCTATCGGGTTGAGGTCAGGAAAAGCCAGAAAATGCCAGCCAGAAAAGCGTGATTTGTAACTCCAGAAAACACGTCTCCACTGCTGTAGAGTCCAGTGGCAGCGTGCTTTATACCACTGCATCTGATGCTTTGCATTGCGCTTGGTGATGTTAGCCTTGGATGCAGCTGCTCAGCCATGGAAACCTATGCCATGAATTTCTCTACACACTGTTCTTGAGCTAATCTGAAGGCCACATGAAGTTTGGAGGTCTGTAGCTATTGACTCTGCAGGGGGTTGGCAACTTCTGCACACTATGCGCATGCATTGTCCCCGATCTGTGATTTTACGTGGTCTACAACTTGAGTGACTGTTGTTCCCAATTGCTTCCACTTTGTTATAATGCCACTAACTGTTAACTGTGGAATTTTTTTGTAGCAATGAAATTTCACGAACAGGTGCCATCCTATCACGATTCCCGACTTGGATTCACTGAGTAAGCCATTCTTTCCCAAATGTTTGTAGAAGCAGTCTGCATGCCTAGCTGCTTTTATGGAAGTCATTGGAACACCCAAATTCAATGATTCGGAGAGGTGTCCCAATACATTTGGCAATATATTGTACATAGCGACTTATCCAAACTGCCAAATTGGATTAGTTCATTGCTTAATCTGTCAGAACTTAATGGCATTTGAAGTAGACTCACAACATCTCATGATCAGCAAACTGAAAGTAAAGTTCATTTTGCCTGTTTATCATGACTTCCCTCATCTATTTATTTAATAGCATTGCCCATTTGTCCAATCTTTACCACGATAATCAGGTGTTTGTATATTTTTCGCTTTATATGTCATGTCCACATCTAGATTTTAGTGTCCTGTTTCTTACATGTATGTATATATCATAGATATTTCTATTCTATTTATTATTTTTTTCATGATGACTAATGAAGAAGGATCTTCCATCTCAGTGTATTATCCGTGCATCTTATAGCTGTAGACTAAAATAAACACCCTTTGGCTTAAGAGGAGATCACCACCTGGCATGCAGCTTCATCAAAAGGAACAGAAATGCCAGCTGATTATGCTTTTCCCAGATGGCAGAGTCTGCCACACCTTCCATCAAAACAAATGGCTTTGATGGGAGTTAAATTTGCTCGACTGTTAAATTAGCTCACATCTTCAGGGTCATTTCATTGTACAGACTTAGAGAAGAAAAAATGTTATGTTTATATTAATTTCCTTTACTCTCAGCAATTTTCATTCAGTTAATTTGTCTGTGATGCTTGTGTTCAGAATTAAACAAATTGTTGAGGAGGAAAACAAAACGGAGCTACCCACTGAAAATGAGTTGGACCAGAAAAAGCATCTGGTTCCCCAATGCGTCATAAGAATGCACTCAATCCCACTGCATCGCATGCATGTAATTTAACACTTAGCATTGAGTAGAACACCACCTCCCCCCTAAATAAACACCAGTCTTTGTAAATATTACAAAAATAAGAATGGTGTTGGATTGCAAGCCGTTCCCATGCACTTGTGTGTTATGCTTTCCGGCACAAATGATTATTGCAACACAGATAATTATAACGACCGTTTTCAAAGAGAGCTGGGACAGAGGTGCCTCCTTTAGCTGTCTGGTGAAGGCTGTTGTGCATTTTGCATGGTTAATTAAATCAATGAAGAATGATGCTGAATTCCCCTCAAATCAGGCCAGCTCCTGCCTTTATGTAACGGAGGCTGCTCCATTTCTAACCTTTTCTCTTTTTATAGTAAGGCCGGGACGCTTACACTTATTTGTGCTCTAGGTGCTGGGAGATGAAGCAGAGATAAACAGCAAGATAAAGAGAGGAATCACAAAAATACTGACCTTATTAGGTCAATTAATTAACTCTTCAGCAGGTGTGTAGAGAGTCTGGCCCAGTACAGGCGCTGTCAGATATAAGCAAACATGTTGGTAAGTGATTCCTGGAGAAGCAATTAAAGAAATGATGAAAATGTGCCCTGAGCACACTTTTGTTAATCTAAATCTTAATTACATGAATGTTCTACCTGTTTGTGTGTCTTTCTCAAATATGAAAGCAAATACCGACACAAATAATTCTCATTTGCAGGAGATGCAGTGAACATCAGCAGGACAGTCATACAACCTGGTGCCGTGGCCTTGCCTTTAGAGCAATGAAATAACCTTACAAACCTTTTGTTTATATAAACCAAACGACATACTGCAAAGTTTGTACACGAAACACGATACTGCAGTGAATGGGAAATTTGAATTTAATGAGGATAGTCAGTCTTCAGGTTTGGAGAGAGTGCTTTTCTTGGGCAGCTGTTAAAACACAGCTCATAATGGCACTGAAAAGATTTTATGGGACATAAATGCATTTATTTATTTATTTTTATCAGAGAGAAACATTTCTGTATACAGCACAAGTGTAATTTGACTGTCCAAAAAAAAGTTGCCATTTGAATTTTTCATTGGACCATCTTTAGCTTTTGATTATGGCGCACATTTGTCATGGCATTGTTCCACTGTCCACAGGCTTATGCAACATCTCACCCTTTTATTTTCATCCAGATTTGCATTCATTTCTCACCAAGATCCTGTATTGACAAATGAGTTGAACCACTCCATAAAGCCTCCTTCAGCACATCTCAAAGACCTTCAATGAGGTTAAGGTCATAACTCTGAGGTGACCAAGTCATGCGTGAAAATGATTCCTCATGCTCCCTGAACCACTCTTTGACAGTTCAAACCCAATGAATCTTGGCATTCTTGTCCTGGAATATGCCCATGCCAACAGGGAAAAAAAACCCACTGATGATGGATGGAGGTGTAACCTGGCCATTCAGTAGATTCAGGTACTCAGCTAACTTCATTTTATTGCTGCATTATGTTGCTGAGCTGTACTGTAATAATGATTCAGTCATTGGCTCTTAAGTATTTGCTGATATAAACTCAAATGGCGGCTTTTTCTTTGGACAGGCAGTGTATTTCAATTGGACAGTATTCCGTATGACAGTGAAACTGTTACAATATGCCTGAAAGTTAACTAAGACAATCCAAATTTAAATATTTAAAGTTCAGCTTTTCTTTCCTCAATAAGTAAAGATTAGCAAAACGTAACTTCCTCTTTTCTAGCAGAGAAACAGAGAAAACAGTGACTGTTTGTATCCCGCACCCCACCTGGAATTTCTGAAACATTCCATATTTACACTCCACATTCTTTTGTACATTTTCAATGCAAAACAGTGCTGAATAAGTAACGAGTCACATTTATTTAAAATTATATGATTATTATCACTTTTAAGTGATAAGGGTAAGAAACAGCAGGAAGTAAAGATTAAAGATGAATGTTGATGCTGTTTAGGACAACATGTATGCTATAGTATAAAGGACTCCCCTTACCACTGATACCAGGCCCTTGGCTAACAGACCAGGAGATACTCAAAGGAGCTGTCCCATGCCATACAATAATCTAACACTGTAGTCATCACAGAGCCTTTAAAATCTGCAGCCTCAATCAGCTGGGTCACTGGAACCTGATCAGCCTATGCTGTACCTTGACATCTGTTCATGTGCTTTACACAAAAAGTATGTAGCTTATACATACATATATTGTACTGTCTTTCTATGGTATACTCTTTCTACATTTTCCAAAATGTATGTCCTTCCCCTGTTAGTTGGCCTGTTTGTAAGGAGCATCTTCTTCCCTTCCTTGAGCAAATTAGGAGTAATTTTGCAGACTTCCCAATGTTGACTTTCTGTTTTTTTTCCATCTTCTGATTCTCTGTGGAATAATGCTGTCAATCACTGCAAAGCATTCTGACAATCTCAGTTGCAGAAGTAAGTTATATTTGATAAGATTTGGTAAATCTATTGCTGGCCAGGGAACGACCTAGTGATTAACACTCCATCTCCAGAGTGATTTTGATGACTCCTCCCCTAGTCCACACTTCTCTATGCGCTGATGCTAAGTGACACTTTGGGGGGGGGAGGCAGAGCCTAGGGCTTCTCTCCAGCTAAACAGTGACCTGCTTGGGTTGGGGGCTCAGCTACACTGCTGTATCGGTGAGCAGCTGATAGAGATATACAGAGAGGACCAGGGCTCAAGCAGGTAACAACAGCGGGCAAGATTTTCCATCAACCCCCTCCCCATTACATACTCACACGCCCTCATCGCTGTTGAAATCCAATACAGAAGAAACAGTTTCCTTTTGGCTGTAAGCCTACATGGACAAGCTGTGTCCAGCCCAAAACACGAATGAGGTCCTTTTCCAAAATCCAAGGCAAGTGCACTTTGTTCGTTGGCGGTCCGTTTTGAATGCCCCGGCTGCAACTTGCATAAATCAGACACTTCTGCAGGTGCAAGATAAGCGGAGGAAAAAAGAAATTCTAATTACTGCACTGTCAGTGAAAGGCCTCTGGAATAAAAGATTGGCCATCGATGGCAACTGAATTGACATATATTTAAACTTTTTTCATCATCTCTGCGCATTAAATTAATGATTAAAAGGTTTGTTTTAACACAATGCTTCTTCCACCTCTGCTTTCTGTATTCTCTGTAGGGGTTACTGACAAAAAGCTTTGTAAAATGAGTTTAATCAGGACCTTGCAGGTAAATTATTTAATTCTTTGTTTAGAACTAATTAATGCAGAATATTTTTCCCCCTTTGTTGTCCTGTCTGACAGGAAATTTCTCAGTTCATTTTACATTATTTAGCGGCAAACCGTGGCTAATGATCCAGAGAGCAGGCAAGAAGCTGTAGGGCAGCAGACTACTCAATGAAGTCAAACACACTAATGTGTTGAACTTGTATAGGGTTCTTTGAAATCAATAATGCTGATCTACTTATCTGAAAAAAATATCTATGGTAATATAATACAGCATTAACATGGGTGGGGTGCAGGCGGGGGCTGATATATGTGAGGCGCACCAAGTGCTTGACAGCGCCATGGGAAACTTCAAAACAAAATAAGAAATCAAATAAATACCAACGCTACAGGATTTATTACTGAAAGGCTGGGATGCCTGTGGGCCATTGATTAGGAGCATAAGTCTAGGAATTGCCTGGAGGGATTTCTGGGCAGAGCCGGCACTGAAACAGTACTGATTTCACCTATTTGTCTTTGGGTGGGCAAATCGTTCTCATAACGGGTAGAGCATCGGACTTGTGACTTGGGGGCATAAGTACGAAAGTAAAAGCAGTAGAGCACACCCCTGCTCTGAGTTACTGGCGGTTTGTGCTATGCTTAAATATGGTGTGTAAGTGTTTCTCAGGATTAGCAAACAACGTGTTCAGCCTTGGGGGTTTGCGCTTTCTGCCTGGGCTCCCTCCTTTGCCGTCACCCTCGCTTCATCGTGGCGCCACTACCCCCGGTACGCTTTCCTGAAAATCACCTTCAGTATGGCGGCGGGCTGCGCTGCTCCAGAGTGGCTGACAGAAATCGAGGCACTGATTTCTATCTGTCTGAACTGAACTCAAATGCCCTTAATGCACAGAGTTTTCTACTGTCGCTCTGGGTACACAAAGATAAAAAGGATGCAAACCGTTATCAGTGTCTGAATCGAAGCTGGTCTGGAAGAGAGGAGCCACATGGGCCAAGCCGCATCATCATCAAAGAGCTCTCATTTCAGACAAATTACCACGACTTTTTAAGCACCACAATCATATTGCAGGGAGTCTTCAGACACCATCGCGATATAACAGTCTAATACATTGCACAGTAACCTTTGTGCTGTTTGCAATGAAAAGAATGAGAACATGTACTCTTTTACATCTAAAATGGGTCAAAGTGATTTTTCAGAGGAATATGGAAGTTGGGTCACCACATTATTTCTGGCAATGTAAGATACAAGTGAAATCAGATTGTTGAAAATTACAAACCATTTTATATAGGTGACCTATTATGGTTTCTATATTTATAGCACAAAAAGAGCCTATTTATTGAAATATTAAGCAATTGGGCATGCAGCAGATTGTGTGATGGCTAAGGATCTGGAAAGGTTACTCCAAAGGAAGGAAATCAGCCTGGATGTGTTCCATAAATATCCAGATGAAGAGAGCCGGTAGAACTGTGACGTTTGCCATGCTTAAATTTACAAGGACAATAACACTTCCGACACAGCACTCTGGCTCCGGACCGAGACACCGTCTTCCACTGCACCCCGTCTATCTCATTTCACCTCTCTAAGAATAGCACAGCGAGTCCCCGACTGCACCGAGCACGGGGCCCACAGTGCCCCTCTCAATACCCCATTAATTACTAATGTGTTAATTCGACACGCTTTGTGTAAACAAAGGAGCCCGTTTAATGATGATGATCCAGGGCCGTCCGCCTGAGCGCATCCCCTAAAAACTTGGGTCGGTTAAAATTCATTCTTGGAAGCTACCTGAGAACAATTACCAGAGGGGAGAAAAAAGCTTTCTATCTGTGAGTCCTTCAGGAGCAAAAAAAGAATGAAGTGAATTGGTCTTCATTTCTCAGGCCGTGAAATTGGTGAGCATGCAGTCCCGAAAGTTACTGTCAGCAGTACTGGCGGTGCTAAGCGTTAGCCAAACATTCAGCTTTTCCCGAGTCCTGCGTTCCCAGAAAAGGTACTTGACATGAAAGAGGGAACACTTTGGGTACGGTACAAATACACTGGACAGTTTGACTGATACCTCAGTTATGTTTAGTTGCCATAATTTGACGACACATTGCTCCACATCTGACAAACAGGTTATTAAATTCACAGTAGTCAGCCTTGTGTGAGACTGTTGTTGAAGTAAAGTTAGTTTTCTCTTGAATTTGGTGGTTACACATTTATTCTGAACACTTGTTTTAGTCTATCTTTTTGAAACACTATATTAATTCAAATTTCATAAGTTATTATGGTCAAATGTTGTTAAATGAAATCACACCTAAATGTATTCTAAACTTTCCTCTGCAGAATGCCTGATTCAAATAGCTTTGTTCTGACAACAACCGATAGCAACTGAAAAGTGAAAGACAATCACTTAATTGCATTTAAAAATATATAATGACACTTAATATCATTATAATGATCTTCTGTTCCCAGGCTGACTTTCTTTTTGCCCTCCATATGTAAACACAAACAGGCACCAGCTTCTGAAAGTCTGCTTATTTTTAGATGAATCAAAAAAAGATCTTAAGTCTGCAAAAGTGATTATGGATCAGCTTCAGTTGATGACTGAGATTATTGCAATAATAAGGTACAAAGACACTATACCTGGGAAGTTAGATGTGCAGTGTGTAGCTCAGTGGTCTGTGTCAGCGTTCAAATAATGTGACTGGCAGTGCCATGAAATCACTGGACCTAGAGCAAGGCCCAAACTACAAACAGCAAAGCTGACTGTGAGCAGCAACACCGACTCTGAGCAGCAAGGCCATCTACTAGGAAGAAGACCAACTACAAGCAGTAAGGCCGACTACAAACAGTCAGGCCTACTGCCAGCAGCAAGGTGAACTATAAGCAGCAAGACCGACTACCAGCAGCAAGGCCGACTATGAGCAGCAAGGCTGTCCACTGGCAGTAAGGCCAACTATGAGTAGTAACGCCAACTACAAGCAGTCAGGCCTACTATCAGCAGCAAGGTCAACTATAAACAGGAAGACAGACTACCAGCAGCAAGGCCGATTATGAGCAGTAAGGCTGACTATAAGCAGTCAGGCCTACTACCAGCAGCAAGGTCAACTACAGTACGAACAACAAGGCTGTCTACTAGCAGAAAGACCAACTACTAGCAGTAGGACCGACTATGAGCAGTCAGGCATACTACCAGCAGCAAGTTCAACTACAAGCAGGAAGAGCGACTACCTGCAGCAAGGCCGACTATGAGCAGCAAGACTGTCCACTAGCAGTAAGGCCAACTATGAGCAGTAACGCCAACTACAAGCAGTCAGGCCTACTATCAGCAGCAAGGTCAACTATAAACAGGAAGACAGACTACCAGCAGTAAGGCTGACTATAAGCAGTCAGGCCTACTACCAGCAGCAAGGTCAACTACGAACAACAAGGCTGTCTACTAGCAGAAAGACCAACTACTAGCAGTAGGACCAACTATGTGCATTCAGGCATACTACCAGCAGCAAGTTCAACTATAAGCAGGAAGACCGACTACCAGCATCAAGGCTGATTATGAGCAGCAAGGCCATCTACTTAGCAATAAGACTAACTACGAGCAGTATGACCGACTACAAGCAGCAAGGTCAACTATAAGCAGCAAGGCCTACTATTAGCAGCAAGGCCTACTACCAGCAGCAAGACCGACTACCAGCAGCAAGGCCATCTACTTGGAGTAAGACCAACTACCAGCAGTAGGGACCTACTACCAGCATCAATACTAACTATAGCAGCAAGACCGTCTACTAGCAGTAATACCAACTACGAGCAGTAAGGCCAACTAAAAGCAGTCAGGACTACTACCAGCAGCAAGGTCAACTAAATGCAGCAAGACCTACTATGAGCAGCAAGGTCTACAACCAGCAGCAGGGCCTACTACCAGCAGCAAGGCCTACTACCAGCAGCAAGACCAACTACGAGCAGCACGGCTGACTACTAGCAGCAAGGTTAACTATGAGCAGCAAGACCTACTACAAGCAGTAAGGCAAACTATGAGCAGTAAGGCCGACTACAAGCAGTAAGGCCTACTACCAGCAGCAAGGTCAACTATAAGCAGCAAGGCCTACTATGACCAGCAAGGCTGACTACAAGCAGTAAGGCCGACTATGAGCAGTAAGACTGACTACGAGCAGTAAAGCCTTCTACAAGCAGTAAGGCCTATTACGAGCAGCAAAGCCTATTACAAGTAGCAAGACCTACTACCAGCAGCAAGGTCAAGTACTGTATAAGCAGCAAAGCCTACTGCAAGCAGTAAGGCCGACTATGAACAGTAAGGCCTACTACCAGCAACAAGGCCTACTACTTGCTGGATGCTGACTCTTCACACCCTCTGACCCTGAACTCTCCTCATGCTGCTTTAGACAAAACCATCTGCTAAATGATTAAACATAATGCAAATATCTTTACCACATTGCTATTTAAATATGCAAGGCACTGTATAAGCTTATGTTTAACAGGTGGAGTATGGAATGTTTTTCAGATTAATTAATAGCAATGAGAGCATCATACTAGTCAGAATTATTTAGGTACTGTCATACCTGATTAGAAACATCCAATCATCTTCTATAACTGCTTATGCTGCGATAGAGAATTAGCCTGGAGCCTATCCTAGGAAACACGGGACACAAGGCAGGGGAACATGACAGTTACTCGCTGTATGCAATTCACCTAGCAGCCTGTGTTTAGGCGGAAGAGGGAAGCCTGCGTTAACCTGGGGAGAACATGCAGTCTGCACCCATAGAGAGCAGGGCTGTGAGGTAACATCTCTATTGAATACTGAGGCACTGTGTCAGATGAAGCTATTAGCCATAATCATTGTTATGTATTTAGATTAGGGCCAGTTGTCCAAAAGGAAGGAAGTACAGGTGTATAGATTCTCTAAATAATATTAATGTATTCCAAAGGGTGGTGCTAGACTGGAAAGCCAGCCTGCCATAAATATCTACTCATTCCAGCGGGTGAAAGGCGGGCCTGCACTTTGGGTCCGGTTTTGGGTGTTGTACGTCACAGTGGTATACAACACTCACTCTCATGCTGAAGCTAATGGCTGGCCTTGAATGCACATCTCTGGGTGCCACTCAGAGTAGGTGGAGTGGAATTCATGACAGCATGGTAAGGGCACTCCGGACCCACTGCATATATCACTATGTTTGTCAGCATCTTCTTTTTAATGTTAAATGTATGTGTGTGTGTGTGTATATTATTTATAT
>JAABNX020000040.1:24961625-24979636 GCA_015163995.2 Mormyrus lacerda
ATTAGAAATATATTTCAGCGGCACTTGAGTTCAATTTGTACACAAGCGACAAGACTTTTGTCAGGGACTGTATATACTGTACATTCTCTCAGCGAATTTAGCCCAAATCCTGTCCTTGGCCATCACCAGAGTAAGTGGCTGCAGGATTGACGCATGAATGGATAAATGATGGATTTATTAGGAATAAGATGCAATTTGCACATTCTTCAGATATTTCTCAGATAAATTCCTCAGAATCATGAAATGGAGAGCTTTGTGGCACTCAGGTCATGATGATTTCATCCAAAGTTCCCCTGTCCTGTGCATTGCCATTCTGGTACTTCTGAAACCATTATGTCTATGGGCTGTACAAAGGAAAGTCAAGATGGACAATAACTCTAAACCATATCTGAGGTTATGATTTAACACTTACACTCCTGTCTGTTTTTACTATTAGTAAACTACCAGTTTTTAAACATTCTGCTTTTTTAAACCTTCAGTTAAAAATGAAATGTCTAATCTTAACTAAGTTGATGCGGATCTTAACCACGTTGTTGCTGAATATCTTCCTGCTCAGAATGAGGGAAAAGATACAGGGAAAGAAAAAATAATAAGGATAATAATAATGGGTCTACTTGAGAGGGCGAGCCTGTTGTTTACAACCGAGGTCAATTAAGTAGCACAGCTGCTGATTTGTAAAACTCTGACTGGCAGGCCTGACCTTTATGACTGGGCGAGTTTGTGATTTCCATGCAGGAATTAAAAAAATATGCATATGTATTTTAATCCATGCCTGTGTTTGTCAGTGTAGATGCATCACTGAGATAACAATATGTAATAATAACTTTTAAAATAATAATAATACCAATAACAACAACAAGAACAATAATAATAATATCCACATTCTGCCCTGGTCTGCCCAATCCATCCCTATAACTATGCACATACATGAATCAAGATGACGATAATTCAGATTTCGGGTCCAATACCACCACCATCATATAGTCTCACTGAGGGTGAGAGACAGAGAGCAACTTATCTGAAAAGTTATTTAATAATATCAGATGCTCTCTACTGTCATTCTCATTGCTACCATTAAACTGTCAGTCCATCCCAATTCCTGGATTAAAACAACCTATCTGGGAGAGGAGAGAGCAGGAAAAGGGAGACAGAACATGATTGCCATCCTACTGTTTGTCAGATTCAGACCTATTTTCGGTAGAAATAAGGATTTCCATGTTTCCTCAGCAACTCCGGTGTTTCCATAGCAGCACCAGTATACAGAGATTTCATACATGGAGAAGTCACATGCAGACATGACCTGCAAACTAGTTTTAAATCTGTTTTACAGATGAATAATTGTTCAGATTTGAAAATGAAAGTTATTTGTGTCCACACACATATACACGTATACTCACATATACACACACACACATACACATACATATACACACACACACATGAATTCATTCATTCATTCATTTATTTGTATATATTTCTCGGAGCATTTATTTTAGACACCAGAGGTTTAGTGTTTTATATTTTATATCATGTAGGCAACACTACTGTGTAAGAGAGAAGTATCGAAGATAACATCAAGCGTCATGCTCCATTCGTCCTGCCCTCTCATTGACCACTCCCCCTCGTTAACCCCGTGTTCACCAGCTGTTTCCAGTTGCTTGTCATTAGTCCATTTTGTATCTAGTCCGCGTTCCAGTTTGTTTCCCTAGTCCTGTCATTAACGTTATCTCCATTCAGAGTGTTTTTCCCTTTAATAAAGTCCTTTGTTTGTATCCACGGCTACCTTTTGCCTGCTTCCGGGAGGGAATCCATAACAATCAAGGTAATCTTTAGACTGTCAATATGTGTGTCTTTATGTTAAAAGAATGAGACTCATTGATTAGGAAATATTTGCAGAATGTTGGGTATTTTACCTATAGAATTAAAAAAAAGATCAAACTAATAATGTATTTTTTTAAATAATCAGTTGGACCATCCACCCATTTAAATTCTTTATCCATCAGAGACCTTTGGTGATAGTCGAGTTTATCACAGGACTCACAGATTGGATGTAATACTGTTACATCACGGCACATTTTCAACAAATATGAGATTTATTTTTATTGTATGGGATATTGGTTTACGTTTTGTATTAGAATATAATTTTTCCCAAATGTCCATGTTAAACATCTTCCTCTTTCCTGTTTGCAAGAAACCATTGCATGGTAAACTAAATATAAGAAATGGGCTATAAAACACAAACACACAGACGCACAAATGAGCAAACGCTAACACATACAGACAGACTTAGAAAAGCCACAGTGAGCAATCAGTGAAGAATACTTTTAACCCACTTGACATGGAAGGAAGACAAAATGGCCTGGATGCTAATGGTTGACCACGTGCTCGATATGGCAGGGCCTGCACAGGACCCCAGCATTCACAGAGAGTGTCAGTAATGAGGCAACAACCAGCAGCGCACTGCTAAATCAACACGGGCCTCTGACTTGACTTGCGTTCCCACCACTCCATGAGAAAACACTCAGATTGATCAAGAAAACAAAGGCTACAGTTCAGCAGGGTATTGGAAACCTGAACAGAGGTAAACAGCAGAAGCGTCATTTGTTGTCACATGCAGATTGATAAAGATGTGCTATTTAATGGCATTTAATGGGCACACAAGTGTGTCGAAGTGACTGCAGTCTGGGGGACCTCATTGTGTTTAATTTTCACTCTATGTCTCCCATTCTGCGAAGGGGTCCAGGTCACCTTCCTGACTAAATTGGATAGGTGGAGACATGGTGAAACCCTAACTGTTGCTTGAAGTCATACCATTTGAAGGCAGAAGGCTTTCATCCCTCCCAAAAGATGATACTAAAGTAGAGACAGCTCTGTACCTAGAAAGCCACAAATGCACACCAAACACATATATTATTTTAAAATAATTAGTAATTTTTAAATAGATCAAACAGGTTATCATTCAGTTCTTACACATAAGCTCTGTTTTCCTGTATTTGTTTCACTTCATGCTGAAGTCCTTATTTATATTTTGCCTCTCTTTTCTGTGATGTAACTCAGTGACACACAATGCGGCTGCCACATAGAACTGACCCCATTGAACGAGCCATAAGGAAAATTATAAATGTGCATTGCGTAATTTAATGGATTGTGTATAATACTGTATATACCCTGACCTGGGTATGACGTTAAACTACATCTGGCCCTGCAAAGTGGTCCTCCAACTAGCAGGAAAATAATTTTTTGGGGGTTGGTGGCAGGATTGGCACTCCAGCTGGCACTGAAAAACAACTCACAACAGCTCGATGCAAACAAGCACGATACTCTTCTGCTCTCTGCTGGAGTAGCTCTGCTGTAGCCGCTTGCAGGCAGGCTCCATATTCCTTGACTTTGCAGGATCCTGGTTCAAATGCCCTGAGTCACATCGCTGGACTTGGTACTCCAATACTGGTGGTGCGAGATCGATCACATCCTCATGGGCAGATGCTGGAGGCTCCTACAGAACTGCAGGGTCTACAGAAGGTTTGTGAATTCTGACCACAGACTTCTTATTGCTACTCTGAAGATTCAGCTGAGATCCAGTAGGCTACCACCTACTAGGCTAGACTTAGCCAGACTGTGAGATAAAGCTGCTGTTTCTGATGAGTTTGCATGCTATTTGTGTGAAGAACTTGCAGACTTGGGTGTGACTGCTGACTCTAATGTGAAGTGGGACACCTTCCGTGATAGGACCCTGAAGGTTGATGAGGGTTGTGTCGGTGTTTCATCTAACATGCTTGATATTATCAAGAGAAGTCACAGCGCATGACTTGGTCGCAACTCCAGTCTGTACCAGGAACTGAGAAGGATAAATCTGTGAGCCAGTGACACACCATCTGTGGTCTAGTGACCCACGTTCTGCTTACAGAAGAATCGAAGCATTATGCACAACTGAATCTGATCCTTGGAGACTTGCAGTCAGGGCGGGTGATAGAACAGTCCTTACGGAGGACACTGCAGTTGTGACCCTCCAGCTAGGATGTTGAACAGCTCGGGGCAGGGAAAGCCTCAGGGATCTGTGGTATCCGGGTTGAACTTCTCCAGGCTGGTGGTAAGGCTGTCCTCCTGGTATTGCAGGCAATTTTTGCTTCCATTTGAGAGTCAGGCAACATCGCAGCTAGGGTTATCCTTAACAGGATCTGTGAATACTTGCTTGTCTGTCAGCGACCAGAGCAGTCTGGTTTTTACACCTAAGATGTCTACCATTGATCATATCCTTGAACTGAGAGTTCTCATCGAGCACAAGCACAAATATCGGCAGAAGTTCTTTTAGGGCTTTGTTGATTTTTGAAAAGCGTTCGTCTCAGTTGATCGAGTGGATGTGGAACATCTGTTGGTGAAGAAAGATTACTGATCTTGACTTTGCCAATGATGCTGTGATCTTAGTGGAGTCAATGGAGGGTCTTGACACACTAAACAAGGAGTCTGAGTGTCTGGGATTGTGGGTGTTCTGGATAAAGATCCAGGCATTTAATGACTTCTTGCACAGGGGGTCATGAGGTCGCTGGAAAGGGGTGTGTGACGTTACTGACATCTTTGTAAGACGACGAAGGTCCAAGTCTTTAGAGTCTTAGTGCTCCGTGTCTTGCTGTATGGCTGTGAGACATGGGCGCTATCCAGTGACCTGGACTCGTTTGGTACTGTGTCTCTTCGGAGAATCCTTGGGTACAACTGGTTTGACTTTTTGTCGAATGAGCGGTTGCTAGAGGAGTCCCGAATGAGGCATATTACCTGCCTTGTAGGCGCGTTTCTTTGAGGATGATCTGGCTTCCAGGATCCTTATTGCTGAGGACCCAAGTGATTGTACATGGCCAAGGGGACGCCCACGTAACACCTGGCTGCAGCAGGTGGATGGTCATTTCCAGAGGGTGGGACTTGGGCCATGTATCTGCCTGGGGGATCGCTGGCCGGGATCTCGAGGAGTTACGCTGTTTGGTGGGTGTGGCAATGCACTGCTCCCCAACCTGACCTGACCTGACCTGTATAATACATCAGCTCTAACACTCCAAATGCTGTCTTTCTTGGGTTTCCTCGAAAACCTTTTTAAAATTAATTTTTTTTATAATTTAAAAATTATAAAGTGACTGCTATTTATGCTGTTAAGTTTTTGCAGTGCCAATTCTTCCAGTTCTGTTGTGCAACATATAGCCTTGGAAAAAATTAAGAGACAACAGCTCAATTGAATTGAATGTCACTTCCACCTTCTACCTGGCTGGTATTTGATCATTCCCAGTGTCTCCTCGCGTTCGCCCTGTGTACTGCTGTCTTAGAAACTTTGAACCTGGAAGCAACCTGATGCTCAATGTAGTCTTCTGCTATCAGAATTAGGATTAAAGCAGAATTTAATGCAGATTTCTTTTAAAATGTAGAGTGGTCTCTTAATCTCTTAATGTCTGATACATTGCTGCTTTAGAAAACATACAAACAAATAAATATGAAAGCTTCTCTTTCTCCCAGTGGAGTGTCCTTTCCTTGACTTTCTGGGATTTGGGCTTAGAGAAAACTGAACAGAAAATGGATACTATCTAATCAAGGAATAAAAAAAGCTAATTCTCTAGCCAGGAACTACTAGTATTTTACTGAATTTATCAACCAACAACAGGTATTTGCATATAAATCAAGAAGCAACTAATAAATTAAATGTTTACAAGATGTCCTTACCATGAAGTTCCAGATTTTCTTTGACAAAGAATGCAAGCTTGACCCTTGATCTGTTATTCTGACATTTAAGTAATGGATTTTTGAACTTGGCAGAATTAATGGAAACATAATCAGTTTACCCAAGAAGAAAAATAAAATCTTTTATAAAAATATTACATCAGACACTTACACTACCACTGCCGTGAAAAAGAAATTAGTTTCACTCTGCTTAGAACACTGTGCTACTTCATAATCTACATTCTTTTGTGATTGGAATCTAAGAAATTGCTCATGTCAGAATTTAATAGCTGCTTTGTTATTTATTTAAGGTAATTACAATTGTGCATGCAATAACAGTCTCCCAGCAACCTTTACTCGTGCTGAACAATACACAATAGACAGAGGCTTGTCATTAGCAATTCATCTAATTGGATTTCTGATTTTCAATTTATTGACTAATCTATTTTTTAAATGTCTTCTATTATTATGGAGCTTTCAAGGCTGTGGAGAATGTCCCATTTCAAAGAGGCAGGCGGACACAGCTGTCATGTTACCTTACAGTTGTCCCTTAGCAGGTCTCTGATTGAGAGCGAACTAAACAGCTCTGACAGCCGCCTCTGGGGCATACCCCCCAATTCAGACCAGGGGGACTGTGCTCTGTTTGCCATGGTGAGCATGCCTCCAATGATTAAGTACAATTAAACTCTAAACTCAACATGCCTTCTGCATATTGTGCCGTTGATGGTTTGACAGTTCCGTCTTGGACCTGCGTTTACATACTTCTCTTGTAACACACAGCTGTCCCAATGGCAGTGGCGAAGAGGGTCCTACTCTGTTCATTTTCCCAGCAAAAAATCCCAGAAAAACACAATTTCAGACACCGTTATATTTGACGTTTTATACCTTAAAATAAACTAGAAAGAGTTTTGTTTTGTACCACAGATTTAATTAAATAATTTCTTGCAACACACTTTCAGCACGATGCTTTCCAAAATGTACTGTGAGGATTCCATTATTAAGTGCACAATACAAAGTGCATTTTCATTTATAGAATAATGTCCTACAGAGCCTAAGCAAGCATGTCAGTCAAATACTGTAAGAATAAATAGACTTCTTTTCTATTGATCCTATTTTGTTAATAGACTACATGGACTAGATAAACTAAAAACAACATTAAACGTGCTCTTAAGGGCCCATCTAGTGATGTCATATATAAATGTATGAATGTCTTTGCATCCTTTTTCAGTAAGCATGCTTGTTTTTTCTTGGGAAAAAAAAAGATGCAAGGAGCAATATTCTCTGGTTTGAATAAAAGCTATGCTGGAAGAAAAGCAATAAAAAAGTACATATTATTTCACCCCAACATATAGCTACCCATTGCTTTATAATTTACCTGTATGTAGAATATGGCAGCGGCTATTTTCATTTATGGAATGTAGACATTAATCATCTTGAATATCAGCTGCTATGAACTATACTTCCCCGTGTTTTGTCTCTGTATTTTTTAATTTGCCTCTTCACCTGCATATGTATTGGCTGCTATTAGATCAGAAAATTTTCTAACTGAACATACAGGTTTCTGCACTGAACACTAACTACAACAGAATGTCTTTAATTATGCAAATCACAGATCAATCATAGGTGCAGTGTTAGTTTGGTTTCACCCAGTCTCTGGATTAAGAACATCCGACTTATGGACGACTTGTACTTAAAACGGATTGCCATGAAGCCAGTCATATTAAAAATTTGATTTAAATGAAATGGTTTGTAATAACATGTGCACACACCACTTTGTGATGGTCAAGAAAGGATTGGGTTTCTTAAGCAGTTTGACGGCTCAGGGATTCATTACAGTACTGTATGAACTTAATTTTATTATTACTGTAAATTGTTGTTATTATGGACTGTATTACTATTTTTCAAATTTACCTACAAATTCAGCTTAAAGACAGACTTAGAGGACGTAACTAGGGGACTGCCTGCATCAGGAGCATATATCAACGTAAGCTTAGTCTGGAGCATTCAACCTTTTTATCAAAGAAACGAACATAGTGGGCCAGGACACAGTGTAGAATTTGCAGGAGTGATATGACTATAAGCAAAATGGACGGGCTGTGCTGAGGTCCTCTTGGCCTGCCTCGCCAGCTCTCAACATACAAATGCTCTCTGTCGATATGCTGCATGACTCAATCATATTTTTTTTTTTTTAGAAATATCTCATGCACTTTTTTTAACAATCCTGATGAATACAAAGATCTTCTACCCAGTCATACACGCTGAAATGACTTTAACGCCCGTTTGACATTTTGCACTAGCCCATTTTTTGGTGTTCGCCTCCAGTTAACCATGTGTCACCATAATCCATTAATGTACCAATAACTGTTTGCATTTTAGCATCATACACTGCCACTCTGTTTTGTGTTATTGCCTGATCTTAGACAGGGTTGTAACATTTCTCGTTCTGCTGGAGTAGAAAGTGCTGTCGACAGCCACCCAGCTAGCGCTGTCCCTCTCCAAGGATCACACTGACATGGAAGGACCCATATCCACCCACTTTAGGGGATATTTTATTCGCTTATTACACCAGCTCCACCTCCTCTCCCTGTCGTCTCATTAGACCACCTCCACCTTCTCTCTCATCCACTTTTTACACCAGCTCCACCTCCTTTCCCCATCTTATCAGACCACTTCCACCTTCTCTCTCCATCGCTTATTACACCAACTCAACCTCCTCCCCTCATCTTCTTAGTAGACCATCTCCACTTTTTCTCTCCATCCGCTTATTACACCAGCTCCACCTCCCCTCCTTGTCCTCTTCTTACACCACCTCTACCTTCTCTCTCCGTCTGCTTCTTATACCAGCTTCACCTCCTCTCCCCAAAACTTTCTTCACTATACTGTAGTTCTCTCCTCTACAATTCTTCTTCTCTTAGTCCTTTCATTCTTACATCTTTTCATCTTCTACCTTCTGCTCTAGACTCCTCTACAGTATAGTGGCTCCATAGGCTCCATGGCTCTTACATATGACCAAGTGCTAATTGCTAGATGACCAGTTTAACAAATTTCTAACATCCATTTCATGGCTACTGAGAACATTCAATGGGGCAAATTGTAGCCCCATTTGGAAAAACGATACATACACTTTTGGGATACGCGTGCACACAATCATGATGTTGCATTTGTCTTTGAATGATACGGGTTTAAGTGGGTGAGTTGGAAACATGAACCTTAGTTTAGTTTATTTTAAGAAAAAAAGATGTCTGCAATTTGTGTTTTGTGTTAAATCACGGAAAATGTCCAATGTGTTTTGAATAATTACAAAGGGTTCAGATGGCTGTCTTAATTGTGTTGAGAGCATGTAGTGTCGTTTGGAGAGATACATCAAATCAATTGAAAAAAATGTCATTTAAGCAGTATTACTGGACAAAATCAACAATAATGGAACAAATCCTGAAGACTACCATGAAAGTAAAGTGTCTGCTTTCTAGCATTTTTGTGTAACCCATAGTAGTGGTTAAACAAGGATTAAAACAAAAATAAATTCAACAAAATTAGAGGAGGAAGTGAAACAATGTTTGCTACACAGCACAATGCATCCAGATGCAAAAGAGGTTGAGTCACCCATGGCCTTTTTGCAGGCATATCTTCAATGTGTTCTTAGAACGGGAGTTGTTTTCATTTCCTGGAGTGCATCCATGGCAACATTAAAGTACTGAAACGGAATAAGGCAGACAAAAGCAAGAGCAAAGCAGATCCACAAAGGCAACAAAAAGCAGAACTCCTCATTCAAGGCTGAAGCAAACGAAAAATAAAAGGTTTCACTTACAGTAAGAATTAATTAAATAAAAATCAGGAAGTATGGCATTATAACATAAATTAAACTGAGCATATTAAACACATATCTCTAAGGCCATAACTTGGAGCATTAGGGGGGGGTTCAAGGTCTCCATCCATTTAAGGGGGTCCAGGGGGTTTTTGGGGGGGTAGCACCCCCTCCCATCCACCCCATAATTCAAGCCCATGTATATATACATGTGTATATTGTTAGGCAAAGGTACATTGATGTTTCAGCTTTCGAAAATGATTACTTTCAGCTATTAAATATGGTAAAGGAAGATTAATACAGTAATGCCTTAACAAGATTTCATTCTGTGTTTTATTCTGGATTTTGATATTCTTTCAAATCTCTGTAAGATGACAAGATTGAGGTAAACCTTATACTAATACTATGATCTTCTTAAGGAATTAATCAGATTCATCATTGAAAGGAATGGATTGTTGATTGATAAAAAAAAAAAATTACTGAGTCGGAGTACACTGATATAAAAATATATTTTATTTTGGCCTCAGCTTCCTTTAGAGTGTGCCTGGAATTTTGAAGGTTGATCTCAAATTATATTGTGCATTTATTACATCAGAATCCTGCACCAGGTTAAATTATAAGCATTTTAGGAGGAATGATTGTTTACTGGTGTTTCATTACTATTGCAGATCAGTTAGAAAAAAAATGTTCTGAATGTGACAAATCAGGCTGAGGTCCATTTGCAGAGCAATCCATAAAGATTTGGTTTTGCCCAAAGCCAAAAACAATATCCAGATCCTGTAGTCATTAAACTGGCAAAATAATCTGAAAACCAAACCAAGACAGAACTAAGAGGAGAATCGCAATCCAAAAAAGACAGGTGAAAGTCAAGACTGGAGCCATGTAACATGGGTCAAATAACATGTGTAATACTTAACGGGCCAAATGACATGGGTAATACTCAAAGGTTAAATCACATGGGTAATACCTAAAGGGTCAAAAATATGGGTAATACTCAAAAGGTCAAATAACATGGGTAACACCCAAGTACATGGGTACTTTAAGAACTAATCACAAGGGAACTGCTCAGTATGGCGTACTTGTCATAATCGCCCCCTGTCTGAGACAAAGCGAATTTGGCTGGCAAGTCAGCACCCCCTCAGAAGATGGCGCCCTTGCTGAGCCTCATTGCCAGCACCCCCATCTGTGGCAAAGTGAAATCAGCTGGCTAAGTCAGCATCCCTCAGAAGATGGCACCATAAAAGAAGCTGGCGCCCCCTGCCCGAGACAAAGTGAAATTTGCTGGCAAGTCAGCACCCCACCAAAGTTGCCCCCCTAGATGGCTGCCTATGTTGCCTGTAAGATTAACAAGCCCTTATCACAATGAAACAGCAGAAATAGACAGTATTTAAATGGCTATTCAAGAAATAGTATACAGGTGAATTCACTTAACAGAAGAATGAGATCAGGGCAGAACAGCAGGTGGTATGGAAGGTTCTTGGTAGTGGAGAGGGACAGTAAACACTGAAATGCAGCATGCCTCACATTCCAAACACCTACTCTTTATTTCTCATACATGCATGGCCAAAATTGTGAAAACAGCTAGCATTTTTGGCATTATGCTTTGAAATTACTCCATGAATATCGAAGGTAATGTTTAATGATCAAAAATATTTTACAAATATCATAGATTGGACGATTAAATATGTAACTGTAGCATAGCAACAGCTGAATCTCTAAAAATTTCTAAAAATTGGAAGTGTTTCCAAAATTTAGGCCACTGTTACACAACCAGTTTGCAGGTTCAGTATATGTGTACTGTCTTATTGACTTTCCTTCATCAACCTGCAGTTTCTAATGGTAATATTGAAGAAGCAATGGCTACAAGTTTTTTTTTTAAAAACTTATCTGAGCAGAAAGCAAACAATGTTTCATACTTAGTGACTTCAAACAGCAGCCTGGTGCTGACGAGGAAGTGCTCCTGTGAGGGAAGGGAAATAAGCCAACCCTAATTTACATCAGACATCATTTCAGCACCGTGTCTATCTGAGACATTCACACACTCCTTGCTGGCGTTGCTGGGCTTTGACTCCCCAGGCGTCATCTGAAGTATTGTTAAGCAACTGCTACTGCGTTTAACTGTACCAAAAAAAAATGTCCAGCAGGATCTGAAATCTGTGTGTGCTGTTTCATAGATTTATTTTAATAAGTACTTATTTTAATTTTTAGATGTCACAAATATCAAGAGCTTTTTCAGTCTTCTCTGAAGGTGTTATTTTCACAATTAACTTTATAGAAAAACGAAAGGCGCAGTTAAGGAAGATGGATATCTCCATTCATTCCAGTGCTAAACATTCCTAAGGGATGTTTCATGGATTTCTGGTGAATTCAGTCAACTAATCTGCATAACGGGGATTCACTAATAAATATATTTTCCTACCTCACATCATTCATTTTTCATTAGAAGATATGCTGTGACAAGTACCTTTCCAATAAGGATTAAAAGTTCTACAGAGAGAGAGTTCATCATCAATCCGGGGATAATCCTATTACAAATACAGACTGAGATTAATGGTGCTGGATTGCAAAACATGCAGCTCATTAAGACTTAATTTGTGGTTTAAAAATTACTGTAATTTAATGGCACCAAACATGGATCCTGATGCTAGGATGCGGCTTATTGAGGCATATAAATAATCTTTACCTGCATTTTGGCTGGAGCAGCCAAATACATAATAAGACAGGATCATAGAAGGGTTTCAACCAGGACTACTGTCAGTGTTATCCCTCAATTTTGGCTTGATACTGTAGTCCTGATAAAACTACTGTTTCAGCTACTGGTTATAGGCCATCTTTAAGCTCTGCCTATGAATTAACTCATCACAAATGCATATACATAACTGTATTTTAACAAATGAGATCAATGATTTACTGAAAAGTGCAATGACAAGATACCTTCTGCCACTTTGAGCTAGCAAACATTTCTGTCATGTTTTTAAGCACTGTACTTAGTGCTGCTATGGAGTTGATGACACGTATTGTTTTAAGTTTTACGTGATACACCTGCTGTTTTGTTTGCAGAGCTGGGTCCTAATGAAATAAACATGTTAAATTTTTTAGTTCTCTTGGTGGATTTTGTGTCAAACTCGGTTTGTACACAGAGGATTTATATAGTTTTTTGTCAACATATACAGTTTAATGTTAAAAATAAATTGTCAATACATACAGTTGGGACTTATACTGTATGAAACATACCATTAGACTGCAATATGCTTTCATTTTGATAGAAAGGGGAACGGCAACTATTGCACAACTACTGCTAAGACGTATATAATGTTGGTTGGTTGGTTTTATTTTGCATTTGAAGCTGATATTCATTGAACTGTAGACCACCTATGGTGTGATAATCACTTGTCGAAGAAAAAACAAACTGCACCGACACAGGAAAATGTGTGTGAAAAAAATGTTAGGTGGCTCTCTAAAGAAAAGGTCAAAATAATTACAATTCAGACCACCACCTGCTTTCAAAATATACAAAGTATTTAAAAATACGTTAGTTATTTTATATAGAGCAGACAGCGGCTCTGTTTATTATTCTGGTGTTAGCATGCTAAGCTTAGTATGTTATGTATGAATGTTTTTTGAATTCCGTCGTTGCTTTACACATTGAAAGGCTGTGGTAGACTTTGAGTCAACACAGAGAAAAATGGCATGTGTGGAACTAGGTGAAACTACTGCTCTCTAAGAAAGACATGAATGTTTGTCAGTAGTTTGTCAAAAAGCATTTGTACAACCCATAAGAATTCTAGATCAATGATAGATGGACAAATGAGTGAAAACTTTATAGGTGACATTGACCCTGTTGATTTCTTGAAGCTAAACTTTGTATGATGCAACAAGAGCATCATAGCATCGAGCTTGGTGATGATACTGTCATAATCCTGCACCGCTTTGCTGCATCAGGACTTAGGAAACTGTCATAACTGAAGGAACTATGAATTCTGCTCTGTTCCGGAAAATTCTACAGGAGAATGTCAGGGTACTTTGAGCTGAACCTGAAGCTCACCTGGATCATGGTAGCATATCAGTTTCCTAAAGCCATAGATGTCAGTAAGTTTTAGCAGCTCTCCATGACAGAAAGGTCTTAATTCCTCCCGGAACTGTGATGCACATCAGTAACTGCAGGCAGAATCTGTTTGCAGTTGTTACTGTTTTAAGAGGTGTTATGATGTATGAATCTGAAGTGCACTGACAAAAAATGTAGCTTTAGTTTTTCACTCCAGTATCGTTCAGTTTTAGCTGAGATTACATTTCATGTTAAAGATAACATGTCAAAATATGCAAACAAATAAAAATTCAGATGGGGCCAAATACTTGCTACAGGACTGTAAATATAAAATACCTTAGACCAAATATTTTTCAAAGCTTTCTGGTTCTTGCTAGGTGGAAATTGTAAAAAGCAAAGCAACTTGACATTGACATTGTGAAGCTAAAATTACTGAGGAATTAAATGGAGTATTATCCAGAGACAGCTTGGAAACTACAGAAACAATAAAAAAGAATTTTACATCTCTCTGAGACCTTTCCTGCTATTTAAATTAAGACAGTGTCACGTCGGGTGCAGTCAAGCCGTGAATATGAACAAAGGACTTTATTTACTGGGTAGAACTTCCAAGACAAGCAACATTAATGACCGGACTGGGGAAACAGACTTGAACGCGGACTTAAATATACCGGACTAATCAGGAATGACATGAAACAGCTGAAAATAATCAGGGTTTCACACGAGGTAACAAGGAGGGCGTGGCACACGGAAGGATCGTACGAGCAGGTAATGACAAGAAGCAGGGTGAAACAGCAGTATTTATACATAATTTTTAGATTTTTGTTGGATGAAGATGTGAAAAATGTGACTAAAAATGTCTAAAATAAACAATTTTCAGTTGTGCTGGATGTAAAACTGTTTAACAGTAACGATTCTTTAAATTAACAAACAAAAAAAGCCTCACACTTCAAACATGGTTTAAGAATAACTTCAGAAGTCATTTTGACCCCTCTAGAGAAGTTAAACCCCCCAGAAACAATGCTAAAATGGGGATTCCCTGCAGGCTAAGCGACAGACCCTTAAACACAGACTTTCCTCTCAAGCCCGTTATTTCCAAAACTTCTGCTTTATACAGATTAAGTGTTTTCAGATTAGGGCTATTTTAAGGAAACAGCAAATTAATTTGGCTGCAAAATTCATATGATGTAAGCATGCAAAGCAAAGTATATAGCTGCAGAAAACCTCACTGCGCTTCAATCTGTAGAGCATAACCATTTGAGAGCTGTGTCAGTCTGCTACATGCTGTCATTAGAATACTTATATTATTACTGTAACCCATCGTTACCCAGTGTTTTATAGAATTACACAAAAAAAATTAAAAATTAGAAAATAAATTACATGTATTTTAATATCTGTGTGTCTTACCTTTTACAACCATTCACAACCTACAGTCAATCAATAATATTTGCATAGTGTGTTTACTATTTTTGTTTTTTTTATTTTTTTTAGGTGATGAAGGACAGAGTGTGTGTATGTGTATCCAGCATCCAGCAAGTTACCATGAATGGAATTTAAAAATGAAAATGATTATTAGCTGTGGCAGCATATATGTGTGTGGACTGGCTGCAGTGTGAAAGTAACCTGGCTCCTAAAAGAGGGCAGAGGCATCAAAGGAAGAGCCAGGCAATGCTGCATTCACTGTCTGCTCTCCAAGAATGCCTCTAGTTTGTGTGCAATTGGGCCCAGATCTGCCCGACTGCGGTTATTCTGCTACGATAACGGACGTGCGCACTCCAGGACTTCACGGTGAATGACTGATGCGGCGTCACATTGAATTTTAAATTGGTTGATGTTGTGGCCATCCGTCACAGTTACAGTCTCACTCACATGGCTGTTCAGGCAGCAAGTCGCAGAGGTTATTTTATTTTGATTCCAAACCCTTTCAGGCCCACATTTTCTTTGTTTCTTCATATGCCTTTTGCCCCAGAGTTTATTTTTTCTTTTTAATATTCCCAAAGTAGAATTTCCCCTGTAAAAGCACCAGTATTTGGATTCATGCGGTGTGGATGAGCAGGCCATGTTTGCTGAGACCAGGTGTTATATTAGCATGTGTTCCTCAGATTCACATCCCTCTGCCTCCTTTTGGCACTGTGCGAGAACAGAGTCCAGATTGGGGGTGGGGGGGTATGATTCTTCTGTTAATGAGCCACAAATCACAGGCATCTGACAACATGCAGCTGCAAAGGACCAAGGTAACCAAACAACTCTATTAACACTTTTTGTCTCACAGTTACTCAGCAAATGGCACATTCCAGAGCGGCTGTGGCTGTGGTCTATGCTGTACAGGAAGAGCAAGTTCGGTGAACTGCTTTGAGTGGCAAAATCTTTTCCCTGCTTAAACTAAGGGGCAGTGTGTGGCTCAGTGGGCTGTGCAAGGCCCTTGACCCCCAGGTCCCTGGGCAACTGCCATGGGTGGCTGCCCTTCATGAACAGCTTGCTTACAAAGAGCAAGTTGAGGGAGGCATAAAAAAAGATAATTTCTCAACAGAGATTAATAAAGTGATGATTATTATTATTAAAAGTAGTACGAATCAATTAGTTCATAAAAAGAATTCTTAAGGCGGTAAGTCCTACATTAACTACATGTAAAATATAATTGAGCTGGATAGCAGTTCTGTCGGAAACATTGTCTTCCTGCACAGCTACATCTCCGGTTCTGCCCATCCGATCTGTACTTCTCTCACACTCACCAACTTGTACAATTCCTAGAATTATGGTATGGATCACCTGGAAATGTGAAAGTTAATAAATGTATTTTTACCTGAATGTTCTCAGTCCATGTCTTAATGTATAGGTCTGAAATTATATTTATTCATTTATTAATTAAATTATTTACAGGTTTGAAGATTTATATCCTCCTATTTTCCTTTCGCAACATTGATCAGAGTTTTCCTATTACATTTTGTGACTGTAACAGACAACGATGGTATATACAGAGGTCAGGAGGGGGGAGGGGCATGGACAATTTATTTTGCGCATATAATATACATGTTACTGTTTTATATTCAGCTGAAATGACCTACAGTTTAATGTATTGTAGAGGAAGGACGAACAATGCGGTTGTGCCTCTTGGCATCTGAAGCCTCAAGCTCTGCGTTTGCACAGTCCTCTATTTAATGGGGTACAGGAAAGAAGATAAAACATTCACATGCACTTTAGTTTAACATGCTTATGAAATACAAAATCACACTCATGATCACTCAGCCAGGAACTAGGAGACAAATAGTGTCTGATATTAGTTGAAAAACCAGACACAACATTTTATTTTCAATACGGAGTTGAATCCCTTTGGTCTTGATTCAGTCTGGTCTTGGACTCGACAAAGGAAGTCTAGACTATAGCTGTGTACTAGAGTACCCACAATCACACAGTACTACTGTTCCAAATGACAAAGACTGTCTGATTGTCTGTAAGGGCTCCTAAACAGTCTATGTGGCTGAAGGGTCTCGTGTCGCATCACTCCAGCACAAACGCATGAGAGACAAAGAAAAAAGAGAAATCATAAGAAAGTGAAGGGTGTGGAAAGAAGCCCACTGTCACGTCCCCTGTCCATTCATCCTGGCAAAGGATCCAGACAATAATTGAAAGTAAATGGATCACAGGAGACATTTTGGCTAATTTGTTAGGTTAGATGGTCCAGTAACAGCAACAAGGATGTTTAATCTTGTTTAGCTTTGGATCTGTAACAAGATTAATTAACCTAATTATACCCAAGTAAAAGCATAGGGAAACAAGCTCCTGATTCATTTACGAATATTAAAAGTAGAACAATTTTTTGCATTGTTGAGACTGATCAAGCAACAAGGAACAAAATTTTATAAAGCATTTGTTACATTGAATACTAGCAAACAGAATATTTTCAGGGGCATTAGAAATTTCAGACACACATACATCAAAATGTTCAGCTTCCTGTGTCTTTTTCAACAGGGACACACAGAGAAAAAGCTATAAAGCTGAAAAACATCCATCTAATGCTTGGTTACAGACAATTTTCAGACAAAACAATATAGCCTTAGATGAAGTTTTGGTTGATGCTTTCCGCAGGGTGATTTAAGTGTGACTCAATATACTGCAGAAGACAAAAATGCCATACACTGCAATTGTGTGCTTTTAAACCTCTACTAGTTATGTGGAAATTGCTTGCAATTTGTCATAGTGTATTGCTTGGAATTTCAGTGTAGGTGAAAATTTTAAGTTACAGGGCATTTTAGTAAGCATTATTATTAGAGATCGCCCAGCATCATACACCCCCTTCTCCTATTTCATAACTTAAGAGTGTAGCAGGTGAAGAGGTGAGATCAAGGCAGGCATTGGCCAAGTTCCTGAGAGTGGTGCTTTCTTGGATGTTTTTGTGAAGTTGCGAATTAAAGGACACAAAAATGGTGTTGGTGGGGGGCGGTAGGAGGGGCGGGGGGGCTGATGTAGGTG
>JAABNX020000040.1:24984779-24998145 GCA_015163995.2 Mormyrus lacerda
CATATTTTCCCCTTCAAATGATACATTTCCTCAGTTTAAACTTTTGTTCAGTGATTTATGTTCTATTCTGAATAAAATATTAGTTGGCACCTCCACATCATTGCATTCAGTTTTTATTCACGATTTGTATAGTGTCCCAACTTTTTGGAATCCGGTTTGTAAATTGAATTAAAAAAAATTTGAATTTTAAAAACTGGTATTCATTACGTTGTGAGGATATTGTGTCCCCTTAAGGTATGGTATACTCGCTAACAGACACACACACAATGTGAAGAGAATAACACTGATTATCTCTTCATCTCATTACAATGGCACATGTCGTAGGTGTCATTATATTTTAGGCAAGTGAACAGTCAGTTTTTGAAGCTGATGTGCTGGAAGGAAGGAAAATGGAAAAGTGTAAAGATATGAGCTTTGACAAGGGTCAAACTGTGATGGTTAGACAACTGGGTCAGAGCATCTATAGATGATACACAATAGATATACATAACACTTTCTGTGAATGTCATGTCTATAAGAATCTATGAACACATTCATAACACATTATAGCCATGCTTATTATGCATTATAAAGTTCTCATCTAGAATATGCTATAGATTCTTTCACAATTAAGATTCTTTCGCGATTATGATCAACATTATAATGCCTTATGATTGTCAATATAAGATGCTGTAATGCTTTATTAATTGTTATAATGACCATTATAATGCATTTTGAAGGTATCTATAATGCTTTATAGATGAGAGCTTCAAGTAAAGTGTTACCAAAGGTTCCAATCAGACAAACATCCAGATTAAAGTCCCATAGGACCAAATGTGTTCAACTGGCATAGCACCATCAGGATCACGCTCAAAACTCCACTATTTCTGAATGCCGCATGATTCAAACCAGGTGGGGGAGCCACCAGAAGCACCAGGGCGCTGCCTTCCCTGGCAGCCCAGCCAAGCCTTGACGGGCCTGCAGTGGCTGGCGTGCGGAGGGAGCCGAGATCGCCGCAGGAAGTACAGGTGCATGTATGTGTAAGGCAAGCTTCCCCTTTGCTCTTCCAAAAGCATCCTTCAGCGACAATAAACAGGAACCGGAACACAAACACAGCCAAAAGACCACCAGAACAGAAATAGCATCACCCCCGCATTTAAAACCATATGAAGCCTTTTTAAAGCAGCTATAAGCACGCCTCTGTGTCCTTGTCCAGTGAATCAGTACGTATATCAGACAAATGGTGCATACTTTACATTGTCTTGCATCATTTTGTCATCATGTAAGCGATACTGACTTAACTCTCAGCACTGCAGTGAATGAGATAAGGAAATAATTGATACAATGCAGCACTAATTACATGTCACAAAGGCAACAGATAGGAGACAAACAAAACATTTATTTGAAACCAACTGGAATTACAAATTATGCGTCGATTCACTGTTCTTTCTGTTTTTGCCTCTCTAAATTCATTTTCAATACCACCAAATGACAGCTTGTAACGTTATGTGTCCTATTTGGAATTTAATTAACTTTTCCATTAAAAAGAAATGGAATGCTGACAGGAAAATTGTAAACCTGCATTAAAGGCTGGATGTATTACACCGTATATCCTATAATTAAATAAACTAACAAAGAGGATTTTGTATACTGAGATTCTGAAAGCATGGAAATGTTAAAGTTGAGCATATTATTTAATTAACTACATTTTAAAAAACATATATTAACAAAAATGTATGTGGTTAATTGTGTCCTAAATAAATTATATTTATTAAATATGTGTCATTCTGTGGTAATGGAAATTTGTTGACACATAATATTTCATGTGTTCTGGATAAATTCACAAGAGCCAGTGGTGTCATTCGCGTAGAATTCTTAATTTCACTGCTGTTCAAAAAGAAGGCAACCTGCTTGCCTTCCTCATAAATTATTTATTATTTATACTATGAGTCAATACATGCCCTATGTGCTTACACACTGCAGAAACCTATTCAAGCAATCTGTTAATTTTCAGTATTTTAATATCTAGTGTTCTAATGTAAATGAATCGGAGCGTGCAAGTGAGGCAGATCAGATTTCTTCATACTAATGTGATTGATTCTCCTTTCAGTAGACAGAGACAATTGAGTTGCCTGGAAAATTTGATTAACAAGAGTCAGTTATTATGTGACTCAACATTATATAATTATCATTAGTATAGTTGTTATTTACAGATTACTGGGAATGCTTTGCTTTTTTTAACAGCAAGTATGGAGGCATACAATTCACTTGGGATGAATCATGTTAATACAATTTACATCCATAATCAGTAGGGCTCAAGAGATATCAAAAGCAGTTTTCAATTGTACCCTTGACCAAAGCACTTAAACTGCAGTACATCTGACAGTTCCTTTGGACAAGAAGGGTCAGCTTCACTCAGAGAAAACACTTTTTGGCTTTGAATTGCAGTACCAACACGCTCACAGAATGTTTTATGGACCTTATGTGAAGCAAAATGTATACTTGCTTTTCAAAATAATTCTTTAAACATATGATCATACTAATAGTAATACACAGTGTTAACAACTTTTGCCACTTCCCATTTCATATACTGTACAGCAAGAAGCAAACAGTCTCAATTAAACCAAATACCAGAACAACTGAAACTCCACTCTTGCTGAGCACAGAGATTATCGGCTCAGCCTATTGTGGATCACGCAAATGTGAAACTCTGCCTACCATCGACTACGACCAGGCCTGGTACACTCAAAGGCAAGCAGAAGCATTAGTGGGGAAAATGCAAAAAAATCAATAGGCTCATTTACTGAATAAACAAGAAATGTAAGCTTGGAAGTTAAACCAAAAGGCTCCCATGAATGCAAAATAATGGTACTGTTTTTGGCACATCCAGAAGATTTTATGAAATCACTTTGTGGGTTTGCAGCAAGTTGCTGGTGGTAATGCTGTTAAGAAACAATAGAAAATAAGCATTTCATAAGTTCAGCAGACAGGTACTGAAATGATGAATGCAAAATTCTGAATAATATTTTAAATGTTAACTTTGTTTTAGTAAATGAAGGTTGTTTTATTAAGGATAAGAAATTGTAGACCATGTGTTTTCCATTATTTTCAGCTATTTATATTCCCTTCAGCTACAACAGGGCTACAGTTTAATTTTAAAGAAACCTGTAAGTCTGCAGGCGTCACCAGTGTTTTATCGTTTATTTTGGGATTGTAACGCTTGCTGTGGGTGGTGAGGCGAACAATACCGCCCCTCAGGAACAGCAGGAAGGGGCATGGAATTTATCTTGGGATGGAAGTGGAGAGGAATTTAACAAAGCAGTGGGGAGGAATGAAGACAGCTGTTCCAGCATCTGGGGCGGGCAGGGTGGCTAAAACAAGGGCTTGGCACTGTGATACGGACACATTTCCGAGGGCAAAAGTGACCCCGGTCATATAACGTTTGAAAATAAGACACATGGGCAAGGATCGACAGCCTGAAATCTATGGCCTACCCCCCCCCCCCCCAACATGTAGCTACTTATGAGTTATTGTTATCCCAGTTATCGCATGTCTTAGTATGTGAATGTCACATATAATTAAAAAGGAAAAAATATCAACCCCCCCCCCCTCCCCCATTATTCGTCCAAATTTAGCCTAGCTAATTACCCAGTATTCTCATGTCTCTACTTGGACATATGACACCCACACCAACTTCGGAAGGGTGAACACTAGCACACAGACTTCCTCTGGGTTGTTTCCCACTGCCAGCCACCTGCTTCTCCTCACTCCATGGGCTGGAGGCTTTCATCGAGCAGCATAACATGCTCGGAAAAACAGAACTATTTGCCCGGATTCACCCACGGCCCCCAAAGGCACCCAGCCGGCAGTGGGCGACACCACGTGCTGACGAGGCGATGCGAAGTACAGACGCTGAAGCTGCCCAAGGAAGCACCAGCCTGCTCCACGCTCCATGGGCTTCCTTGAAGCAAATAGCTTGATGCAAAGTGATATAGTGATTTTGATTTTTTTTTTAACAATAAATATTTTGCCACCCTGATTGATCAGATGTCCATTAAAGTCAAGGCAACTGCCTGTACAGTGCGGGCCTCCAGCAGAAAGACAGGCTACCTACCTCGCGTAGAGACCTGGACAAGCACATGCACACGTGTGCACACACAATATTAAGAATGCAAGACCATAAGTTCCAAGTAAAACTTTAGTCTCGTCCCCATCAGGTCAAAAAGATGCATCAGCAGAGCTTCCACAGCTGCTGGAAGATGGATGGGGACACGCCGTGTGTCAGTGAGCAGCAGGTGATTTCCTCAGCTCATAATGTCAGTTAAGTGGTTCACCTTCGTAAAACCATGGGGGATCCCTGCCGTGCCACACTTGCATTTCTATATGCCCCCCCCCCCCACCAGGTCTCCACAACAATAGGCATCCTTGATGACTTCAGTGCCTGGTAAGCCTCTAACTTGCTCTCGCTTCCTCTCCATCTCTCCATGGAAATGAGTCCAGGATATAAAGTGTTGCACGAGGTCATATAGTGTGGCACCAGCTTATATAGTGTGGCAGCACTCCAGCTCATGCGGATATATAACACACTTATAAAACAATAAGCAGCCAAAGAAAGCAACCAAACTCAGCCGTGCTTCTGTATGCAGAAAGGTTTTAATGGTTTTAACAGTTTTCACTGTCTATAAAATGTAGATTACAAAGCCTTATCGTGATTACCAAGCTTACAGGAAGGGAATAAATAAATATGGTTGTTGTCCACCAACTTATGCAATTCATAAGTAATTAATATATCACATATACTCGATTACTCAATTACGTTACCAACTTTGACCACCCATCATGCAATTTTGCTACATTTACACATTGCAGGATAATGCATATTACAATAATATGTGAAAATTACTTTTTATTTTAATGCCCCCACTGAAGTATAATTTCTTGTACCAATTACATTAACAAATTTTAAGTGACACATTTCTGTTAATGCAACACAATCATTACTGAAACAGCTTGCTAACATAAATCGTCTCGATGTAATCAGATGGACTTTTCACACTTTGAGTCTTCATGTTTGCAACTCATTACTACGAGTTTTCTAACATTATATTCGACATCATGGAGCCTGTAAAAAAAAAAATGTAACAGCTTATACTAAATCTTTTATGACTTCCAAGATATAAGGCTTTGAGGAAGCTTTAATTAACTGAGCCTCGTATTCTCTGCAAATGGTTGTTTCACTCCCATGAAAAGACACTTTCTAGTTCTTGGAATGGAACTGCTGGCAAAATTTTGCCTTGCTAAGAACCTCATTTAAGGAAGAGACTGACCTGATTTAGATCTGCTTGTAATTTAGAATTGATCTCTCTGTAGCAACACTTACTCTGACTTTCCCCAGCTGAGCTCCAATTCTGCACACACAGCAGCCATTGTACTTGGTCAAACACAAAACTATTAATACAACTATTGTCATTTTATTCATGCTAACATTGTAATCTTAAAGTATCAGTAGTAAAATCCTGTGCTGCTTAAAATATAATATTCTACACTCTGCTCCTGGGCAGAAATCTCCCTGGAGCAACAGGCCGGGATGCTGTACCAGCAGATGGGAACAGAGATGAACCCAAGATTCACCAGGGCGATAAAATCTACCCATCTCCAATGCCCAGAGGGTGCTCCCTGCTAACACGACCACCTGGGAAGCTATATAATATGTAACAAGGGTTACCAATGATGTTTTATAAAAACTGACATTTTAATTAATTTATTACAAAATATGTCACTTTAAAACCAGGGTAACTGGTTTTCCATAGTATGTATAGTTAAGCTGTACTGATGGACATGCAGTGTCGCCCGGTGATACAGGGAACAGAGATGCTTTATGTTGCATGATGGACTGGGATTCTGTTCAAGAATCCAAGTCCATCAGCATTGGACCTTGCAGAGTCCTCAGCATTGTGTCCTACAATGGACTGACATCCCCTATAGGGTGTCCCCCACCTTGTGTCCCCTGATGGACTGGCATCCTGTCCAGGGTGTCCCCTACTTTATGTCGTATGATGGACTGGGATTCTGTCCAGGGAGTCCTCAGCATTGTGTCCTAAAATGGACTGGCATCCTGTCCAGGGTATCCTCCACTTTGTGTCCCATGATGGACTGGCATTCTGTCTATGGTGTCCCCCACTTTGTGAAGTGAGCTTCCTGGGATTGGCTCCAAGCTAAGCATGACCCTTTACTGGGGCAGTGATGTAGAAGATGGATGGATAAACTATATGTGCAGCTTATTAAACACTTGTACTTGATTATTTTTCAGAGTCTAGTGCCTACCAGGAAGTGGTCAGTGTTTGTTTTTCACTGCTACTATACCCTAACAGGCTTGTTGTAAGAGTGATTGATTGCTTGAATCTGAGAATCCATTTAAAAGAAACAATCAGTCAAAAACATTTAATTCTCCTGCTAGAGATCACGCCTCATGTTTTGTCAAATCTGGTGATGGGCTGGCAGGCAGCAGACGAGCTGTGCCATATGTTTAATGTATTCAAATTATTATTCAGCAGTTATTAATGTTAATACTCAGAGCAGTGTTTAGCATAAAATTAGCAAACTGTAAAACTGCATGCTGACTTTTCTTGCAATATAAGATACTTCAGACATTTTAGTAGCAGCTTAGTGGAATGTGTGAAAGAATGAGGTGCTGCCCATGCTTGATGAATATGTTTTCATAAACCTGTCTGTGTCATTAACATGAAGCAAAGGGTGGCATGGCTGTTACGTGCCTCTGTTATGCTCACCTGTTATGTGTGTGTGTGTGTGTGTGTGTGTGTGTGGTGCAAGTCGATTATGTTTGTATTACATTGTGGGGACCAAATGTCCCCAGGGGTTAAGGTTGTCATATTGGGATTAGAGTTTTCCCCTAGACGTGAATGGAGAGTCCCCAGAAAGATGTGCATGTGTGTATGCATGCTCGCGTGTGTGTGTGTGGATATCATTGCTCTGTGACGCTAACTGACTGAAAATGGAAGCTACACACACACATTTATTTTATATGGGCCCATGTAAAATAAAATATCATTTAAGATTTTGATTGGGTGATTGAAATATTGGTGGTTTATTCATACCCTGGGCTACATATTGAATGGGAAAGTCACTTAGCAGCCAGCTCGTTTTATCACAGACACCAAAAATATGCCGGCAATTTTCAGGGTGAATGAAAGGCATTCTTCAGAGACATAAAAAATAAACCCGAACAAAAATGTCTCTTTTATTTGATTATTTATTATTCAGAGAAAAAACAAAGAGGATATTCTCTCTCAGGTTCTTTTTCCCTTATAAGAAACTGTCTGGCAATGCCCTGTAAGTTATACATTTTTTAACATATATGTAGTTTTTTTCCCCAAGAAATTCTTCCTTTAATACAGAGATGACAACTGGTTTATGCATCTAGAAAGCCATTGTTATAAGTTCCCTAAGGCTTTATATTCTTACCCAAAAGAGAATTCACCAGGGAATTGTACTCCAATATGTAAAATCCTTCACCGTATTCTTTGGCTTTATCACGCGGCCCTGCATACGGTACTATTGCAGTGTCTGTTTTGGTGTATACAAACCTGCATACCTGCATTTAAAGCAAGCAATCGTTTTTCAACCACTACGTCTGACATATGAGGATGTTTGCAAGCACTCAACAAGTACTTTCTCTTCTTCAGTTAATTAAATCAGAACTGAAATTTAAAAAAAAAAAAAAAACAAATTAAAGTCATTATACTGGTCATATATCACTAATATTTTTGTCGGAAAAGAAATGCAGAAAAGAAGCGTGTGCTGAAGTGAGAATTTCCCAGCAGTGCTGGTGGTGGTGAGGCCCACACAGATCCCAGCTCCACTGAGGAGATGGCGCTCTGTGACAGAAGCAGGAAGGCGTCCATCCAGCAGACGAGCACAGGGAAGCTTTGAATGCTTAAAATAGAATTTTGTCAGCTTGATCAGCACAGCAGAGCCCAACTGCTTCTCCAGGTCTTCCTTCTTGGCTTTATGTACATAAGCTGTTTATCAGGAGAGCTGTGGGCAGCCTGGCTTTGACAGACAACCCTTTCATGCGATTAGCTACCAGCACACCTTCCTGAGTTTGACTGCAGTTTTGCAAAAGTGATCAATGAGTCCGTGCACATTTTCCTTAGAAAACAACCCCATTTTCACTACCTGCTAATAAACAGTTCTTCTAGGCAGGTTTTTTGTCCATCATGTGATAGTAGGTCAGTAGACTAGAAGTATTATAATGGGTATGATGACACCAATTTAGTTTATTAATGAAATACATCAGTGTGCTCACTTCGGGGATCAATGTACACACCCTGTTCTAATTCTTGTTCTTATGTGTAGTTAAATAAAACTACTCATTCAAAAAAAAATCACCGAAAGCAATGTAATTCCTTGAATTTTTGTCCCATGACGGACTGAGCTTGAGTTAAAGTGTTGCAGTCCTGAGTAGCATAGAAATAAACTGCATGAACTATCAGGTCAGTTTGGGAAGCATGCGCTGATGCAGGGTGTTGCTGCACCCACCACACAGCAAAACTCCTCGGGATCCTGACTGGCAATCCCCCAGGCAGATCCTACCCTCCAGAAGTGGCCATCCATCTGCCGCAGCCAGGTGTTATGTGGGCGTCCCCTTAGCTTGGTCCAGCTGCTTGGGTACTCAGCAATGAGGATCCTGCAAGCCAGATCACCCTTAGGGATACATGCCACATGACCTTAGTGCTGTAACTGAAGCTCCCTCACAATGCAGGTCATGTGCCTCATTTGGGACTCCTCTAGCAACCGCTTATTCAACATAAAGTCAAACAGGCGGCACCAAAGGATTCTCCGAAGAGACAAAGGAGTCCAGTCTTTACTTCAGCTCACAGGATAGCGTCCATGTCTCACAGCCATAAAGCAAGACAGGGAGCTTTAGTATTCTAAAGATTTTGTCTTCGACCTTCGTCATCTTGCAAAGATATCGGGAATGACACACACCCTTTTACACTGACTTCAAGACCCCCCATGCTCTTCCAATCTGTCTGCTGACTTCATAGGAAGAGTCACCTGAGACATGAATGTCACTGCTGAGGTAGGTAAATCTTTGGACAAGGTTGAAATTCTCCCCGCAAACAGACACTACTGATGGCTGTGCCCAAGAAGTCACTAAATGCCTGGATCTTGGTCTTTATCCAAGATATCTGCAATGCCAGACACTCAGACGCCTCCCCGATCAGAGCCTCGTTGACTAAATCACAGCATCGTCAGCAAAGTTAAGATCAGTTAATCTTTCTTCACCAACAGACACCCCACAGCTGCTGGACCCCACAACCCTGCCCAAGACCCAGTCCATACAAGAATTGAACAGAGTAGAAGCAAGAACACACCCCTGGCAAACCCCAGAATCAACTGGAGAGAACGCAGAGGTGCTCCCTCCACTCTGCACAGCCCTCACAGTACCAGTGTGTAGGCTGGTCATGATGTCCAGCAATTTTGGGGGAATCCCACGAAGTCTCAGGATGTTCCACAAGGCAACTTGATCAACTGAGTCAAATGCTTTATGAAAATCGACAAAATGTAATGCTTCAATTCCTTTCTAAGCAGGATGTGGGTCACTAAACCATAGATGGTATGTCACCTGCTCACAGATTCATCTAACAAACACCTCCTTATCTTCCCTCAGGGCCCTCACAGCCATCCTTCTCAGTTGCCGGTACAGACCACCACCAGTATTGGAGTACCAAGTCCAACGATGTAGCTCATGGCGATGGAACCAGGATACAGTGACTCGCCGCCCCAGACCTTTCACAAAATGAAGGAACGTGGAGCTGCGGTCTCCAGACCCATGGGGACCGACGCAATCCTCATAGCCAGTCCTGTCAGTGCCAATGGTCGCATTGAAGTCACCCATAACCAGAGCTAGGTCACCTCGTGAGCACCCTTCAACAACCGAGCAAAATTGCGAGTACAATGTCTCCTTCAATGAGACATAACTCACCGCAGTCAGAGCTTACACTGAGACAGAGAACAGAGAAGACATCCAAGGAGTGCCTTAGCCTGAATCTAGGATAGTTGAAATTTAGCTAGAAGTGTGTTGTGGATCAGATTTTTTGCTGTGTAGATTATTTTCAAAATTGTTCATCATATGTAAATATAAAAGTTAAATGTAAAAGCTAAATATAAATGTTAAAAGTTAAATGTAAGTATAAAAGTTAAATGTAAATATAAATGTTAAATGTAGACTTTAATGTTGAGAACGTATGCTAATTCGCCACGCCTATCTATAGAAATGGGCAGTAGCGACGGAAGCGTGCTAAGTGCTTGGAGGTTAGGGCTGATGGAGGACGGCATAGCGAATTCTGCTCGCTTAGAGGCCATAGAACATGCAGTTTTGGCAGGTGTTCGCGCTGCGTTACATCTTATTGCTACACAGCCAATCAATCACAGTTCCCGTGATTGAACCTACCATTTTGTAAGCGATTTCTCGCTATTTCCGAAAAAAACGTTCAACAGCAGCAGCAACTTACGAACTGCCGCCACCAACTAAAGCATGGTGGGAAAAATTAAAGGCGAATTTATACGATACTACTGATCCCCCTCTCGCCCCAAAATACATTCATAACTTCCCGATGTCACAGTGGAAAGTGTAGATGATGCTGCTCCTGATTGTGTAGCAATAAGATGTAACGCAGCACGAATACCTGGCAAAACTGCACGTTCTATGGCCTCTTACATTTATATTATTTATATTTAATATTTAGCATTTAATATTTATATTTACATTGAACATTTATATTTAGCATTTAATATTTATATTTACATTTAACTTTTATATTTAAATATGAGGAGCAATTTTGAAAATAATCTACACAGCAAAAAATCTGATGATCCACAACACCATTGACTTCTAGCTAAATGTCAGAAAATTGCACTAAATGTTGAAAAAGTGGCAAGTAGAAAAATGTTTAATACTTTTACAAACGGCGACCCATAGCTGGAATGCCAATCCCGCCACCAACTCCCAAAATATTTGTTTCCCTGCAAGTTGGAGGACAGTTTGCAGGGCCAGATACTCTTTAACGTCATACCCAGGACATGAACTATGCTGGCATCAAATTCAAATTAAAGATATATTTGTCATAAAGCAACACAATTTCTATTTTCTATTTCCATTTAAATACCGATTTATATAATTTGTAAATCATCGCATTCGGTTTTTTATTTACATTATACACAGCTTCTCAACTTTTTGGGAAATGGTCCTACTGTATAACACTGAAGAGTAATAGTTTTCCTGTGCTTGAGAGATGAAAGTTGCTACTCATCTATATTTCTCAGATTCTTCTGCAGAATCCTGCCAGCTTCTCTTGGGACATTGTTCTCATCTATATCACACACTAAATGACTAATATACTCATATATCACCCAGAATATTCAGTTTATACTATCAAGGAACCGTTTATACATCAAATCCTAACAACAATATGAAATATAAAAATACTAATCCAATAAAATAAAAAAATAAGTTACAAAGGATATTGTTTCATGTGGGGTGAATAGGGAATTAAATTCTGGAACCGAAGGCTCTATCACCTACTGATAAGAGCCTAGATTGAGATGCCCAGGCTGTGCTGATTAAGGCACCATGAAGGGCTATGGGAATGAAGCTGCACCAGACAGAAGGAGGCAGACAAATGTAGAGCTTTATATGAGAGGATATGGACCTGGAAGTTAATCCTGTTTCCAAAGTGTGCTAGAACAATAGCCAGCCAGCAAGACTTGCGAGAGAGGTGAAATATTCTCAAAGTCAAGCTGGATGCTAGTCTGCTGAGTAGGTAAAGTAGATGGAAAGCATAGTTACTAAAAAAAGAAAAAACTGAGAAACTACTACAAAAGCTGCCTTGCTGCAGTCCAAATTAGAATGTGCAATACAATTTCTCCACAGAAAAATCCACAGCCTGACATAATTCCTGAATTTGCACAGTGGTTAATTTATGATTTTTCTTATTACAAAGAAACATAACCTGTATATGAAAACTTCTGAAGAAATTCTATCAGCTAATATGAAAGGTTACATGTGCAATTAAAAAAAAAAAAAAGGTCCTGCTGTAATTGATTGCTGGAGGTCGAAGAAGCAATTAATATACAGCTTTTGGCAACTAAGATTCTTTACTCTTCTTCCAGGTTGTACATCTGTTTAATTAAAGAAGCACTATTGAAATACAAAAGAATAATACAACAAGTTTTAAAAAAATGTGTATCATATGCATCGCATTGCTTCAGGAATCGTTTCTATGGCCATTCATCCAGATTATAAAACATGTTACTTTTTTTTAAAAAGAAGATAATAAAAACTAATACAACATTTAAAAAAAAAAAACCACACACACACACACACACACACACACATATATATATATATATGGACACACTGTACATACACACAACAAATGTTTTCCCTCCTAAGAAATTCAGCAGATTGTTGGGGTTGTTTTCCTTCTCCAGTTAACATTCCAAGGAAAGCTCTGGAAGTGTCACCTAGTTAAATATAAGGAGGAATTGAGGCATGAACATAATTATGACAGAGCCTCTCTGATGCTGTGCAGAGTGTCCACAGATGCGGGGACAGAGACTGACATTTGCTTCAGGGCACAGGGCATTGTGGACAGAGAGCAATGTATTAAATGCTATGCTCATAATGCAGAAAGCAGCAAAGCTTGAATGCCTGAAATACCGATAACACCTGACGACCAGAGTCCACGTGAGAGTTTGTCACTTGATAAGGCGGTCGGGAAGATCAGCCTTGGCTTTTTGGCGAGCAGGCAGCTCACATGCCAGATCGCATTCTACAATGATGCAAAATGATGGACAAGCAACAGATTCATCTTACCGTATGAGAAATAAATGCATCCAACATCTTGGAAATTCAGTATTAGTATAAATAGTACAAATATATATGAACTAAAACACATATCCTATAACAATTACACCAGAGCTGCCTCATTATATCTTCACTGCGGTATTTTTAATATTTTTTTAGTTTTTTTTTTTTCACTTCACTTCTTTTTAATTACATGGATCTGTACTCCGACTGAAGGAAAAAAAATAGCCAGAGGAGGACCTGAAGCATTCAGGTTAACAGTGAAGGTATGCAGTTTCACTTCAACTTTGACATGGGTACCTCATTTTCTAGTGGCCTTTTATATCAGAAAACGTGTGGCTGCTTCATATTCTATTGGCCTTTTATGTCAGAAAGCGTGTGGCTGCCTCATATTCTATTGGCCTTTTATGTCAGAAAGCGTGTGGCTGCCTCATATTCTATTGGCCTTTTATGTCAGAAAACGTGTGGCTGCCTCATATTCTATTGGCCTTTTAT
>JAABNX020000040.1:25013013-25028628 GCA_015163995.2 Mormyrus lacerda
AAACAAGACAAGTGCAACAAGTAAACAAGACAAGTGCAACAGAACAACAGACAATACATAAATGAGCAGCAAATGAGGGTCTGGGGGTGCACTGTATGAGTGAATGTGTGAGTGTGTATGTGGTGGTGGTGGTGGGGGCGTTACTAAGGCTCAGATGGAATGAATGAATGGGTCCATCAAGCTTAGGGTATCCAAAATTCCCCCCAACCCCCCTTTCTGGGGTTCAATGACAAAAAAACCTTTGCGTTTTCGATACGACTCGCCTATCGTTGGTGCCTGAAGACCAAATGTCAAGAGGTTTGATCACACAGTATATTCCCAGTATGACGTGAATGGCTTGATTGCTATGGAGTGCCTGGATAGTGTGTTGGATATAAATAAGGACAATTAGGTCAGAATACAATTTGCAGATAGTCTACCCCAGGGGTAATGGAATCTTGTCATTTTCAGGAAACAAAAAGAAATTAATTAAATTTGTCACAGTGACAGTTCTGACTCTGATTAAAAATCTTGGGACAAGTAAACGCTTGCTAATTTAATTTCTGAAAATGAAAAGCAAGGACACTAATAAAAACTGCGAGCAGTTTAGCTGGAAGTGACGTTTACAGGAGGTTGTGCATGTTGTACATATGGCTGTTACCTAATGAATACTTGTGCGGCATTACTTTGTTGATATGAACTAATATGTGATATAATTTTTACTGCCTTCACAATGCACTAAAACTTGGTTTCCTCCAAGTTTTAGTTTCTGTGTGTAAGGTTGCACAATACTGAAAAACACACATTGTGAAATATTTATGATAAATACTGTAGTGCGATATTTATAAGCCAAAAAAAGAGCTGAAAATGCACCCAAAATAAAATATAGCCAAATAGAACATACTATTATCTACCAATACAGTTTGTTGAATACGTTGTGTTGCTACAGATTGTGTAAACAGACACAAAACAGTGCCAACAAATTACTTGCTTTTGATTATTATCGTCTGTTTAGAATTGAAAGACGAATGTCTTTTGGTCACCATCTCTTATTCGTGTTTTTCCTCATCACTTATTTTCATTAAATTTCTCAGAAATGTACCTCACTGGATATTAATCAATATGCATACTTGACCATTCTTGTGTTTTTGCATACACGTTTGACGTCATGTTCCATTGATAAAGTATAGTTCCAGTACTCAAGAACAGAGGTGCAGAGGATGGTTCTCTGAAATATATGTGAGTTTCCTCTGGGTACTCGTGGCCCGCTGCAGTCGAAAAAACATGCATTTTGGTTGTCATAGCATCCCTAAACTGAAAACAGTGTGTGCCTGCTGCATTAAACTAACAGCTTATCCCTAACCCTCTGCACCTGTGCCCTGAATCCTCCCGGGACTAGCTCCAGGCCGCTAACAGATAAACATATATGGGGAAAGGATGGCGGGATATTGTGGAAAATGTAACAAATATTATGGAGGTTTGAAAGAAAAATTATGTAATTATATTAACAAAAAACAGTCCAGGCAGTCACTGCATATTTTTGTTCATGTTTAGCTTGTTCCTTGTTTAGGGTTTGTTTACTTTCTGGTTGCTCGGCCTGATCATTGCTGAAAATTGCTGAGCATCTCTCTGGGGAACTCAGGAACAGTGAAGCTAAGCAAGCCATTGGGTGTAAATTTTGCTCAGAACAGGTTTGCACGTCTTAGGCGAACAGCAGCACTGACACTGTTCTGCTCCATATGACAGGCATTCAACACTGTTCCCCATTAGCTCAAAATCCCTGCTTCTTGAAACAGGCAAATTCTCACAGGTGATACTGGTTGTAATTTAAGGCAGGCTCCAAAAAAGAATCATTTGTCCTTGTTTTTATATAGAACTGAAAACTCTCTTGAGAATTATTGCATTTCTAGTTCTTATGCACACTTAATACATAAAAATACACAAGGCAGATTTCATTCCCCAACAAGACAACGTAATTGGAAAAGGTTTTTTTTTTTTGGAAGAAAATTTTTTTATTTAAAACAAAAAAAAACAACAAAGCATTGTCCAAAGAAACACCAGCAACTCATTTTACAGCCCTGAACTTTTGAACCTAATGCAATGGAATGGTTATGATAAAAAAAAGGTAGAACTCATCTGAGTCACCCCATTATGATATTTTTATCATAAAGTTTCATTTATGTTATTATCTTCCCTTCCATTTCATATGAATTGCACAGCTCAGTTGGACAGCTAGGTGAACATGCACACCTTAGCCAGGGGCCTGCTAAAGATTAGCCATCATTCTGGAGAGAGGCCCTCAGTGAGGAGGACGCACCCCTGCTCCATTAGGGACACTGGTAATAACCTCACTTCCTCCTTACGACTAGAGCAGAAATGATGGTGAATCTCTCTATCAGGGTTGGCGTTTTTTGCGTGCTTGTACATCATAATTACGCTGACATATTAAATGATAAATACTGGCCGTCTCGGGCCAGCCTGCTTTGTGCTTCTCCATGTGCCTGCGCAGCCACGTGATGAGAGCACGCGCTACAAGGGCTCAGTCAGCTGCTAAGCCGTTCTGCTCAGATGGGGTTCACGTTACAGCTCTGCGTGGAAACTCGCAGGAATTACAGAGCACAGTGTATCATGATGGTCTAGTTTTCAAACCAAAACACACATGTATGTGCACACGCGCACACAGACGTGTACCCTATAGGGAAATTTTAAAGTTAAGAAACTTTGGCAGCATTCAGGATTGGCTCATAAATGGCTCTCACTTTGCATATCCCTCAAATGAAAATCCAAGCCTCAGAAAGAGAAAATTGTATAGTTACGTACACAAGTTCAGTTACTCCTTTCTACCATGCAAGACATGTTTTTTTTATAGAATTATTACTGCATAATGACAGCATCCTTATGGTGAATCGAAAATAACCTCACTTTGTGATGGTCTTGAACAGAAAAAAAATGCTCAAAATTCTTCAGTTTTAATAAAAACTTAAGACAATACACAAAATTTTAAGACAACAGACATATTTTAAATAAGTTTAAACATTTATGTGATATCACTCAGCCCAGATGCTATTTTGGTGTGAAAATCTATCTCAGGGAATCTGCATGTTCTCCCAATGTCATCATGGGACTCCTGCAGGTAGTCAAGTCCTCCCCCACAGTTCAAAACATGCTAAGGTAAAGTGGAAATACCAAATGTGTGTGTGAATGATGTGTGTGCCATTAAAACAAACAGTTTCCAAAATCATTCATTCTGGGAAGGTCACATTTTTATACTTTTGCCTACTTGGCATCAGGTGGGTGTAGAAATGGAAAAGCAAAAATCATTTTCAGCATTTCATTCAGCAGCATGCTGTAGTGAACACCCGACCTGCGCTTCTCTGTGGTCGATCTTCCAGAAGCTTCATGAATGGAATACTAAACATATCTGCAACATAAGTGATCACTTACCGCCCACCCCTCTGAAAAAAATACACTGTACTCATTCATCTAGCTACAGACACAGAAGCCACATTACAATTATTTAATTTAAAAGAGAACCAATCTCTCTTTTTATCAAATCTATTGAGCAATTAAATGCTACATATATTGAAATTGTTTTTGTACAGTACTTGCAAATGTATATCACAAACCGTTTTTCTTCTTTTATAGCTATTTAAAATAACAAGAGTAGCCTTAACAATCACATTTCTTCCCCTTCCATATATTACTTTTGACTACTTTAAAAAGGTATTGGAGATGTTCGACATTGCTAAATTTACAACTAATATTGTGTGTCCTACAGAAAAAAGTGTAAACAATGTTGTTTATATAATATTATTTTTAGTATTTCAGTATGTAAATGTAGTATGATTTTCAGTATTTCAGTATGTTTTATGGGATATGATTTTCAGTATTTTAGCATGTTAATCAGACATGATTTTCAGTATTTCAGTATGTTTATGGGTTATGTTTCTCAGTATTTCAGCATGATTATGTCATATGATTTTCAGTATTTCAGCATGTTTACAGTATGGGAAATGATTTCAGTAATTCAGTACGTTTATGGGACTTGATTTTCAGTAATTCAGTATGTTTATGGGATATGATTTTCAATATTTAAGTATGTTTATGGGACATGATTTTCAGTATTTCAGTAAGTTTATGGGATATGATTTCCAGTATTTCAGCATGTTTATGTGATATTATTTTCAATAATGTTTCAAAGCCTATTTCTTAAGTGATAAATCAGCTTCACGCTTCACTTCCTGTTATCATGCCAGTAATTAGACATAATCGCTATGTATTGCAATTCTGGGAGTGAATGTCATTTATGGTTTTCTTTAGTTCTTGTAAGCAGCTCTTGTCTTTTTCTGAATTAATTATTTCTCAAAAACAGAACAATCCACCAAATAGAGCTAATGTATAATTTTACAGCGTAAGTGTCCATCAAATCAATTCAGTCGCACTGTGTAATAGAGTATATACACAAATACTATAAACAGAGACAACCCTAAATATTCTACTAAATTGTATGTAATATTTAGCACCTTTCTTTAGCTATTAGATTTCATCCAAGCTATTAAAAAATGCACATCTTAAAAAAAGCACCATAGCAGAGCTAAATACTTAATAGCAGAGGTAAATACTTAATTTAGGTTAAAAGTAGGTTAATATGCAAGATTTGACATAAGAAATCTTAACGTGTTTAATATTATATACACACACACACGCACGCACACACACACACACGCCACACACACGCACACACACAAAGCCCTTAAGTATTTCAAGTATAATGGATTCTGTGAGCTTTACATGCTCTGGAATGAAAGGAATCACATAATGAAATAGGGCACAACTGACTCATTAGTCTGCACTGCACATAGATGAGCACATTAACGCACAAACTAATTAAGGGTCTTTAAATTAGATCTTTGACTTTAAAACTAATAAAAGTAATAGAATACAGAATGAAGCAGGCAGGAAACCAGATAAATTAACTGCTACATCCATACCAATCTGATGCAGACACCCTATAATGGTTATGTTTCCTTGCTGCTGGAAGGGATCTGAAAAATCTCACTTAAAATCCACAATCAATTAGTGTAGTTACTTGGACTGACTGTGCAGCAGGAAAAAAAGGTTCACATTTTCAAAAGGCAGAGCATGGGTATCTTCATGGTAACAGCTGTTTTCCCCCAATAGTTTTCCGCTAATTATATCTGAGACTTTTACAGTGCCGTTTTCAAACCCAATTATTCCATCTGAAAAAACTGACACTGCACAGGAGTCTATAAATTAAACATGATTCATTAAACAGCTCACCTTCATTTCAGAAATAAATTTTTAATCAAGAGATGCTTAATATTTTCACACTTTGTTCACTCATAGGTTATTTTTTAACATCTGACCTTTGGAATGTTGCCACTTTGTACTGCGTTGTCCTGCACGCTGGCATTTGATTTCCATTTTCCCATGAGAAATGCAGAGTTATCACAGGGATCATGTGTGGTACGTCCAATACACCTACCAATCTGTCAGACACAGTAGATTTGTTAAACTAATGAAGATTTTGTTAAGACCTTAGTCATAAAAATGTTTAAATAGGAGAAAGTTCAGCAGGTAACATAAAAATTACTACGGAGCGGAATATGGGACACATTAGACAGGGATAATGCAACATTGTTGGATTTTCCCCTTTACAAAACTGAAATTACAGCAGATATTACAACAATTCAAATCGCAGGAATCCTAAGTTCAGTCACAAGGTTGCCAACTACCAGCTTTTACTAGCTACTGTATAGAGAAGTCTGACTGTGTTTTGTAGGAGAAAACCAAGGTTATTTTCAAAACTTTTGTGGAGAAAGATGTTTTTTTTTTAGAATCAATAACCTTTAAGCTTACTTTTGTTGAACTCCAGATTACACTGTTTTTTTAAAACCAAATAATGACATTTAAAATAATGGATTTGATGGACTAAAAGACACCCTAAGGTGAACAATAGCAACTTTCTTGTATTCCTCATCACAGAAACTCAGAAATTCAGTTTTGTTGAAATCTGCCTTTGGTTTGAAAGTTAATTTTCTTCAGATTTAATTTGAATTTTTGGTCTCCTTTCACTAATTCTCTGAAACACTTTTACAGTAATGTTCATGCAATTCAAGCTTAATAAGTGTTCTTGGTGGACTTTTTGTTGACAAGGGCTTAGTCATACATAACATAAAGCATTTATTTTAATTCCAAAGATCAAAATCTTCTCAAAATATTCTGAATGAATATGTCACGTCGAGATGGCGGCAAAAGCAGGCATGGGGAAAACCAAAAGGGGCTTGATTAAAGAAAACTACACTACAGGCAGGACAAAGGAAACAGACCACGAGGGGTCAAAACAGGGTAGGGAGGATCAGGCAAGAACACTAGACAGAGGACATACTGGGGAGCACATGCAGGCAGCAACATCAATGACTGGACTGGGGATCGCAGGACCAAAGGACGCTTTATACAGGGCACGTGAGGGAGCAGACGAGAGGCACCTGGAGTGATCCACACGAGGGCTGCAATGAGAGGTAAGATTAAACAAGGAACAGGTGTGACTCATTAGAGCTGCATGAGGGAGAGAGCAAAGGTGTAGGGATGCAGGGTGTGACAGACAATATACACACATATATGAAAATATGATGCATACAGAAATAGTTGTCATCTCAAATTCTGTCCAGTGAAGTCCAGAAAACAAACTCTGCATCACCCAAAAGATTCTTAACCAATCACAACACAAAACCTGCCAGGACAAATAGAGTATTAAAGGCGTCCTGCTCTTGGCTTGCCTGCTCAGCAACCCTGACATCTACAGTATACACAATGGAATGGAGTATTAGAGGCGTCCTGGTCTTGCTTTGCCCGTTCAACTCCCAGACATCTACAGTACACACAACAGAATAGAGTATTAGAGGCATCCTGGTCTTGCCTTGCACCCTCAGCTCCCAAACATCTCCCAGCATCTTGCTCCCAGACAATTGCAGCTACCTTCTAATGCCCCTCCCATCCCATCAAGGGTGCACTTGCTGAGCCACAGAGATATTTTGCTTTCAAAAGTGTGAAAATATGCCCCCCTTCCCACAGCACTCTGGACTGGCCGCTGCCTGCAGAGCATCCAAAAACTCGGTGCTCATTCGCTCTTTCAGCAGCCAGAGGGCTGTGCCTGGCAAGCATGGGCCATGACGCTGGGCACCCGGACCCTGAGAGAGACTGCCCACAAGGCATATCCTACTTCCTGGTCTTGGCTCTGGACTCTTCTGGCATGTTCTATCTCCAACCTGGGACCAGAGTGCCAAAACAAGTAACACTTATCACCTCTTTGCATTGCTCCCAAAACTCAGTATGAAAATAACTGGCCTGTTAAATTATAGTGTGGGACACTGCTTAATGTGTCTTTATGCCTGATATGCAGAAATGTGACCATGAATGTTTAATAACTGCAAGAAGCAGCTTATAGATAAGTGAAAAAAATAAATTGCATGCTATTTTGTATTTATTTACACAGATAATAAAACATCTACTAAAAACAATTACCACATACAACAAAAAGCTACTTTAGGAAATATTGTAATAATCACAATATCATCATAATCATAAGAATTATAGAGAAAAAAATGGTTAACCTTATGATAATTTATAGTTCCTATTGTATTCCATTATTTATTCGAACATGTTTTGTGTTTTAGGCAATACTGGCCATGCAATTTGCATAAATCGACAAACATGTAAATGACATCAGCAGTAGGCACAGCTGGAAGGAAATGGGTTTTATGCAATTAAACAGTGAGATGCATCTCAGAATACATCCTGTGCCTGTAATGAACACTACTCTGTATTACATGATCCTCAACAAATATATAAAACCAAATGAATTTTTGGGCTCGAACAAACGTACACCGCAGACCATTCAGGAGAGCACATTTTATCTCTTTAAATAGCAAGCTTAGAAACAGCAGTCATGTGAGCTGGTTCTTTACAGCCTTAAGCTAACATTGTCTATTTCCTATTCCCTCCATATAGTTTTCTGACCTCACTTAATATGGCATTTTAAAAGTTCTGTCAAGCTTTTTATAACTTTTTGTATAACTCTCAGGGGAACTGCCTGTTCCAGACAGTCTACTGAGCAAGTGAGTTAAGCAGCACACTACCTTCTATTCCGACCTGCGTCCCCATCCATAAAAAAATAAATAAATCATAGGCACTACTTTTTAACACTCCACTGAAAATGAAACGAATTACATGTCATTTTCTCCCAAGAGAGACTTTGCCCTTTATAAAAATACGTGTTAAAAAAATCTAAATGAAACCAACAGACATAATTCTGACCTGTACACTTGGTTCAGAAGCGTAGCATAACATAATTTTTTTTTTTTTTAAAGTTCTCTCTTCTGGTTATAAGCATTGTTTTCTGCTCTGTTGTCTCAGTTTCCAGAAAAGCAGAGTTTGACTACATACCACTGTGTATTTTAGACGAGACACAGACACACAGTGGAATGTTACAGCTACAAATTCCTGCCAGCCAGCTATAATAGTAAATAATGAGATATCTCTAGTAATCTAAATGTTTAAAATCAGGAGTCATTATATGTATACTATCCACTAAAGCCTCTTGCTAAATAAATCTTGTTTCATTGGGGAGAATTTACTTATAAAAGGACAGAACACAAACAGTTGTAGGGAAAGGAGACTGTCTTCAAGCAGTATTACTTTAATGTTACACCTACAGTAAGCATGTCTCCCAAAGATCAAACATGACCCGCAGCATATGGGGCAGCCCTAAACCTGAGCACACTGCACCAAGCATCATGGAAAGAATGAGAATTAACACCAGGTTAGTGAGGCTTAGAGTTCTGCAGCATTTTTTAGTTTGCTATCTGTTCATTAGCAGACCAAATCAATGAGAAAGCGCAGGGACATCAATAATTGTTGGTTAGATACATGCACGTGACAAATGTTTCTCTTGGAGCCTGACATTGGAGGTTTTGCTCAAGGTAAAATAAGCTTCTGTCAGTGCTTAAATGAAAGCCAGCGATAAGGATGGCAATACTAAGCTACACAAACAAGTCCCTGTGCTCAAAATATTCAAATGTCTGCAGGGGCAATGAATTTCTCATCATTTATTAATTTACAATATGATTAATTAATTAAATCCCCTGAATATATTAATTAATACAAAATCCTTTTTTTTAAAAGGTTATTATTCTTGTTGATGAACAATAATTTATCCCTCAGATTATATAAAGACATTGAAAATAGGGAAGATTGGTTTAAGTCAGATAAGTATTCAAAGAATCTAACAGGGAATCTGTTTTTTCTATAGACAAAGACAAGCTTAATTGCACATGACACATTTTGGGTTCTGACAACACAACTAAAGATGTACTTTCATGAGCCCAAACAAACTGGACGATTATATTCGCGGCAAGCTGTTGTGCTTACAGTGTGACATGAAACGTGACAGATCTAATCTTCAGTGGCACTTTGTGCAATGATCACGTAGTCATAAAGCAAACTGGGTGAGTGCGTTGCCACAGTGAAATGTATTACACTAGGGACATTCCAGGGCTGTATTCTTTCATATAATAGGACATTCGATGACTCTGTTGAACGGGCATGATTTCATACATGCGATAAGCCTGTGTGAAAGCTATACAAGACACTGCCCAGTAAATGGTAGGTAAGCGTCACAGCGATATCTGGATAAAGGCCTATGTGCTCACAGACTTGCCAGTTGTATTGCATGAACTCTTTTCAAAACCATTTTTTGTTCTTGTTGCATGGCATATTTTCCAGTTTTCTTCTTATGGTCTTCGGGGTCTCTGTTTCATAACCATCACATCATCCTCGCCCGGGGGCTGGGGGGTGCAGTGTCCCATTGTGGTTTTTGTTTACTCAGTCTGAAAGGTAGCTTTGCTAAAGGTTTGAGGGGAAAGCAAGGGTCTCTATGGACATTACTGTAGATTGGATATATTAGACAAATTAAATGTTTTTTGGGGGTTAAACAAATACAGTCAGGACAGAAGGGTGTAGATTAGTAGATTAGAATAGAGATTAGAATAGAGTGCACTATTAACATACCTACTCACAGTGACCTCTAACATTGGGGGGGAGGGGGGGTATTCTCCAGTGGTGGGGTGTGGGGATCATTCTTATGTAAATTGTGACATCACACATGGGCACACATGCAATACTCATGCAATTGTGAAAGGATGCAATGCAAGAAAGATTTTTAAATAAGTCTAACATAATTTTAACAGGACTACCCCAGTTTAGGGTGCAGTTTCACAAATAAACACAACAAAAACTGATTCATATGATATAATGATTTTGTATGATGCAGGACTATGTCAACTGCAAGGACGGAGGCAAAGGAAGGTGTTGGGAAAACTAAAAGGGGCTTTATTAAATGTAACTACAGACAGGGTAAAATGAAAGAGACCACGAGGGATCAGGAGAGACCACAGGACACAGGACAAACTGGGAAGTACATGCAAGCAGCATCAATGACTGGACTGGGGAGCTCAAGGGAGGGAGGCACCATATACATCACTGACGAGGGAGCAGACAAGAGGCACCTGGGGTGATCCACACAAGAGCTGTAATGAGAGGTATGTTTAAACAAGAAATAGGTGCATGGATTCATAATGAAAAATAAGGAATTTGCTCTTAATTCGTCATCTGTTTCATCTATATAATCACAGAAACATGTTAAATAACAAAAGGTGCCATTATGAACAGCAAACACAAAACCCAAAAATATAGCGTGGTGATTTTTTTTTCTAATATTGTTCAGTTCTAAAAAAATCTGTTCATGTGATAGTACTGAGGACTTGGTGAAAACTGCAGAGGGAGTAGGTCAGCTTGAAGCTTCACAGAGAACGAAATGTGATTTTTAACTGAGGAGTAAGAGTTGCTGAGGCCCCTGCCTATTCAGTCTGCATGCAAAACATTCAGATGCTCCTCTACTTATGAATGAGTTACATTCCAGGCGGCCGTTCATAACTTGAAATGTTCTTAAGTTGTTATTCAACATTATTTTAATGGTATATACAAGTACAAAGAACTAGTATGCTGGGAGTATGTGTGCTACACTGCTGCATGGCGGGAGTAGCGGCCAGAAGTCGTACTAGGCAGAACTGCCACACAGAAAAAAAAATGATGTTGCGGACAGGAAACGGGAGCCCAAGGATCACAATTTGGACCTGCAGTCCTCTTCATTCGTATGTCTGAAAGTTTATAAATTGAAAGTTTGTGAGTAGAGGAGCGCCTGTATAATGAGAGAAATTCAATTGGAGCAGATTAATTTAGGTCTCAAGATCTGAAGCAAACACATCAACAACCTTCAATATTATGGCAAAGCTCCGGAAGAGACTCCAAGGCAGGCAACTTTTGTCGAACAGCCTCTTTATTAAGCAGCAAGTTAGCTTTGAACAAAACTGTTGGGGTAGCAGGTGCAGAATCCATGTCCTATTTTCATGAACCGGTGGAGGTGCTATGCAGCTTACAACTCAGCAACGCCCCTCCCACACACTCATTCACATTGCCGGTACACTCCCCACTGCTGACAACCTAAATCCTGATCATGGGAGCATGCACATCGACCACACGAACTAACACCTAAGATAAGGACATAAACTAAATAAACCAGAGGCAAGCTTTAAACATCACAGAACACTCTAACAAAGACAAAAACCAAGACATAATTGACAGTTGAACACTGGGGCATGCTGGGAAATTCCCAACGTCACGCAATATCCCCAATCAGATCGCCCCGGCTGTCCCAACTATTCAGAACAAAGTCCCGCAGGCGATCTGGTCTTCGGCGTTGTCTCCGGGAGGAAAATGGCACAGCCCCTGTTCTGGAAATGGTGCCCTCGCTACTCGCTCTGCCAACAGGTCCCCTCTGGTCAGTAGAATCTAGCCTAGCAACCGGTGACGGCATAACTCCAGCTACTGGGAAACCCGGTACAGTTGAGTCGTCGCGCGGGGTAACCCCAGGAACCACAGCAGCGGGATTTGGGCGAGCATGAGGCCGATACGGTGCCAGCCTATCCCGGTGAACCACCACATTCTTACGGTAGTCTGGCTGGCGCACCCGATAAGCGACTTCAGTCACCTTGTCTACTACCTCACCTGGCCCCCTCCAATGGCTGTCCAGTTCTGGATTCCGTCCCTTCTTCCGGGAGGGGAAGTAAACTCAAACCTGGTCCCCGGGGTCAAAGTCCCGCCCCCGGCTGCGCACGTCATATGCCCTCTTCTGTCGTAGGGTGGCGGCACCCTGCTGCCCCCTGGTCAGGGTATGGGTGATCCGCAACTACTCCTGCAGCTGTCGGAGGTATTTCTGTCCGCCCTCCCCTGGTATTTCTGGCTCCGGGGGTGCTCCAAAGGCCAAACTGGTGGGGGTACGGAGCTTCCTCCCAAACATCAGTGCAGCAGGAGTACAACTGGTGGTTTCCTGCACTGACGCCCGGTATGCCCACAGGATCAGGGGCAGGTGGCGGTCCCAGTCACGTTGATGGTGATCCACAACAGTAGCCAGCTGGGTGGTCAAGGTCTGGTTGAATCGCTCAACCAACCCATCACTCTGAGGGTGAAGGGGAGTAGTGCGCGTCACATGCACACCAACCAGCTGGCACACCTTCCCAAACACCTTGGACTCGAAGTTCCGCCCCTGGTCGCTGTGGAGCTCCTCCGGCATGCCAAACCGGCTGAAAAACTCCTCCACCAGTTTGGTTGCAGTGGTGAGCGCACTTTGGTCCGGAACAGCGTACGCCTCGGGCCACTTAGTGAAATAATCCATGGCCACAAGCACATACCGGTTCCCTGCTTCGGTTTGCGGAAATGGGCTAAGTATGTCCACCCCGACCCTCTCCATGGGTGCTCCCACCACATAGGGTTGCATGGGAGCCCTAGACTGCTGACCCGGTCCTTTTTTTGCATCGCACAAATGGACGTACTGCTCCACGTCCTGCCTGCACCCCGGGCAGTAGAACTGGGCCCGCAACTTCCCTAGAGTTTTGGTAACCCCAAAGTGCCCAGCCCCCACAGCGCTATGTACTGACCGTAGTACCTCCTGCCGGAGCGCTTGGGGCACTAGCAGCTGCCATATGTCCCGGTGGCCCGTTGGGTGCTGCCACCTCCGGTATGCAAGCCCACATTTAAGCTCCAGCGACTGCCAATGGGACCGGTAAATCTTAAGTTCTGGCCCTTCAGCGGCGACCTGTGCCCACTCTGGACAGTGCTGTTGTTGTAGCCACAGCAAGATCTGCCCGAGTACGGGATCGGCCGCCTGTGCTTGGGCCAACCAATTCCTGCTGAACTCCTCCAGTGGGGGGGGGCTCACATCTGTTGCCGCTACTCGCTGCTCTTGGTGTTCCCGCTCATCAGCCTGTCAGCAGTGACAGCATTCCTCCGCCTCGCAGGGCCGCCAGGAGAGAGCATCTGCATTCCCGTGCAACCGCCCCGGCCGGTGCTCAATGGTGAAGTCGTACTCTTGGAGCTCCTCCAGCCAACGAGCGAGCTGCCCCTCAGGGCTACGGAAACTCAGAAGCCAGATCAGGGAATCATGATCGGTGCGCAACTTAAAATGCCGCCCGCGGAGATATGGACGGAAATGCCTGACCCCCCGCACCACCGCCAGCAGCTCCTTCCGGGTGATGCAGTAATTGCGCTCCGGTTGACTATTGGCCCGGCTATAGTACGCGACCACTCGCTCCTGCTGGTTGTGAAAGGACAGCTCCAATCCCCTCGTAACGGGCGTCAGTGTCCAAGATGAAGGGTAGGGTCGGATCAGGACACATGAGCACCGGGGCCTCTCCCAGTGCCTCCCGGAGCTGCCACGTCGCACTCCTCTGTCCACTGGAATCGTCGTCCCAGCTCTGTCAGGCGGTGGAGTGGCCATGCGACCGCCGCAAAGCCCTTCAGAAATCGGCAGTAGTATGAGGCAAGCCCCAGAAAACTCCGAACCTCCTTAGTTTCGGCCGGGGTGGGCCAACCTTGCACCACTGCAATCTTCTCGGGATCAGTTGCTACGCCCTGCCCACTGACCACATGCCCTAGGAACTTGGTTTCCCTCCTTAGGAATGTGCATTTCCTAGAGTTGAGGCATAGTCCCGACTGCCTAATAGCCCCCAACACGGTTCTCAAGTGCCTGATGGTAGGTCGGCGCGTGTACCAGTAGATCGTCCAGGTACACCACACACCGGCTTCGGGGGATGTCTACCAGGACCCGCTACATCAGGCGCTCAAAGGTGGCTGGGCTATTACAGAGCCCGAAGGGTATCACGTTGAACTGCCACAGTCCCTGTCCCACGGAGAAGGCAGTCTTGGCCTTGGAGTCTTCATCTATCTTAGCCTGCCAGTAGCCGCTCCGTAGATCCAGGGACGTGAACCAAGCCGACCCGGAGATCCAATCCAGTGCGTCGTCAACTTGCGGCAAGGGATAGGAGTCCTTACGGGTAATGTCATTTAGACGACGGTAGTCGACACAGAAACGCCAGCTCCCATCTTTCTTTTTCGCCAGCACGGCCGGTGCTGCCCACAGGCTGTTGGAGGGAGAGATCACTCTGGTGGCAGCCATTTCCCTTTTTTTGTTCTGCGATTTCCCTCATAGCCAGGGCCAGGCGGTGAGGCTGCAGTCGAATGGGGGTAGCATTTCCCGTGTCAATGTGATGTTGGACGAGGGAGGTTCGGGTACAGTCCAGGTCGGAAGCCGCAAACAAATCCACGTTCTCTCCAAGCACCGTCTGTAACAACTGGCGCTGCCCCTCAGTTAGCCTAGCTCCTTCGCATGCCACAAGCTCCTGGACTGCCTTCTGAGTCTCCTTTGATGGTTCGCCCGGGGTTGGGGCAGTGATCCGTTGGTCTTGCCACGCCAGAGAAGAATAGTGCATGCTCCAAACCGCAGCTCGCCTTCCGACACATCCACCGTCGCTCCCCAGCGTGACAGCATGTCCAGCCCCACAATGCAGTCATCGGTGATGTCAGCTAACCACACCTCCTGCTGAAGGGTCACCCCACCTATGCTGATCTCCACCATCTTCCTGCCCCGTATGGCTGCGGGCGCCCCAGTGACCGTCACAAGGCGGACAGCCGTGGTGGCCCAACCCTTAGGCGATTGCCCCTCTGTCCCCGGCAGTACTCCCGGCCGGACCAGCATGACCGTTGATCCTGTATCCACAAGGGCCTCGCAGCAAACGCCGTCTAACCGACACAACATGTAGAGACCCTCCGTCTTCCCCAGACGGCCCACTCTCTGCTGTGTGGTTGTTTTCTTCGGAGGGGGAATCACCGGGGGGAAGGCGCACCCCTCACTGCGCCGCCCCCATGGCGTTTCCCGCCTGCTCTCCTGGTAGACTCAGAGGCGTTGGTGCCGGGCAATTTCGAGCGAGGTGTCCAATGAGGCCACATCGGAAACAGGCTCACCTTTCCGGTCTCCTCGCAACTGATTGGGCCCTCGCCTGCCTCGCCTCCACCTGCTCCGCCATCACCTCCTCATCACAGCCCTTGACTGGAAGCTGCTGCTGCCCCATTGATGCCGTTGCCACCGTCGCCGACAGAATACCCTCAGCTCTCTCGGTCTCTTGTAAAGCCGCTGCCAAGGTGACGGGGGCCTGCAGTCTGACA
>JAABNX020000040.1:25054953-25067543 GCA_015163995.2 Mormyrus lacerda
GTCTTGTTTGTAACTTGTTTGCCTTGTTAAATGTTATTTCTTCTTTTTTGTGAAGTGTCCTTGAGTGTTTGAAAGGCACTATATAAATAAAAATTATTATTATTATGAGTCCCGGTGACCCCTGAGAATGTGGGAATCATGAAGAGAGCCAAGAGAGTGGTGTTCACCAAGCAGCATTACTTTACTTACATGTCCCCTTACACATCCTGTTACATGTCCCCTTACATGGCCCTTTACACATCCGTTTACACATCTGTTTACAGTCCTTTGCTCAACACCTAACGTCCATTACACATCCCCCCTCACATCCCTCTACACATCACCTTTTATACCATTTATACATCCTTTTATACATCCGCTTACAAAAAGAAAAAAGAAAACTATATAGTCCAAGATTTAAATACCACGCCTGTGGTAAAATTACATTTTGTCATAATGTTTGTCAGAATTCACCATGGACATACACAGTTCAGAGCAAAGCTCAGGATCTTAGCACAAGGTCAGCTATATATGCAGCACCCCTAGAGCATTTTGCGGGTAAAGACCCTTGCTGAAAGGCCTATCAGACATGTGGCTGTTCTGCCGAGGACAGGATTCAAACTGGCCACTCTCCAATCATAGGTGCTGCGGCCAAATTCACGGAACCACATACCACCCCCTGAAGCTAAGGACTGTGTACAACATGACAAAATCACTAGATGTATTCCAAGAGAGTGCCGCTTGTTGGGGCTGGGCAGAACTGTTCATAATGTTCTCTGATTTTGCTACCATCCTCATCTCTGATGCTGCCTTCAAAGGGTCCATGGTCAGTTGTGTGGTGGTGCTGGACAGCATGGAGATGTATTCTGACCATTTGGGACTGTAAAACATCTCCAGCAGCCTGCTACATGTCAGAGGACTACAGCTTGTAGCACTTTGTTTTTTCCTCATGGATCAGCTTCTTTAGCTTCACTTGCGCCCACTTGAACACCTTATCCTAGACCTGAAGGATGTCTTGTTCTGTTGTTCAGGGGATGGCAAAACTGAAATCAATGTTGATGTGAACCGACAAAGTAAGGATAAAGTGAAAAAAGGTTCTGGAGGAGGGTTCAGCCAAATACAGAAAAAATCAGCATTATTTAGAACCAGTGAGAAAAGCTGTAGTCTGTTAACTGTACAACACCGCCTAGGGTCATGTCGTTAGTAGAGGTGAGAGCAAAATAGCCAGCTAACTAATATACTGTATGCAACCAGCCCTGCATACCATATAGCCAAAAATGCACTGGGTTTCTAGCGTTATTAGCAGGCTGTTCTTGACTGGGAAAAAAAAGAAACAAAAAAAGAGTGTTAGCGTTACACACATACCTCAGTCAGAGCTGACACTGATGCATTGTCGTGTCTGCAGAGAAAGACGTTCTTATGTCTTTGGACAGTACTGAGGTCGAATAAGACCTGTGTAAACCTGAGACATCCCATTCTTAACACATGGGCTTTAATATGAAATTGGCCCACCCTTTGTAGCTATAACAGCTTCTACTCTTCTAGGAAGGCTGTCCACAAGATTTACGAGTGTGTTTATGGGATTTTTTGACCATTCTTCTAGGAGAGTATTTGTGAGGTCAGGCACTGATGTTGGACAAGAAGGTCTGACTTGCAGTCACTGCTCTCATTTATCTCAAAGGTGTTCTGTCGGGTTGAGGTCAGGGACCTGTGAAGGCCAGTCAAGTTCCTCCATAACAGACTCACCCATCCATGTCCTTATGGACCTTGCTGAGAACATGTCTTCACTGCTCTAGAGTCCAGTGGCAGCGTGCTTTACACCACTGCATCCGACACTTTGTATTACGCTTGGTGATGTAAGGATTGGGTGCAGCTGCTCGGCCATGGAAACCCATGCCATGAAGTTCTCTATGCACTGTTCTTCAGCTAATCTGAAGGCCACATGAAGTTTGGAGGTCTATAATTATTGACTCTGCAGACAGTTGGCGACTTCTGCACACTGTGTGCCTCAGCATGCGTTGTCCCTGCTCTGTGATTTTATGTGGCCTACCACTTCGTGGCTGGGTTGCTGTTGTTCCCAATTGCTCCTACTTTCTTATAACGGAATTATGTTAACAGGACGTGATCCACAAATGTGCAAAATACGTTTCACGTGTACAAATTGCTCCATATTTTTGTGGATATGATTTTACATAACACAAATTTTTAAAAATGCATATTTGTGGATAGTGAAATTTATGTGGATCATGGTACCTGATGATAATTGTCTACTGTGGGTTACAACTAATAAAGTCCAATATATATTTCCATATGGCCCTAATGTGAGGCACAATGCCTCACACATATTACTCTGTGAATCCTGAAGATATAATCCTTTACTGCATACCTGGTCAACCCATCCACCCTTTCGTCCAACTGTTTTCCAAACCCCTATATTCAGCACAGAGCTGCAAGTAAACCTGGAAGCTGGAGCACAAGGCAGGGGAATTAAACACACAACGTTGGAGGTCTGAGACTGTAGTGCTTCCCACAGAGACCCTGGGCCTCTCTGGGTCAAACCAGCTACCAGATAATTAGTTCACAGCTTCAGCATCTGGCTTTGCCCATAGAATGCCAGATAGTGTAAAAAAATACCAGTTAGTCCTTTTCATGCAGCATATGAATGATAATCTCATACAGCTAATGGGCTTTTTCTGTCCCTCAGCATTCCTGCCCTGCACCTAAAACCTCTCGTATATCTGTGGGAAATCTTAAACATTCATGCTCCTTGTTTCCCAGCAGTCTGAATCAACCATACACTTTGAGTTGCTGGTGTCAAACAGCTGAGTGCAAGTTGCCATAGTGATAACTGAAGCAAACCACCTCATTCACATGTATAACCCTGGGCTGAACATAAATTTATCATGTCAAACAATAAATCCCACTTTGCAGAAAAGTAATCTAAAATAATCTGCCAAAATTTGTAGATTTATTTACTGCAATCCTGCCAAACCGAGCTCAGCAGTATGTCAGGCAGATGTCTAGGTCTGCAGTCCATGTACCGTAGATGCTAAACTACAAATAATAAACATAAATAAATAAAATATCATTAAAAGGTGTAACTGAAGCTGTCAGCAAGCTGTCAGTGAGTGGATAGTGAGTACAGTAAGCAGCCCTAATAGATCCAATATTATGACATCTACAACGATAAAAGTGAGTCTTGGTGTAAGACTTGCAGAAGGCAGGGTGACAAACAGAAGCACATGCCTCTCCACCTCCTCTTCACTTGGTTTTTAAGATGCTGCTTACACAAGTAAGCCTTTCACAGAAATTCCAGCAAAAGGCATGTTTAGTGTACATGACAGTGGTGTGCGTCTCCAGAGGCAATCGGTAGCAGCTGGAGTGCATATTTAACGCCTCCTGAATGAGATTCAATCTGACAATCACCATGTGTAACAGTGTAGAGTAATGTCTAAAATTCCCTTACCTTGGCTGTCATATACACATTAGCAACTTTCAGTCTGACAGCTAACAACTGCCTGATTTATAATATGGAAATATTCTGGGATACATTTTAAATACATTCTTAAATATGCCTTCCAGTGCTTAGTTATACAATTATTTAACTAAGTATGAGCTATCCAAATTATTTACACAAATGTAAATGTAAATGGCTCTACACAAGGGTGGCTTCCAGGGTTTGGAGTTTGAGTCTCACCAAAATTCCCCACAATGTGATAAAAAGCTTGTTATTATGACATCGTCGGGACCATTTATTAATTTTTTTTTTGGTCCCCACAACTATACATAACTCATAACATCAGCAGACATTAAGACTGTACAGTGATTTAACAGACCATTGTTTTTCACTGTTAAACTTTCGGCAGTTCTGTGTCTGCATCTGATTATTGCATGCACACTTAGGATTTCACTTATATGGCTGTAAAATTAGTTTTTTACTAAGGACAAACAACAACATTTTAAATCACAATAATTCACAAATTGAGGTATATGAAAACATCATTTATGTGTTCCAATAACATTGTTTATTAACTTGATGTCTTTAAATTCATTTAAATTCTTATTAGGTTTAATTAATGACTTCAGAAAACCCATTTCCAGTGAATCGGAAAACACATTTCAAATTAAATTAAGAAATCTGATGGATTTTCAAGAATAATTGACCAAGATGGGCTTCTTTTTTATTAACCACCCACACCAACACAAAAATAGATGTTTCCATGCGGAGAAACCTTCCTCGAATAGATTTAGCTGTATATCCCAACGTAGTTTGAAACTGTAACAAAGACCTATGTGACTCTACATTTGAGATACACAGACATGGACAAATGACAAAATAGTCCTTTATATATAGATTTTCCATATTTGCAATGTACTAATCTTGCATATGTGCATTTAAATATGGTACGTGACATGCATCTGGACATGCATGTTAATCTTGCAGACAACAGGGTAATCTTAAAAGATGCAAAGACTTAAATGAAGAAATAAAACTCACCAAATATTATCATGGAGCATGAAATTGAGTCTATTTTTCCCTTCCTAAATGAATATAAATTACTTTAGTCACCAAATTAATAACTAGCAACCCTAATATTACTATTATTACTACTGTCACTGCTGCATCTGCATCTTACCACTGCTGCTATTATTGCTAATAATATGTGTGTCTAATACCTGAAATGTGAGATTGTGTGTTTAGTGACTGTAATATGTGATTATGTGTGTAATCGCTGTGGAATAGTGTGTGCATATTCTCTGAAATCTATACTATGATAATAATAAAAACAATTAAAAAAATAATAATAATAATAATAATAATAATAATACAATGCAGTTCACACAGACTCTCACATTCTTTTGTCTTAAAGGCAGCTGAGGGGAACCAGCTCTGATCTTTAGATGTGCAAGTCAAAGTGAAATTAATAGTAAGACCGTAATTCCCACAGACACATTTCCATAAAGTAATGCTCATGTGGCAGGAGTATGAACATACGCAGGACGATGACAGCCACCTAAAAAGGACACCCAGCATAACACACGCTTGCAATGTGACCCCATCAACAGTCATGTCCTTCTGCCTGAATGATCAGATGCATACATGACCCTGTAACCTGTGCATGAAGCTGACACCAAAATAATTCTTATGATTAAAAATTAGAAGTATGGCTTACATTTAAAAAAATCATCAAACATTTTGTGTGGCTGTAATGATAGTGAAATTAAATGTGGAGAGATTATTCTTTGTCTTCTATGACATTTTGGTCTCTGCTTTGTCATTATAGAGAGTGTGATAAAAATTTACACTAGGCTAATTCTGCAGTCTGCTGACAGCATATTTTTCAATGACGGCCATATTTAATATTTAGAAGGTTACCTTCTATCTGCCCTTCAACTCCACTTGCAGTATTAATGCAACCTTAATGGGTGATGGCTTATAAATGACTCTCAGAAGGAGCTAGGCATTTTAATGTTCAGGAAGATGTGTTTAAGCAAATTAGAGTGCGTGGCCTTTTTGATAAAGCAACACCCTACAACCTTAATTGTTTGGTAACCAAGGACACAGTGAAGTTAATTGTTCACCTACAGATAGTCAAAGTCACTGATTTCACGTCGATCTCAGCCTTATCACCTTGATTTGAATCCACCTCAGTTGTGCACAGTTTCTGTTCTTCTTCTCTCCTGGAGCATGTTGCTAAAACCCCCTTTTTCTTTTTTGGATGCAATGATTATGACTACCTTCTATTTCAAAAGGCAACTCCTACATTTCAGAAGCAATGGAATGCATTAAAACCAAATGAACAAGTGACAAATGACAAATGGCACTTTCATTCTCACTCCACAATAACTTTTCCACCTCGACAGTCCAATGTATTGCGTACTTGCAATTCTAAGAAGAAAAAGCACATATTGTTGTAAGCCACAGCAGGGAGTTGCTGACAGCTCTTGGTGTAGGAGAAAGGAAAAGCAGCACCCTGAACCGAAGTGGAAAGCTAGATAGCATGTCGGGGGGGGTCATTGAATAAAATGGACTGCTGCTTTGGGCTGGTACTCGGCCCCCTAGATAGCTCCAAGAAAGAAAAAAATAGCAAAAAAAAAAGTAGAACAAGCGACGCCGATTTACTACAAAGTAATTAATACAGTTACATTAAAGTATCGTAACTGCCACCAAAAAAAGCAGGAAGGTTAGGGCCTAAAAAAGCTGAAAACCAAGGTCTAATTGGTTTGCCAAACAAACCCAACATGACAATGAAAGTGGGGATTTTCAAGGAAGTGCCAAAGCCATTTTTAGCATAAATATATTTGAGTGGCCTTCAGGAATTCCATCCGGGTTTTTTCAGGGTCTCGCGGACCTTTAGTCCCCAAGTACTTCGCTACCTTCACTACCTTTTCCGCTGGAAGACGGAAAGAAAGCCACACTCACACCTCATGCTGTTCATGAAGGCAAAGTGTCACTCAGTGCTGTACATGAAGCCATGACAGATTTTTGCAGTTAATTCTTCCTTTGGTCATTAATAATCTGTAATGATTTGAGGAGTAGTTAATTTTCGGCAAATCATTTGGATTGTCTTTGTTTGAATGGAGACCAATAAATCTTAGTAAAATGCCCTTCACAGCAGCTTTGTCATAGGACTCCTCCTGTAGGAACTCCAGAGTGAGAGCAAAAAAATAATTTTTGCAAATATATTTTTAACTTGAGTATTTAGTGTGGTGAGGCTAAATACTGACCTTTTTCATGGGTGCCAGAGCAGGAAATGTCTTTTTTGTGCAATGTTTAATTTTTTCTAAACACATAATAGTACCCCTATAAAATCTTATATATTATGCCACCTACTAGCCAGACACATGTTATTACATAAGCCTTGCCTTCTATGGAATATTTAGCATGTTAAATTGACGTTTTCATATTTAAAAGCTGTATTACAATTTCAACTGGCCCCGTGGGTGGGATGCTGGCACTGAGGGTCGTACTGCTGACACACACCTCCAAGGCTTGCCCCTGTGGGTGGGATGGTAGTACCGTGGGTCACACTGCTGACACACCTCCAGGGTTTGACCTCCATCTCGGACTGTCTGTACTTTACATGTTCTCTCCATGGTATGTAGGTTCCTCTAACTACTCGGATTTCCTTCTACAGTCCAAAGACATGGATTCAGGCTAATTGCTGTGTCAATACTGCCCATAGAATGTGTGTCAGTGCCCTGTGGTGCCCTCCGGAGGGTAAACCCTAGTCTTGTGCCCTGTGATGGACTGGCATCCTCTGCAGGGTGTATCCCAGTCTTCTGCCCTGTGATGGACTGGCATCTTCCACAGCCTCCCAGCCCTGTGTCATGTGCTTTCCCCCAACCCTGCTCACAATTAGCATTTAGATGAATTTGGCTTAAAATTTGCCATATTTAACATATGACGTATAATTTAAATGTATAAAATAAATATGACCACATATTTCTAAAGGAACACATAAATTAATTAATGAATCTAGAATATACTGTCATTAACCACAGAATTAATTATACAACATACGATTAAAATTGCCCCAGAATGCACTTCACCAATTTCCTAATACAGGTGTGGACACCAGCCACACCTCCGCACACACCTCCAAATGAATTTATTCGGTAATGATTATCACTTGTATTTAATCAATCAATCAATCAATCAATCAATCAATCAATCTATTTAAGCACTCTCTGGTACAGTTTCTCCGTTTGGCATTGGTTTCCTGGTGGTCTGGGTTTTCGTTTCTCCATGACATTTAGAATTTGTTCTGTCTGCTCTAGTTTTTCGAATTAGCCCAGCATCTCAGGTTCTCACAGTTCTCTTGACCCATTCGTTTTTCCTTACCATCTCGTCTCCACCCTTTGAGTACTGTGTAGAGGCCTCAACATCAACACTCTCAGTCCTGTCAGCAATGAGTAACCAACCTGTCAGTCACCCAACAAGCAGAGCACCTGGCAATACCAAGAAACACAGTTTGAACACAGTTCTGTTGTGCTAATATAGTCTCTGTTCTTTATAATTTAGTCTTGGATTGAATCCACCTATAATTTATGTTTGTTATGGGTCTTCTTGCAGATTGATACAAAGAGTAAACATACAGTCCTCTCAAAGCTGAGAGTAAGCTTCACTGTTCTTTAAATATATTAAATGTATTGTTAATATTACAAGAACTATTGGATCATAAGTTTTGTAGCGATAGCAACAGCTGGAAAGGGCAATTTAAATGATTTGAAGTTAAAACGTAATGTGTGGGATGGTTGCTATTCCTTTATAAATAGCCAGTGCCTAAAATCCACCGAGTCTGATGCATCTCCACCACCTCCTGTCAGCAGAGCTCTGTGAAAATATACATCTTTGTGAACCAAGGTGCATATTCTCCTGCATCAAGCATACGGATATATTTTATGGGAGTCGGTGTGACTCATCAAGCAGTCATAAACTTTTACTCAAAGTTATTCTCCATTTCTTGTTGCTGAGGCTTATCAGGGGTTGGCCTTTTTCAGCCTCCAGCATTGGTATAAAAGCCACACTTGCTACAAACGTTTTGTTGTATTTGTACTCTGGCATTATTATGCTTATTCTCAAATAAACACAACAATGCTCCTTATAAGTTAAAGTGATTTTTATTTGATAAACACAATATGATGACCTTCACCCCTTCCCAGCCCTAACCTTCACCATAAGTAACCAAACAAAATGCAAAACTTTTGGAATTTTTACCTTTTTGATTGCATTCACAGACCACTGTGGGGACCTGAAAAATGCTCTCCACAACGTCAAAAAAAATCGTTTTTATTACATTGTGGAAGCATTTGGTCCCCATGATGTAATACAGTATGAACAAAATAACAAAATCCACATGTACACACAAACACACACACCCATATATATAACTCTCAGTGAAAAAATGTGATTTTCTTTTTCAATCTCTCAAGCAAATTCTAAAATACTAGTTTGTACTTTTGCTAATTTTTCCATGTAAATGTTTTTGAGGGGGATGTCAAAAAAGGCACTATTGGCCTAAAAATCTATGCAGATGATTAAAAAACCTCAATAGAGCAGCATTTGATACTGCTACAATAAACACAAAGATAGGACTTGCTCAATTAGGAACAGAGAACAGCACGAATGACATGGGAATGATGAATGGGAAATTTATTCGAAAGACTGGATTAACAAAAGGGTGCCGGGTAACTAAAGCATCATCACAAAGGGAATACAAGAGGAAGGCAAGCAGGCACTCAGTCCTGGAATAGGGCAACACACGTTGGATCAGGCACCCAGGTCTGGGACCATGATACGAAAAGCAAAGCGAGCTTCACACTGTCAGTAATCGGGAAGATCAGCAAATGGGGTCATCACCTAGCTTTGCTGTGCACTGTGATGCCCATGCTCATGCTCTTACGAAGACTTACAGAAGACAAAAGATACTTTGTCAAACAAATGAACCCAAACCAGTGAAATATAATACTTTGCAGACAGTGAGAACACTAGACACAAACTTTGATGTATTTGTGTAGAGTTAGTTGATAATTTGAACCTGTGTTCAAAGCAATTAGCAGTCATCTCTAGCTAATCCCTGTCATGATGCAAGGGGGGGGGGGGTATGCAAAATCTCCTTACACACCCAGAGTCAAGTTTACTAACCTAATTTGACAGAATGTCTATACAGTCACACTTGAGATATGTACGTAGAACTTAGTAGTGCTTACCATTAATTAGATGACCAATGGCCCTTAGAGACCTACAAAAGTCCAGACCAATTAAAAACGCCCAGAGGTCCCAGATTCCAGGATAACAACCCATTTGGAAACAATGGAGTTGTTTGAGTAACAATATATAACCAGAAAGCAAGATACAAAAACCCTGATATGCATGAAAAATCTGTACTGTGCACGTCATATTGAAATGTTATGTGACTGATTAAACTCATATCTAAGATTGTACTTTGGCTGAATAGTTAGGTAACCAAAAATAAAGAAAATATAGTGAAATGTGAAATATCTGTAAAAATATTTTTCTTATATATTTTGTACTGAGTAATATCAAACAAAGATATTCAAAAATTAAATAAAATGTTTCAGTATTTCCAGTCAGCTCTGCAATGATCCTAAAAGTAACAAACCTGTTTTTCATTAGGATAATTCCATATTATTTAGCTTCACCATTCATTTTGAGCTCAAAAATGCAACAATGCATGCACATCAGGGATTTGTACCTCTGAACCTTTGGTCTCATTACACCAAAAAATATCCATTTGTCTTACTGTTTAGAGACTATGCAGGATTTAATACCTAATTAGAGTTACAGGAATCACTTTTTTACACCTGTGAGGTAACAGCAAAACACATCCCCAGTTATGACATGAATTAATTGTGAGAGAGGATATCTTTCATAACTTAACACCTGAAGGGCTATTTTTGCGATTTTGGCCCGAGCTTCCAGCCCTGCTCTCATGCCACTGCACGAATGCTACTTTAGCTGGGCTATGTGAATTCTGTACACCAATAAATCAGGAAACCACATTTATGGAAGAAGTGATGGGCATCCCAAGTGGCCGCTTTAGAATTTTAATATCTCCAGTATTGTATTGGAGAATATTCATCATTTTTATTGCTACTGGTACTCGTCTTAAAAGGAGCATATTCCTAGTCTCATAAAACCAGTTTATTTTCTTTACATCGAGATCTCACATCCACTTAGAATTGCAATGCCTTTACTCTTCCAAATTGTCATCTTTACCACATTTATGTGTTTACATTAGCTGTTAATGGGGACACTCGTCCTCAAGACCCATACATTTAATCTAGACAGTGTGTTTCCATTAAAACATGCGGTGTGTGTGTGAACATGGTCTTTGTTAATATCAAACAAACTTCTACAATGCTGATTTTACACTGCATTTTAATGCAATGCTTGCTTAAGCAGTTAGTGTGTTTTGATATAGTCCTGAGCACTCTTTCTCAGTTGCATATAGAGTCATCATAGCCCTCAGCACTCAATGTGCAGAGTGTCTCTCAGTGACAATGCATCATGTTTAAATTTATAGGATATTATGTGACGAGTGGCAGACATCTTGTTATAGGAGTGCAGAGAGGACAGGCTTGTGCACTGCAATTCAGTTGGGACAAAAAAATGGGTGCTGGAATCTTGCCGCTGAGAGTCACAGTCGAATACTCGGCGACAGTGAGGTGCAGACTGTCCTTGAACCTAGTGCCTGCAGGCAAAGCAAACTAATTTTTCAGGATTCTTGAGGACATTGTCTATTTACGCCCATCCTTTGCCTCCTACAAAAACCAAATGACAAATCAATCAAATTATTATTTCCTTTGACATCATGCAACCAAGTGCTCTTCTACTTCTGTAGAACAAGACTTACTTACTTACTTACTAAACAGGAAGGCAGGGCTAGCAGGAACACCAACCCTCACTGCTGCAGGTGTGGAAAAGCACCAGGCAAACATATGAGTATATCCACAGCAAAATCCACACAAAAAAGCAGTTCCCTGTCAGGCAGAGCCAGGGCAGCAAGAACACCCCAGGGAGCAGCTTCAGTGCAGACAATATGGAGAAAAGCTGTGCAGGTGGATAATTTCATTCTAGAAGAAGATATCACTCCGGAAAGAGCAGCAAGCTCCTCCAGGGTCACCCCAAAGTAGCATCAAACTCCTCTTGCGTAGAAAAACACTGGGATGTGACATACATAAGGAGTCAGAATATAGCAAACCATGCTGCCTTTCTAACTTTTATATCTTAATCAATTATACAGATCAAAAATTCTGCTGACACCATTACAGCACTCAGAGACCAGTTTTACCTCAGAAAACATCAGAGAATAATTCTATAAGCCATATCACATTTCATTGTTTTCTCAAATAACCAGGGTAGGATTGAAAAATTGGACGGTAATGATCATAAAATGGTTAAATTTGAGGTTAATTTTAGTGTCCGAAGAGCAAAATCAAAATTAAAAGTATACAATGTTGGCGAGACAAACTTTAAAGGTATGAGACTGAAACTGTAAACTGTTAAAAGTTAAATTTTAAAAGCACATTGTTGCAAGTGCAAGAGGACTTTACACCAGTTTCCAGCAAAACTAAATCTAGGAAACGACAACCAAGGTGGTTTACTAAGGAAATTAAGATTAGGAGGAAAAGGGCTCTGTTCCACAACTGGAAAATAACTAATGATTTCAAAATTAAGCAGGAGTATCTAAGTCTATAGGTAGAGTTACAAAATAACATTAGACTGTCCAAGAGGAATGTAGAAAGAAAAATTCTATTGGAGGCTAAGGATAACAATAAAAGTTTTAACTTTTAATATTTTAACTCCAAAATAGCTCTAAAAGCTGAATTCACTAATTTGCAGGATAGTAAGGGCCTTATAATTCAAAATGAAATTGATATAGCAAATGAGTTTAATGATTATGGTGTTCACAGTAGAGAACATGAGTAACTTACCACCAATTAGTACGAATACGGTGGCCAATGGAAGTCAGAATCCGCTAAGGATGTCGTATATGACCAATATATGTGTCATGATCCGCCCCGTCCGATCCTCCTGTGTGCCACGCCCACCTCGTTACCTCGTGTTCCTGCCCCGATTGTGA
>JAABNX020000040.1:25067643-25079258 GCA_015163995.2 Mormyrus lacerda
AGATTACCTGGATGCAAATAACATTCTGAGGGATAGCCAACATGGATTTAGGAGAGGTAGATCCTGTTTAACGAATCGACTTGAGTTCTTTGAGTAAGCTACAAGTGAAATTGATCACAAAAAAGCCTACAATGTCACAGTGGACCTGCGTTGATAGTGGGGTACCGCAGGGCTCAATTTTAGGACCACTATTGTTCCTAATTTACATTAATGTTATTGACACCAATATATACAGTAATAACAGTAAACTGGTTAAATTTGCAGACAACACCAAGGTGGGTGGTGTAGCAGATACTGATATAGCAGCAGAGAGGCTAAAATGGGATCTGGATTTAATTAGCGACTGGGCTGATACTTAGTAGATGAAATTTAACACAGATAAATGTAAGGTATTCCATGCAGGGAGCAGAAATATAAAGTACAGGTATTTTATGGGTTCCACTGAAATAAAGGTAGCTGATTATGAAAAAGATCTCGGTGTATATGTTGATGCTTCCATGTCCCACTCTTGCAAGTGTGGGGAAGCAATAAAAAAGGCCAATAGAATGTTGGGTTTTATTTCTAGGTGTGTGGAGATTAAGTCAAGGGAGGTGATGTTACATTTACATAATTCCTTGGTAAGACCCCACCTAGAATATTGTGTGCAGGTTTGGTCACAATACCTTAAGAAGGACATTGCTGCCTTGGAAAAGGTGCAACAGAGGGCTACGAGAATGATTCTTGGTTTTAGAGGAATGTCTTATGAGAGGTTGGATAAGCTGAGCTTGAGCAAAGGAGACTAAGGGGGGACATGATCCAGGTCTATTAGATGGGTCTGGATGCTGTTCAGCTAAATGGCTATTTCAATATTAGTTTAAATAGTAGAACTCATGGCCATAAGTGGAAATTAGCGGGTGAACATTTTAAAAACAAATTTGAGGTAGCACTTCTTTACACAGCGTGTAGTTACACTATAGAATAGTCTTCCTGCTAGTGTAGCGGAAGCTAAAACCCTGTGTTCCTTTAAATCAGAGCTAGGTAAGATTTTAACAACTCTGAGCTATTAGTTAAGTTCTCCCCAAATGAGCTTGATGGGCCTAATGGCCCCCTCTCATTTGTAAATTTATTATGTTCCTATTGCTCATACTGTAAGAGATTGCATGAGAGTTTTTTTGCATGGAAATGCAGTTCACGGCTTGCTGTCTTTGCTGTGTGGCTGATTTGAGTTTCTTCCTGACTGTTTTCACCATCACAGAGTACTCATAGATTAAGACATTAAGAAGTTTAACCCATACAATTTATATTGCTTTTTCATCTTAATGGCAAGAATAATAAGACATCTCCGTGCACATCTGTCCTAACTTTACCCTTCACTGATTGGACCTCAAGCTGACAAGGTGCTGTATTTAGTGTTACAGTTGTCATTGAAATGGACTGAAATGAAGCTCAGTTTCTATAAACAGTGCTTAATGGCTTTTAATGATTTTTATTTCAGAAAAACAAATCTAAATCACAAACTTGCAGTTATCCAGTTGTCTAGGATGCCCTGCATTTAAAATGTCAAATGTAAATCAAACTGATTAATAGATATCATTATGCTCAGACCTGTGTTTGTGTAAACAGGGACTTATTAAAATTCAGCTTTATAGTTACACATGCTTCTTTCTCATTGTCATTACAGGAAACTCAGGTGCTCAGATCAAGGTGCTAAGCAAGCAGGTGATTTTATTAGGATGAGGGCAAATGGAGCTGAATCAAGATGCTGAGACCTGGTCAGGGTCATGGAGCGCAAGGTCTTCCTCGGGCTCAGGGCCAGCTCTGTGGTCACAGTGGACGGCAGAGATCAGGTCCGGGTTAATGAAATCCATTGCCGGAACCCAAGCTCATTCCTCAGGGCCATAACCTTCCCATTCCACTACCTATTGTAGCTTCCCCCGCCAATGCCTGGAATCAAGAAGACCATGAACGGCATAGGTCTCACCTTCATTTAACGGCATAGGAAGATGTGTACGATTGGACTCCAGTGGAGCCATGCTGTACCAGACCAGCTTCAGCATGGAAACATAAAACATGGACAAAATCTGGTAGATGCGAGAGGAGTTATAGGCAGCAATTTACAGGACTCGTGCTGGACTGCATGAGATGTTCTGATGAACCTGGGGGCCAGCTAGTGTCAACCTTGGAGGCAGGATTCAATTCAATTCAGTTTATTTTTATATAGCACCTTTCACAACAGAGATGTCCTAAAGCACTTTACAGGGTTGTGTTGTAATACATGAGACAGAAGTAGAGGGAGATACAAAATGAGGAAAAAAGAAAGGAAAGAAATTGAATAAAGAAATAGCCAGATTCACTGACCGGTCAAAGAATGGGCCCCAGATGGGTATGATGGTTAACTTGGCGTTTCTGCCTCCAAAACCATACATTTAAGAGCTGTTGAGTCCAACACAACACCATTTGAATATTTTGGAGCCAGTCATCCACTGCCGGGACAGAAATGGGCTCAGGGGAGCAAGGGTGGCTGATATCCCAGAATGTACGGGAAAGGGGACAGGTTAGTGTCAAGCTGAAGCTGTGAGTTCCGTGCATATTATGGTAATAATAATAATGACAATACATTTTATTTATAAAGCATTTTACATTTTCTGAGAAAATCAAAGTGCTAAGTAGTGAGCACAGTGAGTGGGAAGGTCTGCACATAGCAACTGGAGGGTCTTCATTACCTCTTCTTTAGTCCTCTCCATCACACCATTGGTCTGCAGATAGTGGCTGGAGGACAAACTGAGTGAGCCATTAAAATATGAGCAGAAAACATGAAAAAGACACAATCTCTCTTGGAATTCTGTAGAACCGAAAGATCCAGGTCATGAGGATCTTGATAAGTTCTGTAGCCTTTGGGGGCTTAGACAGGGGTATCAGCCATCGCATCTTTGAAAATTGGTTAACTATGGTATCTCAGTCTTTCCCTGTGATGAAGACAGGTTGGTGATAAAGTCTAGCACTAAATGTGAGCAAGGACACTGAGATGTAGGACGAAGCTGCATGTGTTTCTGCCTTGTGTTGGGAGCAGATTGAGCCACCTTCCTTCAGCCAGGCCACCAGTACCATTGGGCCAGGAGGCACATGGTGGTAGATACCCTTGGGTTTTCTGAGCTAAGGGAGGAATGCACCCATTGTATGGTGGTTGACCAAAGGGTGGAGGGGACATAGACCTTTCCAATGGGAGAGCTTGTTGGAACAGGCTTGTTGCTCTGAGCCTCTTGAATCAAGTCATCAAGGTCCCAGGTGACAGAACTGAGAAAACAAGAATCATGAAAGAGTGTGACATATTCTTTGTTTTCTACCAGAGGTGTCAACTAGTAATAGAAGGTGTCTACCTTGATGTTTTTCAGCCCAGGAAGGTATGAAACCATGAATTCAAAGTGGGTGAAGAAGAGTGCCCAATGAACTTGTCGTGAATTGAAATGTTCGGTGGACTTGAGATATCTGAGGTTGTGATGATCGGTGAGTACTTCACAGGGGTGAGCAATGAACTCCAGCCAGTGTCATCACTCCTCCAGTGTCAACTTGATAGCCAAAAACTCCCTGCTGCTGATGTCGTAGTTTTGCTCTGCAGGGGACAGCTTTCTAGATAAGAACATACAGGGATGCAACTTCCCACTCCCTCTGGTATTGGGAAAGCACAACCCCCAATCCTCCGAGAGCAACGTGAAATTGGGTTGCTGCAGGACTGGTGAGAAGCAGAAGGGGTCTTTGAGGCATCAAAGTGCCAGAAAACGCTGGAGCTCCTTCAGCCATGTGGGGGTCCCAAATGGCCTTCACCTTCTCCTCATCCATACCTACACCCCCAGGTGGGATCTTGTAAGCAAAAGACTTGAGTGTGATCCAGTAGAATTCACATTTTTTACCTTTAGCAAGCATTTGTTACTCTCTCAGAGGTGCAGCAGCACCCTCTGAAAGTGTGAGGCATGCTTCTCGGGAGAGATGAAGTACACCAGGATATTACTGATGTAGATGATCAGAAAGTGATTCAACATGTCAGAGATTATGCTGCTCATGAAACCCTGAAAGCTCAAAGGGCTGTTGGGTCACCCATAAGGCATAACCAGATATTTCAACTTACCCTTACTGGTGATGAAAGATGCCTTCCGTTCATCTCCAGCTCCGATACAGATTACGTTGTAGCTGTTCCAGGGGTGAGGGGATCAGAGATAAGGGCTCATGGTACTTACAGGTAATAGTGTTCAAAGCTTTATAATCAATACATGGCTGGAGACCTCCATACTTCTAAACAAAGACAAACCCAGAAGAGATGGGAAAGGTTGATGGGTGGAGTATACCTTGCACCAGAGCCTCCTTGACATACACCTCCATCATCTCGTCCGCTGGCCGGGACAGCATAAACAGCTAACCCTTCGGCAAGGATGCCTCCTCCATCAGCTCAATCAAGAAAGTCTGACTCCTGGTGTGGAGGGAGGCCAAACGCCTTAGCCTTACTGAAGACATCAGCAAAGTCTCAAGACTCCCCTAGAACCTGGGTTTTACCCTTGGGGAGAGGACTCTGCATGGCAGGGTGACACAATCCATGAAACAACAAGCAGACTAGGCTTTGATCACCTCCATGGCCCTGTCCAAGTATGGATTGTGGAGCTGCAACCAGGAATGTCCCAGGATGAAACTGTCTCTTACATGGGTCCCTGCAATAAATCCAAAATCACTGCTGGATTTTGATGGCGGTGGCACTTTGGTAGAGACAGCAGGGCATGGCCCAGCTGCATGAGTTCTGACTCAGGAGCAGGGAGCTTTGGGGAAAGATCAAGGTTGCCAGCATTCACGAACAACATTATCCAGTGCAATAGACAGCTGGATGTACTCGTTGAAAGTCCATACCTCACATCGACATGCTAGCTATGCCTGGAAATTAGAATTAAAGGACCTGGATACAAGACGGTGGCCAATCCAGTCCCACGGCAATTGAGGGATAAGTCGGTAGAGGTGCTGGAGGTCAAGTAGGTGATCTCCTAAACTGCGTTCTTTTGTGGAATGATCGAAGACAGCACTCAAAGCACGCTGCAAATCCACCGATGAACTAAACACAGACTCTTCTTAGTCGTCACACTTTTGTGGGCTCTTCCCATCAACAAAGAGATAACAATGTACTGCATGAGAAATGCCTGACACTGGTCTGGGTCACTATTACAGCACTCAGGCATAGCAATGGGAATCCTGGGAGATGAGCAATGGAATAACATTGGGAGTAGAGAGGCAGCTCAAATAGCCAGCTGGAGCTAGCCGATAGCTGGTCGATCCAGCTGAGGGCATCTTGCAGCTGATCTTCGAAGTTTGCTGGCCCCATCATGTTCTCTGAGATGTATTCTGTCGTGACAGAAAACTCAGAAGATATCAAGGTGCTGAGCAAGCAGGTGTTTTTATTATAACCAGGGCAAATAGAAGCAGAATTCAGATGATGAGATGTGGCCGGGGTCATGGAGCGGACTCTCAGGTACTGTAAGCTAGGGAAGTCAGTTCTACACAGGAGACGATGTACGGGAATGCAGAGAATACAGGGTTGCGGGGGAAACGGAACATGGCCAGCAGGTCAGGTCAGGTCAGCGCTACATGGGACACAAGCATGAACTACCCAGTATGTTACACATGGAAGAACAATACCTCACATGGAGTGCATGGTGGCCCAGGATTTCAAAGGGACCAACACCAGGAGTGGTTAATTCTCTAAGCACACTGGCATTCTTACAAGGGAGGCATAACAAACACAGAATTTTTAAACATGTGTTCTAGGAAAAGTCAAAGTCTTATCATAAGAAACTAAAAGAGATGCCAAAGCTTTAAACAAAAAAGAAACTCTCTTCACAGGAAACAGAAGACTCTAGAGATTTATTAGTCACACATGTGCAAAGAAGGAAGCCACTACATTAATATCAGTATTTGTCTCAATGCTATAAGATACAAGTCAACCCAAAATTAATTAGCAATAAATAATAAAAATAATAATAATAATAATAACAACAACAACAAGTAGAATATGCAAGAATTACTATTTGCCAAGGTAGCGTTACAATTTTACAGTACATTAAAACCAGTAGCTTAGGCAGGTAATATACTTTACTGTGTCAATTACGTAAATGGTCTCTGAAGTTGTTTTATACTTCAATAAACTGGAGCCTATCAGGCAATGTCTTACCATGTGTTGCGTTGCTGCCAGGTGCAGATATTCCCTTTAGGGGGGTGGGGGGGGGCAGCTTTGCTCTGCTACTGCTGCTCTTCCAAATGGATGGGATCCTTCAAATATGTGACAGATGAGATCTGGAGTGTGAGCAGCTAAGGTTCAAACTTTGCGTCAACTTTTCAAAGTAGAACCGAGCGATGTGGCGTGTTGCTATGATGAGCTGGTAATACAGGGAAAAACTATTGCTGTCAAGATGAGCGCAGAGACAAGTGTGTCAACGCGAGCTATTCTTCATGCTTCCCAGTCTCTGCAATGCTTGCTGCACCCAGTGTAATGGTGCGTTAGCCTGCTCATTGCTCCTGGTGTGTGTTTCTGTTTTTATGTAGTTTAGTATCACAACTGCAGAAAAAATTTGTAAACATTAACAAAAGGGCAGAAGATAATCTTCATGATTTTTGATACATCCCTACAAAACTAAATATAATAGAGACACTTTTATCATCATAAATATATCATTTAAGATATATCCATCTCTCTTACATAACCACTGAATATCTACCGGTTCACAGTGAGCCTAGGGTCTCTGGAAGAGCTACACCCTGAGCGTGATGCCATCCTATCCCACGGACACTGAGGAAACTCGGAAGAACCTGAGGAGACCCTGCAAACTTCACCCACACTGTGGGCAAAAACCATACCCACAACTTTGGAGGTGTGAGGCAACCACACTGACCTAATTTTAAAGATGCAAAAATTTACTTGTTCATAAATGGATGTTTCATATGGGCTGGACCATCAGGTTATCTCGTTTGGCCACCCACAACATTTTACATGACCTATCATTGTACTCAAGTTTGCTGCTTCAAAATGATGGCCTGACTTTCCCTGAGCCTTGTCTCACTCCTCGTCTTAATAAGGAGTTCAGACGTTATTGCCGGTATTCCACCATGGTTTTACCTATGTGCTAATGCTAAGGCAGCATACAATGTATAACTGGTTTATTGAAAAACCAGACAAGTTCCTGAAAGTGTAACTCATCTGCTGAAATCCAAGGCCAATGAACAGTCAGAAGACTTCTCGCACAAGGGCAGATTAAACTGTAATACTGGGAAAAATTGTAAGTCTTTTTTTTTTAATTTCTTTAGAGATTGGATGGGTCTGCTTTCTTAAGTTTTGTTGATGGGGAATCTTTTAATGGCTTTCAGCAGATACACATACCAACGGCATAACAAACATCTGAGACACGCACTCACACACAACCTTCAAACTGTGGACAAATTAGAGTTTCTACTATTGCTCTTCTGTCAGAAAAGTATATTTTCTGGAGGAGGAAGAGCTGTTTCCTACACTTAGCATACACTCAGCTCGCAGCATCTATTACCGTGACGAGATGCCATCAGGCATATCAGCTCTGTCTGCTGCTCCTGGAAATCTCTGCCTTGTACTTCTGGCCTCTTTCTTGCTCTCCCACTAAACCCATTGCTCTGTTAAACATCATGACTCCCACCATGCAATACACACCTTACATCTCAGATTAATCACTTCTGTTTTTTTTCCTTGTACAGTATAAGATATTTGGCATGTTCATGAAGGCAGCTAGCATTGACTTAGACACAACTACATGCAGATGCAGTATATTGACACAGAAATGAGTGAGAAGTGTAGTATACTGTATTATTGTTCAAAGGACAACAGTCACTTAACCCAGCTATTTAAGTGGGGAAAATGGGCCACACACATACTCCCCATGTTATTCAGTACAGATTATGCAAGGTGCTGGTACATTCCTGGTACTCCGATTTGCCAGTACTGAGTACCAGTGAGTACTCACCCACTTCGAGGACTGACTGGACAGTTAAAGGCTGATGAAAAGAAGTGCTTTGTAATATGGCAATGCTCCAGGTGAAATGCTGACCAGAACCATATGAGAATCATGGTGGGAGAAAGGAGTACGTAGTAACTGAGGAATGAAGATGGGCTTAACAAAAAGATGATGATGTGAGAGTAAAACAAGACAACTATCATCAAACTCCGCACAAGGGAAACACATGGGAAAGCAATTTTTGGCTCATGGGGAGAGGAAAGGTATAGGCTCCAGCGTCAGGCTCTGGGGGTGTGGCCTGAGGCAGAGAGAAAACCAGAAACCACCAGACAAAGGTGAAGCCAACAAATGTCCCTGTTTGCTCGTGCCCACACCTCACAATGTTACTGAAAGCTGAGATTCAATATTCTGTTTCCTGGCTAAAAAACCTTTTTAGCTTATGTTGATGCATACTGCTGTACTGTTAATTCTTTGTTTCCTCAGATAGCTGTCACTACTTAGCTTTGGCAATGTGTCATTTTCAATACCCAAGATCTTAAATCAATGGGTGTAGATTTGTATTATGAATATCAAATAGACACGTCTATGCAAAACATTGACCTTCATATGAGCTCCCTCCATCTTTAGCAGGCATAATTTGTCAGTGATGATGTGTTCTACAGGCAGTACTGCCATACCAAGAACGTCAATGCCATGTTTCTTAAAACTTATTCATTCAGGCTTCACACAAGGCCAACACTGATAATTTAAAGCTATTTTTTTTTTTTTTGTAAGTGGAGGGGGAATGAGTTAAACCCTATTAAATTCAGCCCTGAGGGCCCCTTTAAGAACATCTCTTTAGGAAATGAAGCTGGAAGATTCAGACAAAGAGCAAAACGAGTGAAGCCAGCTCTTCCACTACAGCAGCGAATGCGTCAAATGGACATGCGAGTTTATTGACCCGGGCGCGGTCTGTTCGGTGTGGCCGGTACAGCCCTCTCCCGTGGCCTCCGTTTCCCGTGGCTCACGCTGGCCTTCCCGCATTACTTATTCAGCTTGTTTAGCAAGCTTCAGGAGCCCTGGCAGTCCTGGCAGGGAGGATCTATCGAGCAGAGGTATAATAGATGTAATACATCAATGCATTTCATTTGAGCAGCTTTAATTAGGCCTTCCCTGGTCAATTCATCAATTCTCTGCAGCACTGGCGGGATTGGGATAATACCAGGCTTCCTGTGGAGCATGTGAATTGATGCACTTCTGTAGGCTCATGTTGCAAGGCCGGAGAGTGAAGCACTAATGCATCTTTAAGTGCTTTTTTTAAGCTATGCTGCCGCTGAAATATTAACCTGATAAATATTTCATGCAAGTTTTAGCGCAGGACAACAGGTGGGGTGAAGTTTAAGGGCTGGAAAATTTGCAGCTGAATTATGAATGAATTTAGTGATTAATTGCTGACATACTACAGCACACAGTGCACAACAATTCTCTGCATTTAACTCATATGTGACAATGTGACATAGCAGGGGGCAGGGGCGAAGTTCTTGGGGGTGGTACCTCGCTGGTCGGGGATTCAAACCTGCAATCTTTGAATGTACTTCCCTAACCATTAAGCCACCACTGCCCACCCCAATTAGTGACTCTAGATGATGCTTCTGTTAATGGAATGTTATTAAACTAATCTGATAAGGTCAAACTCATTGATGATCAACGTGAAAAAGAAAGTATTATTGACCTTTCAAACTTCACGTTTCTGGACATGAGCACCCAGGGTGACCTGATGCCTGAAGTTACACTGTTGCCAAGAGGGAAGTCCTGGTGAGACTCAAGCCCACTGGAGGCAACTGTAGCCGCAAAGACCTTTAGAGAGAATCCTAGCATTACTACAACATACATCCATTGGTATTACTATACATATATCAGAATAATCATACAAGAAATGATGCATTAACAAAATTTTGACAAACATGGTCAGCAGGTTACAGAGGTTAAGGACCTAAGCTTATGGCCAAACTGCCGGGAGCTGTAATGCAGACCCCTGAGCAAAGTATGGAATTCCTCCCTAAGGGGATTTTCCAAGCAATCTATAAATGAGGGATTAAGCTACTCCATTTGACCCTGCTTAAACACTGTCTGTGTCAGTTTGATCATTTTAAATAAGGTCAAATCACTTTTCTTACAGACTGGAACTAAGTCTTCATGAAAGCCAGTTTGTAATACCATTGCAATTTGCAAAGGGGAGTTTAAAAAGGAAACGCATTTGACGACATGTTGGTGAACAGGCCCATTGCTTTCACTTGGTGAAAATGTGAGTGAATGCAAAATAAAGCCATCAAGACATTCAACTTAGTAATAAATAGATGCAGCATTCTTTGGAGCAAAAGGAGAGAAAAGATGTCTATATCTCCACAATTTCGATCATTATTGATCACAAAGATACATTAACTAATTAACTAACTACACAGCTGCATACAGCCTTTGATGGGAGTACCGACCAAACAACAAATAAATGTATGTGGAATGTCATGAGCAGAAAAAAAGATGATAATTAACAAGAAGTTTACACCAGTATAAACACGGTTACTTATGGTGATATTTAAGTCAAACTTGATGAATCCTGGCTCTCCTTAGTGACTCACAAAGCTAGTTCCTATTCCCCAGGTGCAGATGGAGTTCTACAATCTAGATCATGGCTTGAATGTGCACTCTGTCTTTGGTAGATTGTGACCAGAGGGCCTTAGAAGCTAAATAAACTGGCCTGTTTCCATGGAGGCCGATTATGGGATTTATCCTCAGTAGTTCTCAAAAAAAAAAAAATCATCAAGTCTGCCAGGCACCTATGAATTAATGGCTGCTATCGGGTGGCATTGCTCCTCCGGGTGGCGCTCTGGTCTGGTCCACATGGCAGCAGCTGATTTGTTAAAGAGGAAGTAGGGTACACAGCACAGGAAGTAAAAGAGAACATTTCTGCAGAACTAGCACGGGTAAACCAAGAATAGAGGTTCACTTGGAGAACTGGACACCAAAGCTACAGTGCAAATCAAGGACATCATTTTATACAGTAAATGTCTACATATATGGCGGGCGGGCAAGCCTCAGTTTAAGCACAATTCAGGAAAGTGAGTTAAAAATGTATATAAATGCTATGCAATTTTCCCTAAGATGGTTTCCTACCACGTCCTGGGTTGTTCCCTGCCTTGTACCTGCAGCTGCCAGGATCGGTTCCAGACCCCCCGTGACCCAGGGTACGACAAGCAGTTTCAGAAAATGGATGGATGTGTTACATCGGTATACGTGGGCATGTATGTCTCTCCATTTCTCTTTAGATCCCGTTTCGTTTCCTTCCTCCAGCCAATCCGGTTCCAGATTCACCCATCTCCAGTGCCAAAAGTGGAAAAACTGGTTTCATTGCCTCATTTCTGATTCCTGCCTCTCAGCCACTAGGACTATAAAGCCCCACAACCCCCTTTAACAGCTTTTGTTGCCTCTCAGCCACTAGGACTATAAAGCCCCACAACCCCGTTTTACAGCTATTACTGCCTCTCAGCCGCTAGGACTATAAAGCCCCACAACTCCATTTAACAGCTTTTGTTGCCTCTCAGCCACTAGGACTATAAAGCCCCACAACCCCATTTAACAGCTTTTGCTGCC
>JAABNX020000040.1:25079358-25092141 GCA_015163995.2 Mormyrus lacerda
CCATTTAACAGCTTTTGTTGCCTCTCAGCCACTAGGACTATAAAGCCCCACAACCCCATTTAACAGCTTTTGCTGCCTCTCAGCCGCTACGACAATAAAGCCCCACAACCCCATTTTACAGCTTTTGCATTTATGTTTGTTTGCGATTCTTGTATCTGATTTCCTTCCTAATCTTTTCTGACTGTTTTTTCACTAGTTTTGCATTTTAAGGTCTGTGTCCTTACTGGTAGCATGAGTCAATACCTGGACCCTACAGGGGTTGCACAGGTGGTCCAACTCCTCAAGGATGACGCATCAATGTGTGCCATTGCCAGAAGGTTTGATGTGTCTCCCAGTGCAATCTTAAAGTCATGGAGGAGATTCCAGGAGACAGGCAGTTAATATAGGAGAGCTGCACAGGCCCATAGAAGGTCCCTAACCCATCAGCAGTACTGGTACATGCTCCTTTCTTCAAGGAGGAACAGTATGAGCACTGCCAGAGCCCTACAAAATGACCTCCAGCAGGTCATTGGTGTGAATGTCTCTGACCAAATAATCAGAAACAGACTTCATGAGGGTGACCTGAGGGCCCGATGTCCTCTAGTGGGCCCTGTGTTCACTGCCCAGCACCATGGAGCTTGATTGGCATTTGCCATAGAATACCAGAATTGGCAGGTCTGCCACTGGCACCCTGTGCTTTTCACAGATGAGAGTAGGTTCACCTCCAGCACATGTGACAAACCTGAAAGGGTATGGAGAAGCCGTGGACAGTGTTATACTGGGGAGGCATATCTATGAAGGGACACATAGACCTCTACAGGCTAAACAACGACACCTTGACTGCCATTAGTTGTCGGATGAAACCCTTGGACCCATTTCCAGACCCTATGCTGGTGCAGTAGGTCCTGGGTTCCTCCTGGTGCACGACAATGCCCGGCATCTTGGAGGATGAAGGAATTGATACCATTGACTGGGCTCCACGGTCACCTGACCTAAATGCAATAGAAGACTTCTGGGACATTATGTTTTGGTCCATCCAACACCACCAGGTTGCACCTCAGACTGTCCAGGAGCTCAGTGATGCCCTGGTCCAGATCTGGGAAGAGACCCCAGTGGACACCATCCGTCGTCTCATTAGGGGCATGTCCCAGCATTGTCAGGCATGCATACAAGCACATGGGGGCCATACAAACTACTGAGTATGATATTGAGTTGCTGTAATGAATTTTAAATGGACTAACCTGCCGCATCATTTTATCACTTTGATTTTCGGGGTGTCTTTGAATTCAGCCCTCTCTCTGTAGGCTGATAATTTTCATTTCCATTGCCAACGATATGGCATCCTTTCATTCCAAACACATTACTCAGTCCATATCAGTATAGATATCCAGCATGATTTTTTTTCCATTTCGATGTGTTTTCTAAGTGTTCCTTTATCTTTTTTGAGCAGTGTATTTCTGTGTAAGGGTTGTAGGGAGTGGCTGCCAACTATTTTCTGCGTGTGAATTGTTTGTCTCTGTTTTCTGGTTAATGAGGGAGGAAGGGTAGTGATTGTCTTTTGTTTTCTTTTCTTTTGGTTTAGGGAGGTTCTAGCTGGTGTTCACGTACATAGTTCACTTGTTTTATTTATTATTTTGGCCTTTGGCACCCCTGAAGGTCACCCTGGTGTTTCACATTTATCTCGCTAAATCAAAATGTACTTGAAATATATCCATTCTTAACTATAACTATACTGTCAGTCATTTCTTTTTCGGTCCCCATCACCTTTCTCCCTCCCTCTTCTCTGCCGTCCTCCCTGTTTGTGCCTCAACCCTAGACCGGGATGTAATGGATGGATGGATAGCTATGCAAGTAATGGTATGTTCAGGTAAATGAAAATAGAAGTGGAACAATGTCAGTTTCAGTTCATCGTTCAGACTTCTTTAAATCATACTCTCTTGAAAGTTAGATCCAATTTTTTTTTTCTTTTTTGTCTCTGAAATACCTTCTCTTTGTCTGTGGTGTAATCACTACTTCACCATCCCCACCATTAATCCTATTTCCCAAGAAATGAATAATGTGCATAAATATAAGAGACAGCTTTACTCCGATGTCTCACCCCAGCAGCAGGTCCCAAAAGGGAAGCGGAGAGAATGTAAGATGCAAATAAAGAGTAGGACAGGAAGGCATAAAGGAAGAAAATTGAAAGTGGCCATTTTCATATATATGCCATTGAATATATATAACAATATTCCATTTTTTCAGTTTTATTAATGAAAATGGATTGTCAATAATTTTAATTGTCTCCTTGTTATGTAGAGAGTGTAAAATTGCAGTAATTGCTTTTCATACATATCACCACAGTTTGAGTGAGGGGGAGAATGAGCAGAAGCGGAACACAAGCTGCTTCCTGGAAGACTAGGAGAGATAATCTTGCGAAAAGCTGCCTAATTGGTCCTGCTGTAAATACACGAGAAGTGTCACTCAAGCAGCAGCAGATGGTAACATTTTAACGTCCATCATCTTCATGACCTTCAGCTTCTCGAATCTCACACACAAGCACACACGTCAGTGCACAAACATGTGCACAAATGAATAAGTTTTTACCAAATGCTGGGTGGAAAAACGTTTCGGTGTAACGCTGTGTAGAATCCCCATCACTAGCAAGTACAACATCTTCAATAATATATTTTAATTTGAAAAGTATGCTCAGCATTATGATGTAAGATTGTATTTATTTCTTTATATTATATGATAATAAATTAATTCAATGACATTTTTCTCCTATTTGAAATTTCTTGAATATCATTGAATAATCATAATTTTTTTTTTGCTTATTCTCAACAAAATGTTCTAATGTTTGAACATTAAAAAAGAGGAAAACAGAATTTATTTAGTTCCATGTATAATATGAAGACTTTTTCCATTAAATTAAATGTAGCATACAATGTATATGCCTGGAAGTCAGAAGAAGGCCGCAAACAAATAAAAATGTACGGGTGTGCTTAGGGTTGGCAGGAGCTGAACAGCTGGGCAGAGGGGGCTTTAATCTGAGCAAACGGCAATAAAACAGTGACCCGGTGTCACCTGCTTTCAGCAGGAAATGAGGTCATGTGTGTCAGGTGATTTTGGAAGGAAAAGTAATCATTTGTTATAAGTACATTTAATTATACTTTGCAGAGTCTGAATCTTAAATGGATCCTATAAATGCCTGTACATCCATTTTCATCCATATCAAGAGCATAGTTATAGAGCTATATTTGTAATACACAAGGTAAAGAATGTGTAGGTATACACTTTTATACTTTTTTGTAAGAAATGTCCTTTTTTCCAGACTACCTGGAGTATAAGATTCCATGCAGTCAGCACTGGCCTGCAGTCCATTTAAGACAAGGAAAATGTTACCTGTGTTTAACTAATCTTTTTCTATGAAATAGAAAAACCCTTTTTGACTTGCAAATTTGAACGTCTGGTTTAAATACAGCACGAAAATCTAATCTGCCCATTGGCAAACAGATTTCTATATTTGATGAAATAAGAAGAATATAATCTCATGTTACATTATTTCTTTACTTTTATCAAGCATGCATAATGTTTAAATAATAGTAAAAGTTTTAATTTAGATTTTGCTCTAAATTCTATTTTTTTCAAACCTTTTTTTTAACCTCTGGAGTCCTAATCTACAGACTGAACAAAAGGAGTGTGTTTGCAGAAGATGTATAACCCAGGGGTGGTGTCATGCTGAAGCTGAACTGCAGTCATCCGCAAACCGTATTGCAGTCAGTTGTAGATATCCAACTGCAAATCCTAATACAGTCAGTTTTACATATACAGCTGCAAAGTGTACTACAGTCAGCTCCTCATATGCAACCACAAAGCCTACTGCAGTCAGCTGCACATATCCAACTGCAAATTCTACTACACTCAGTTGTACATATACAACTGCAAAGTCTATTACAGTCAGCTTCTCATATCCGACTGCAAAGCCTAATACAATCAGCTGCACATATCCTGCCGGAAAACATACTGCAATCAGCTACACATATCCAACTGCAAATATTACTAAGGTCAGTTGTACATATCCAACTGCAAAGCCTACTACAGTTAGCCTCTCATATTGAGCCGCAAAGCTGACTATATTCAGCTGCACATATCCAACTGCGAATCCTAATGCAGTTAGCCGCTCACATTCATCCACAAAGCCTAATAAAGTCAGCTATACATTTTCCCACTATAAAGTCTTCAAAAATTACATTAATGTTAATATGTCACTAAACCTGCAAAATTTTCAGGTCTTGTGAGGTGTATCTATTCACCCCAGCTATACCCCAAAAATAATTTCTGTATGGCAACACCTTGAAACAAAAAAAAAAATGTACCCATAACATAAATGTTATTAGATTAAAATAGGTTTGTATTTAAAAACTAAAAAATGTTCATAATAGTGAACTTCAAATAATATTCAAATGAAAAAAATGCACGAGTGAATGAAAGCATGAATAAATAGATACACTACATTAAAGTGTGTTGAACTAAGATGTCAACCTATTCCTTTCATTGTTCAATAGATTTGGACTCTATTACGAGGCCAAAGAGATAATGCTCTGAGAAACATAAATGATTAAATCCATCCAAGAGGAAGATGGATTTTATTAAGAAAAAGGCAATAACTTGTCAGATTTGCATCTAAATTAAAATGCTAAACAGCGGATTCTTCCCCTTTCTAAGGTTCTAGGGTGCATTCATTGATTTGTTTTTCAGCGTTTCTGTTAAAAATACTCATATCACTTTCATCTGTCCAAAAAGTATGACACTTTACAATATGATTTATGAATACCACCAATAGCTCTGAAGAGTAAAAATAAATGCTACCATGTTCCCAGTCTTCAGCCCTCTTCCATTTCAGTGTGATGCATGCTCAGTAAATGCTTATACAGTGTGATGCATGTTCATAAAAGTGTTTATCCACTGTGATGCATGTTCAATAAATGCTTAACCAGTGGCATACATGTTCAGTAAGTGCTTATCCAGTGTGATGCATGTTCAGTAAGTGCTTAGACAGTGTGACAGCCTATCAGCAAAGACACAGTGTAGATGGTGCGTTACGTTACACTGGGTGCCTCTGCACTTCAGGATCCATATACACAATCTCTTTCTCTTTCTCTCTCTCACACACACATACACACAAAGGTTAGTAATTATATCTTTGAGGGTACTCTCCATTCATTTTTATGGGGAAAACTCCAATACAAACAATGGTACTGTTAACTCCTACCCAGCCCTAAGCTTAACTATGAGTAACTAAACCAAATATAAGACTTTTGGCATTTTTATTTTTTTGATTACATTCACAGATTTTTGCAAAATTTCACGTTACCCTTCTGGGGATCAAAAAATGTACCTTACAAGGCAAATAGTTACAGACTTTTATCACATTCTGTGGAAATATAGTCCCCACAATGTAATAATTACACACACACACACAAATGTACACTAAGGCCAATTTTTGTTTACCCGTTTCCCTATAAAACATTGTAAAATGACTCCCACAGGTACACATACTCAAAGCCAATCTGTAAGCAAGTTACAGCCCTGTATACTTATCCCAATGAGCAAATACATACACCATGTGTACTTAATGCTGACACACATCCAGGTACAAATATGATGGCCACACAAACGCCATTATCACTGTACATCTATGTAGTCTTAAAGAAGTAATTTCAGCACGTTTGTTACATCTGTTATTCTCTCCTGGGTGTTAAAAACATGAATTAACACCAGGAAACAGGAAAGCCTGTAATTATGACATTAATCTTAACTTGTCCACTCAAAAAGCATGCTGTACTAAACTGGCGGCAATGGGCTTAAGCATTATAAAGACAATGTGTTCTACACAGGACTTTTAAAAAGACCCCTCAAGGTCACTCAGAAGTACGCTTCTCTTTTTCTGTGACAGTCCTTTGATGGAGGGAAGTTTGTTGACAACAGCAGTTGGTCCACTGAGGCAGAAGACAAAGCTCCCTGCCAGATCTCACTGGATCCGTTGGAAGACCTATATTGTACATTTGACTGGAGGTACATCTAAAACATTTTCCACTCATGTAAACAGACCAGGTTGTGACTGTGGAAATAAAGGCATGTAGGAGGAAAACACAGGAAAAACTGAAATGCCATTCCTTGTTCTGTGTGTATCTTTTGTGCATGTGTGTATTTCTTTCTCTTGTTGTTGTTCCTCCCCATTGTTTTGCTAAATCTATCTATCGCCAAATAAGATCCTTGCTTTTGCCTCCAAATGCATGTGACTTCCTGCTCAGAGCTAGTGTTGAACATATTTGGGGTCATTGAAACTGATGAATGGCCTTGAGGCCAATTTAGGTTTGTTAATATATCTTGCAGGTACTCTTTTGTAAAAATATAAATGTTAACAACTGTGATTCTCACCAGGAAAAGTGCTGTGATAAAGAGGAATGTTAACACTTCAGTGTATTAGATCAAGTGAGTATGTTCCCACTTTAGGATAAGAGGACAAACACTATGCTGAAAAGATTACAAACAATTTCATTATGTATTTATTTTTTCACATATATTTTGCATACATTAATTTATCAGTAAAGATGAAGTGACAAATGACGGGGATAGGAGAGCAGAATCAGTCAGCATTCCTTAAGCCGTTGGGGTTAAAGGCTCTTAAGTGCTCATTGGTGATTGATTGATGGTTATTTTACTGCCCATTGGATTTACACATACAACCTTCCAGAGACGGACACAGACCCATAACCCACTGAGTTCCACACTGCCCCATTTTAATGTGTTTTACTGAATTAATGATTCAAACAGTGATCTCCCACGTGAAAGGTAAAAAAAATTCCAAAGCGCTAAGGGGGGCTGTAGAGAGTGTTCCTGCAGCAGACACTGTCAGCATGATACCTCAAAAAGTACTTCATGGATCTTTTTCAAACTTTGCAGAAACACTGCAGGAGAGAAGAACTGGAAATGATCAAATGGAACCAAAATAGAAACATGGATATATTCATAGTGGTAGCAAAGAGATGGACAGCCTGAGACACTTGATCTGTTCTGCAAGATGACACAAAAAGTATTTGTCAGATGTTTTTCCAAACTTCCCAGAACATTTTATGGGTCATGATCTGGGACCTAATTCATTTTGAGACAAATTGCAGCAAAAACTGAAGCACTTACGGGTACTGCATGAAATAACCTGATTACACCGAATTAAGTAACACAGAGGTTGGCATTTAATGAATGTTTTTTGGAGAGGTGCAAAACACTGTGTGTTTTATTATCTTTGAGGCTTAATTATAGATTCTTATAGATTTTATAGATTCTGAAGCATATTTGCAAAATCACAAAAGGTGATTAAACCAAAATTGATTACTAGAAAAAAAGGTGTTGCAGAGTGTAACGTGTACTGGCTCCTAAGACCTTACTTATAAATTAAAGGATTACTGATTTTAGTCCTGGTGCCTTATGCCTTATTGAGACCTGGCTTAAACCTAATGAATACATGGCAGTAAATGAATCTACTCCAGCTGAATACAATTGTAAGAATAACCCTTGATGAAATTGCAAAGGTGGTCGTGTTGCTGCAATATTTCAGTTCACACAGGCGGATCTAGAACTGCTCTGTTCACCCAATTGGTCAACTTTAGCCTGCACCATCTGAATCTGCCAATCACGTTTACTTCATTCATCCCATCAGATATTCTTTTGCATGTGTAGTCGCCTCTGAAAGTGGAGGAGGAATGTTACCTCATTCATACTGTATTAAAGCTCCTTCTTAAAATGTATGTTTTGTTACTGTAGTTTGCTGCAATGTTGTGTTGAAATCTTTGCTAGTGCTGGTTTACTGTGGGTAACTCTTAGTTAGCTAGCTAGCTAGCACTACTGTTGACTAGAAAGTTCACTAGAACTGTACAGTGAAACCCCCATCTGCTGATTTGGTCTCAGTGTAATTTATAAATTAAATTTTATCATAACTATGTAAGTACACGAAAAACAAGGAACTTATGGTGTGTGCTGTTATACATGGTTTTGGATTTCTGCGGTAGGTCTTGCACAGTGGGACACAGTCTCTGGCTCTTCTGTAAATGAACTTGAGATGGTGGAATTAGTACAGGATTGTTTTTTTACTCAGTTTGTTAATACCCCTACCAGGGGAGAAGCCCTTGATCTTGTTTTCTCTAATAACCAGGATAGGATTGGAAAATTAGTGGTTTTAGAACCATTGGACGGTAGTGATCATAACATGGTTAAATTTGGGGTTAATTTTAGTGTCCAAAGAACAAAGTCCAAATTAAAAGTATACAATGTTAGGAAGGCTAACTTTAATGGAGACTGAAACTAGAAACTGTAAACGGGATGGATTTGAATAGCAAAACGGTTGAAGAGGCATGGGAATTTTTTAAAAGCACATTGTTGCAAGTGCAAGAGGACTTCATACCTGTTTCCAGCAAAACTAAATCTAGGACATGACAACAACAACAACAAATATGTTTTTGTATAGCGCATTATCACAACATCACATCGTCTCAGAGCGCTTTACAGCATCCCTACCCAAATCCCCCTGTGAGTAAGCCATAGGCGACAGTGGTAAGGAAAAACTCCCAAGAAGGAAGAAACCTTCTCTCAAAGGGGGAGCCCATCCTCCAGGGGCTGGCAGGGAGGGTCAAATTGGAGAGATGGCTAAGTGCCATGTCACACGGTCCAAACAATAAAATTTGACACACAAATGGAAAGCAGGGCGGAGACGACACACCGGTCCCAACACTCCATCCAATCGCCAGGCAACCAGCAGGCAGGCAGCAGGTCATACATGGAAAATGACACAGGCAGAACGGCGAGCAGGATGCACGGATGTCATTCGTAGTAGCGACGTCTCACATTTCATAGAATAGAGTCGCCAATTACTAGAGCACTTTCAACAGGTGTCTTAGCGGGAGTTTCACTGAGTGGGGAGAACCTGTTGGAAACGTGAATGGGCGAATGGTGCCGGTGTAAGGAAATCAAGGCTACGTTCACACTTCCAGCCACATCGTTCAATTCGGATTTTTCGCTCAGATTGAATTTGTCTATCTTGACGGTTCACATTCATAAGTACAAGTAACCTGTATCTGACAGTAATGTGAATGCATCGGTGCGTGAAGTGTCACGCATGTGCACATTGATACATTTTTACATGGGTAAAAAGCTGGTCGTAAAATTAGCATGTTGTGTGCCAATGACCGCTGTGCTGATTCAAGTCTTTTGCCTTCTTAAACTTTGACTTCAGGATCTTTCTTTTTCTTTGTCATTGTAGCCATGTTCGTTTGTGCCATTTCTTTGGAAATTATTTCAAATACTGTACTACTCTATTACGATAGGTTCCTTCCAGTTTAGGTTGAACAGATTAATTTACCCAAATATCAATTAAATCTCCAACTTCTCCATCCTTCCACTGACTTATCACAGTTCTCCTCCATTTTTACCTTCCCGTGCTGCCGGTGCAGGCTGATAATGTCAGCGCATGTGTATAAGCAAAAAGCCACCTGAATTCCAATCTGAGCTTTCACATTCAGGTCGCATGGCTGCAAATCGGATATGTATCAGATTTAGTACCACATATGAATGTGGCACAAATCTGATTTGAAAAGATCAGATTTGCGTGTCCACACAGCCCTGAAAAGATCAGATCTGTGTCACATTTAGGCAAAAAATCTGATTTGAGTCACTTCAGCATGGCAGTTTGACCGTAGCCTAAGAATAAAGTCAGGAGGAAAAGGGCTCTGTTCCACAACTGGAAAACAACTAATGATTTCAAAATTAAGCAGGAGTATCTAAGTCTACAGATAGAGTTAAAAAATAATATTAGACTCTCCAAGAGGAATGTAGAAAGAAAAATTACATTGGAGGGTAAGGATGACGATAAAAGTTTCTTCCAATATTTTAACTCCAAAAGAGCTCTAAAAGCTGAAATCACTAATTTGCAGGATAGTAAGGGCCTTATAATTGAAAATTAAATTGATATAGTAAATAAGTTTAATGATTATTTTTCACGGGTGCTCACAATAGAGAACATGAGTAACATCACCATTTAGTACAAATACAGTCTATGACTAATAAATGTATAACTGAGGCTGATGTGGTACTAAGCCTAGCTAAGCTCAAAATAAATAAATTGCATGGCTGTTTGTGGGGGACCACATCCTGATGGCATCTTACCTATAGTTTTAAAAGAGATGAGGGATATTATTAGCCAACCTTTAACTTTAATATTCCAGAAATCGTTTTCTGCATGCGTGGTACCTTCAGATTGGAAGCATGCTAATATAACGCCCATATTCAAAAAGGCGGATAGAAGTAATCCAGCAAACTATAGGCCAATCAGTTTAACTAACATTACTGAAAAAATATTGGAAGCTATAATCCAAGTGAAAATAGTACATTACCTGGATGCAAATGACATTCAGAGGGATAGTCAACATGGATATAGGAGAGGTAGATCCTGTTTAACGAATTTACTTGAGTTCTTTGAGGAACCTACAACTGAAATTGATCACAAAAAGGCCTACGATGTGACCTACTTAGATTTCCAGAAGGCCTTTGATGTTGTCCCCCACAAACAGCTCTTGCTTAAGCTCAAAGATGCAGGGATTTTAGGGACTGTGGCAGTTTGGATAGAACACTGGTTAACTGACAGGAAGCAGCAGGTAGTTATTATAGGCACAATGTCACAGTGGGCCTGCGTTCATAGTGGGGTATCGCAGGGTTCAATTTTAGGACCACTATTGTTCCTAATTTACATTAATGATATTGACACCAATACATAAAGTAAACTGGTTAAGTTTGCAGACGACACCAAGGTGGGTGGTGTAGCAGATACTAAATTAGCAGCAGAGAGGCTACAGCTGGATCTGGATTTAATTAGCGACTGGGCTGATACTTAGCAGATGAAATTTAACACAGATAAATGTAAGGCAAGCCATGCAAGGAGCAGAAATATAACACTACCATACACACTAACCAACTAGGTGCAGTTCTCAAAATAATTAGATGAGTATCCTTCAGCAAGGCTTTCCCTTTCTCATGAAGATAAGGCAGGTGTCTCATACACTGACCAGTGGTGTACAAAACATATTGAGCAGCATATTATATAAGTCATATAAGTGATCAGAGAGGATACTTATGCGGTTTTGTCCTTAATACAATAACATTATAGATGAATCATGGACGACGTATTTGAATCTCAGGATGACTAATCGACACATGATCAAAATTAATCCATACCTCAGTCACCTCATATGTATGACAGTAACAGGAGGACAATACTTCTAGGCAGCGTGGTCATCCGCAAGTTCATCCAAATACACCAGATTATGCATCACATCAGACTGTCTATTTGACATTTGGTGTTGGATGTCAAAAAATCCCTAATGTTAAACATAGAAGAATTGGAAGTGCTGCTAGTTGGTCCCAAGGCTGCAAGAAATAAGTTTGACCACCTTAACCTTGGTGGTTTTCCTACTTAGCCTAACACTGTTGTTAGAGATCTTGGAGTCCTGGTTGACTCAGATCTATATTTTAATGCTCACATAAGAAAGATCACTAGAACTGCCTTGTACTATGTATATATGCAAGCTTTGGAAAATGCTTCTATGATTCAGAAAAATGAATACATACCTTTATAACTTCCAGGCTGGACTACTGTAATGTCCTTTTTGGTTGTCCATCTGATCCCTACAGTAAATAAACTTCAGCTGGTACAAATTGAAACAGCCAGATTTCTTACAATTTTTAATCATCATATTAGCCCTGTTCTATGCTCCATTCCTTGGATTCTAGTTAAGTTTTTGACTGATTACAAAATACTGCAATTAACACAAAAAAGCACTGAATGGCCTTGCACCAGAATACCTTAGTGATCTGCTGGTCTCTTACAACCCACCCCGCGTGCTTCAGTATAAAGGAGCAGGATGGCTATTAGTACCTACAGTAGAAAGAACTACAGTAGGCTACAGATTGTTGTCTTACAGAGTACTGCAGCTGTAGAATAGTCTCCCAGTGGATGTGCGGGATTCAGGCTCACTCTCAATATTCAAGTCTAGACTAAAAGCACATTTGTTTAGTTTAACTTTTACGGACATTAGTTCTAGCTCTAGCGAATTGCTCACTCCCAGTTAGACCTATAGTGTGAGGTGTTGAGCTGGGTGGGGATCAGTGTCATTGGCTTTGGATGAACTGAACTGTCAGTGCTGTCACACAAGCCTCAAACCCCCTTGTGCAATTTGAGTGCTGACATTTCAGGGAGCCCCGAATGCCTGCATTCTAACCTGCCTCTTTCTCCTACTTATGCTGCCATAGCCATATCTGCCAGAGCTTACATATTGTACTCACCTATTTGTTTGCACTGCCCCTAGTATCTCCTACTTTGACTAATGCATTTTTTATTTCCCCTACCCCTCCTGGGGTGTGCTTTTTTTTGGGAGACCCAAAAAATCAAGATATTCTGCCTATCCTGCTGCCTGCAATGCTTCTACTACCCGTGATGACTTTATGGCCTGCCTGCCCTAGTCCTTGTGATGTCTCTCCTTCTTTCCCTGCTGCCGTACCACTGTTCATCCTGCCATCAGAAGCAGCACCAGCGCCTGCATTCTGTCACCTCCCTGCCCTCCATTCAGACTCAAATTAAAAAATTTGGACAGTGTAAATTACAAAGTTGCCACTCAACTTCCTCTGCTGCCCCAGGAGGATGAGCTCCCCCTTTGGATATGGTTAGGGCTTCCTCTGCTGCCCCCTGGAGGATGGGCTGTGTGTGCGTGTGTGTGT
>JAABNX020000040.1:25113900-25129986 GCA_015163995.2 Mormyrus lacerda
GAGCACGATCAGGGCATCACATGAGGAAATGAGGTGGGCGTGGCACACGGGAGGATCGTACGGAGCGGATCATGACACTTTTAAAGTAATCCTAAATAAGTAACACTTTTCTTTGAAGGAGCTCAAATAATATAGTATTATGCTATTACTTATGTATTAATTAACCACAAGCTTACGCAGTCTTAGCTAAATACTGATCTCATGTTAATTCATCAGTGATTAATCATGACGTATGGTTTATTTCAACCAGATACTATATTTTTTACTATATCTGTTAATTCTGTAATCCTTAATGAATTAATTCTGGAACCACTGAAGGAACTACTAAGGAACTACTGAAGGAGCAAGTTATGAATAACACAAGTTAATAAATTATGGCACACCATTTATCTCAGGTAGGAATTACATTTGTCATGATTTGTTCGTGATTTTCATTTTAGCAGTAATTGGGCTATTACGATTTGTGCCCCATCAAATGAAGTGTTACCAATAAATGACGATAACCAAAGACATAATAATCTGAACAGAATAATAATTCTGCAAAAAATCCTAGTCCCTAAAAAAAAAGGTGCCACACCATCTGTAAGAAAAATTGCCAAAGAGTTCATAAAGATATTATTAGAGATAGATAATATTTATGTTTAAGTGATCTCTTTGATGGCAAGTGTTTATTGTTTAGTTATTACCAGTTTCTTTTTCTTAAATTCTTTCCTGTAATAGGACTTTCTGCGCAACCCAACACAATAGCACAGCTGTGCAACTGCACAACACGCATGACAACACGATCGTACTGTGTGCAATTTGACAACAAGCGTAATCCTGGATAGCGAAGGGCAGCTGGATAGGTGATGTCTATCTTGGCCAGACTTATGAATTGTTTGGCCGCCCTTAGAATCAAGGGTTGGAGCTGAATCCAGGCAGCCTAATGCACAACCTAGCCAGAATGCCATTCCATCATGGGACGCCAATTAGTCAATGCATGGAACATGCAAAATCCACAAAAGAGGCAGAGGCTGGGTTTGAACCACCCCACCTTGGGAGATGTGAGGGAACAATGCAACCTCGGAAGCCTCCAAATAAGCATCACTGCAATCAATGTTTCTATCCCTTAAGGCCACTATATGTTGTTGGGACTTTTATTTTGATAACGATATATTCCCTTGGTTTTTGATGGGTGTTGTTCCAAACTGCATTGCCTTAGCGGGAGCATACAGATGGATTTCAGGCATTGATGACTTTCATGTTGATAAAGTAAAATATCTCTACCATAAGTTGCTAAACTGCTGCCAGTCTCACTCCATCTTTGATTCCACTATTTCACGGGCTGCCTAATATCCACTCTAGGATCTTTTCACTGGCAGCCAAACTGGTTGATACAGCAGCTGAACTTGCAGGTAAGGAAGCAGAATATGATGTTTTGCTCGAGAAGGAAAAACAAAGGTGAGGTGCAGAAAAAAAAAAATTGATCATTCACAAGTTGGAAACAGCAGTGAGGGCAACTCATGCTAGACTAGATTCATAACAAAGAGGCCATGTGTAAAGCCAGGGGCCACGCACGGCATTCTGGGAGTGCAGAGCAATGGCTGTCATGGCCACCCTGCAGGTCAGCTGCCTGACAACAACAAAGGAATGTTTTGCTTTGCTCAAGCATTTCATGACAGCACCACTCTCAACAGGCTTGTAGTTCCAGAATAACTATTTTACAGATTTGCATTTTACAAATTTTCCTTAGCTCTGACAATGTACCATGAAAGGCAAAAGCAATGAAGATTTCATAAAACCTCAGTCAAGACTCCATTGTCCAGCTGGGATACTACATATTCCTCACAAATATCTGTTCAGCTAATGTAAAAAATGAGTACATTTTAATGCTAGATTTTCGAATGTCTATCATTCAATACAAGCATGAATGAAGTACAATAGATAAGCAAATAAACTAACTAACAAAAAGCCTCAGTTTAGAACTTTAAATGTGAGTAATGTTATGAAAGTATACCCTTCCATAAAAAGTAAATTAAAAACAAAATGTCAGTGGTTGAAAGAATGCCTACTTATTTGTTACATTATATCTCCAAAGTCACCAAAGTGGAGTTTGGAAATTTCAGTTTCCTAGCAACAATACAAAAATTCGAAAACTCTGATAAAAAGTTAGTTTTATCAGGTGCAGTGAGCCACTTAGAAGTGAGCGAGAGCCGCATCCCCGCATGATATTCCCTAGGCGGTGTGATGGAACACCATTCTATCATTTATTTTTCATGCATTTTACGGAAATTCAATGCTGTCAGATGAAGATCGCCCTCACATGTGCCTGAGGCTGTGGCAGGGTTTGCTGCTGACCCCAGTTATGCATGTGCGGCACTGCGCACCCACGTCCTCCTGGGGCACCTCGGAGAGCCCAGGTGATTACCAACAAAGCAAAAATGATTATAATTCTAACCTTTAGTTCAATAAGAGACTGAGAGAGACAGAATGCTGTTCGTTTTTCATACTTCATATGAAACAGCAGAGTATTTTCTCCAATCGAGTGCTGGCCCTGCAGCATCGCCGTAGGCACTGTGTTGACAGAAAGCCATGCGTGCATCGCAGCATCTTCCAGGGACGGCATTGCGAGTTGCGACTCACACACCAAAGCTGGAAAGGCACCGGATTGCCTTGTGTACTTAATTCTTTTATGCCATTAAGTAAATGTTACTGCTTTAAGCGACACTTCGTTCCAAATCAACAAATGATACCGTTTGCATCACATTTGCTTTGTTACTTGTGGATTCATGTTTACGATTGTGTCATCTTGCATTTTGAGTGAAAATGAGCCTTGGGACCAAAAAGGGGAGTGTTTATGTGCATTGGAACAGGAATTACATGAATCAACAAGTAAGAAATCAAATTTTCTCATCAAACCATTAAAATCAATATGCTACTTAATAGTATCATACGGTCAAGCCTCTTTGACTGCATGGTAAACCATAAGTGCTAGACTGATTATGTATGAATAACAATTAATACACACAAATGTTAGATGTGCGGAACAAAAATACATTAGGTTTGAGAGGTGTTATACAGTATATGTTGACACAGTAGAAAAAATGTTGTCATTCCAAATTACATATTTTTGGTGATAAATTTGTTTACTTTAGAACCTTGCTTTCCAGTGGTCATTGGCAGGTACAGTGAAACATCCACTATAAATAAATGAAATCAAAAATGTTTGCTTGAATGTGCTTGATATATTTTCTCAGCAGGTTAGAAGTCGGTCCTCAAGTTGATTTGAGCACCAGTGTCCTTCACGCACACCAATCTCATGACACCATTGGTCCATTTCCAGAACTACTCATGCATAAGTCAGTGTAAAATAATAATAATTCTCCTCTGAAACTCTCTGTGGTGTATATTAATCCGTTCGTAGGATTATGAGTTTTGAAAACTCAAATTACGTTTAAAAATCCCTCAGGTTCACATTTAACAAACACTAAATATGTAAAGTACTTTATTCCTCTGTTCCCCCTTTTAAAAAAGCCCGGTTGGCCTAGAATAATTTATCAGTTACCTTCCTGCAGAGAAGCATGGGCTATAGAAATTAATTACATTGATAACAAAGGGTATTTTTGTACACACTATAGAAACTTAGCATTTCCTCTACGGTCCTCTGAAAAAAAATCAAAACAATATGTCACCCATTGTAATAAATTATTTTCTAGCTAGGTGTTCTTACAAATTATTCAGCTGAAGTTATAGTAGCCAACCATCTATCCAACCATCAAGCCATTCATCTATCTATCCATATATCCATTCATCTATGCATACCATAGTGAGCCTGGAACTTTTCCAAGCAACCGAGGGGCCTGAAGACGGGAAACGTCCTTCATGGGTTGCCACTCCCACTTTATAGGTGATTTCAAGGCTGTAGGAGGAAACCAGAACTGTAATGAAGAAAATATGTAAACTGCAAAGCTACAGAGGCGGGAATCAAACCAACAAGCTGAAGGGATGAAGTCACAGCACTGCTCACCGAGTCGCCATTCTGCCCAGGGTTATGCGGGAATCATTTAACATTCTGCACCAATATAAAAATCCAAACGGTTTAAGTGGTAAAGAGTAGCATTTGGTTAATGGATGGTGCATTCAAACATCAGTGACATCTGAAGTGGAGCATTTGTTTATCCCAATGGCATTTCAAATACAGCCATCACCTAATTTTACTTCTCTTAAGGGAATCGTGAAGAATCAAAAAACAAAAACAACTGCCTTATGGTTTTTTCCTTTTCTCCACAGTTGTTCACTTTTTTCCCTAATAATGGTGGATAGCTGTTAGTCATGGCTTGGTCCAAAACAAGCAGATTATTACAATCAATTTTTGCTTCTTTAATGGCTTTCAGCTGTTTTTCTCAAGATCAGGAAAAGTATTTATTTACAGCTAACTTTTTTCACTTTGGTCATTTTGCCAGGTTTTTCCTCTTTCTTTGTTTTTGTTTTGAAGCCCAACAATTAGTGAGTCCCTGAGGCTTTATGCGTATTACTGTACACTGTTTTTAGGAGTGGCTTCAAAGGCACACATGAAGAAGGGAAAACGTTTCCTGTCCCCATTAACAGAAAGTCTACAGCATGGCGGGGATGTTAAACGATGAGTTTACCTACACAGAGGTGGCAAAACACTTTTCACTTTAGTTACAGAAATGATAGAGCTTCCTGCAATTATCCTCATTCAGTAATACCACTGTATTTGTTATTGTTTTTTAATGCCATATTTCTTACTGTTTATTTCATTCTGAGACCTTCAATCTGATGGCAGTTCAATACCAGGGACCAATTTCACCACTTGATGAAAAGACTGACTGTGTCCATAAACAGCATAGTGTGTTGCTCTCACTGTGAAAGTGACACCACCCTTTATAGCAAATGATCCAGCATGTAGGACACATTCGATGTGAATTTTTTTGTCCTCCAGGTGACACGATGGTACTGTGTGCCTGTCACTGTCAAAATGTGCCTACGCTTTATTACAAGTGACAACACGGTTGAGCTTGGACAGGTAAGAAATTACATAAAATTTTTTCAGAATGGGGGAAGAAGAAAATGTGATATTTCTTCAAAATTGTTTTCTTTTTCATAATTGTATCAGTGCTGCTTGATTCAGTCCAGTTGTTAGTAAGAATAAAGGGTTGTTATCCCAATTTAGCACAATCCCAAATGCAAATTTTCTTTGTAAATCGAGGGAAACTTCTCTAAACATACCTGCAGATGAGCTTGCCAGCATTGCAGTGAATAGCACAGAGAGCCAAATAACTGTTAATAGATGTTAGATGTTAAGGTAAACTCCGCAGAAGGCTGTATCAAGCATAAGTTAAATCTTCACTGGAATACTACGTACAAACTATGGTTGTCTCCTTTCAGAAAGGATATTGCCCGATTAGAACAAGTTCAGTGAAGCACAACAAGAATTACTCCTGTTCTTGAAGGGCTGCTGCAGTCTAAATCTATTTAGTCTCAAAAAAAGGCAGCTGAGAGATTTCCTGATCCAAGTATACAAAGTCCAGAAGGATGTGGTCAAAGATAAGGTCAAGCATGTGGACTTTAATATTACTATCGGTAGAGAATATGAGGCTAGAATTGGAAACGAGTCTCCAGTTTTGAGAAAACAGAGAAAAGGCAACTTAAAATACTTTTCCTTGTCAAGTCTAAAACTTATTCAGATTAGGAGCAGATAAAATTTAAAATTCAAAAAGTGAAGATAGAACAAAACGCCTAATTTTAATGTGCATGTGTAGTTATGCATGAATTTCTTATAAGATACTACGATTGTTTAGAAAAGTGGCTGCAAGACAAGTCTGTTTCTAAATGGGCTGAAGGTTGTTACATCAAATTAGCACCAGACCATTACAGTTGGTCTGACTGCTGCTTCAAACGAAGTGTAATCACATTCACACTTGCCCAATACTCCACAGGACATTTCCATAGGATAGGTTTTGTTGTGACATGCTTTGAATATATAATGTGTCCATTTCAACTCACACTTTAGCTAACCATCTACCAATAATCAGTCACAGCTAGAAAAAAAGGTATATTAGACATGACAGCTAGATATTAAACATAATCTATATCTCAAGCCTAAAATGTAAATTTTGACCATTAAAATGCTTTAATGTAAAAATTTGTGGGTAAGGTGTTCACCTTTCATATTAGAATAGATTCTCAAAAAGGTTGATTTAAGAGCACATTAAAATAACATTTAAATCCAAGCTTCGAGGACTTTAAAGGCAAATGAATGAATACCAAGTATATTCCTATTTTTTCCTGCAATGTCTTTAAAAGCACATTTCTTTCTTTACCCCTTCCGAGCAGGTCCTGATTCAGTGAGGAGTGAGAATGGAAAATATGAAGCAGCAAACCTGGACGAAACAAAGGGCCATCAAAATGTGTAGTGATTGTCAAGGTACTCTCATACCATATTCCAATTTATGCATGAGAATAATTTAAGCAATTTAATTCACTCCTTGATCACTTCTCAGGAAAATTCTCACTGAAAAGAATGCAAAGTGATTTTTGCGGCCTTTATTTATAGGTGAAATAGGATTTATTTTTAGCAATGTCTTTAACCAGCAAAGCTTTTAGGTTCCTTTCTTTCACATAATCCAACTTTCAAGAAGCAGGTTTTTCCTGCGAAGTTTTGATAGAACTTAAATTAAATCAGCCCTATTTAAATCTGCTTTAGCAAAATTCAGATGCAATAAGACAATTATAATAAAACTATAATACTTTTTGTATCATTTTTAACTGCACAGTTATATTGACTAGTTTTCATTAAAAAAATTGATTCATAATGTTCAGAAAATATTGACACACCTTCTGAAATTTTCTTCCTGATCTCAATGTAAGATTTAAAATGCAATAATATTATATTACTATCTTCCTTCCAATGATCATTTTCCTTGAAAAAAATATAAGTATAGACTGCCAGTTGATAATATGAAGATAATATGGATGCATCAGCAAGCTCCGACAATACTAAAGAATCATGTGAGTTCTGTAAACCTGAACAATGATGGAAATTCACCAGCCATATTAAAACAATGCCTCATTACCAATTAAACACACTATGAAAAAAAAAATTACAAAAATATTTCATTATGCAAGCAATCTTGGTCCTTTTTCATGCATTTTCTGAAGAAAAAAAATCCCTGTCATAAATATAAAAATCCTAAACAAATATACAACACATACACTTTTGTTAATAATTACAGTAATGCACATTTTGCTAACAATGTTGTAAAACTTTAGCTTTTATTTCACATTCATTCTGGCGCTCAGTGTTATGCAAGAATAACATATCCTTATTGCCAGCTTCAATACACAGACTTTTTCCCCAATTAAAACTAATTTTCACTGTAAATAACATCTGAACTTAGATTCAGTACAGAAAGTGGCATGTGTATAAAGGGTTATCTAATAAATAAAGATGCACTGGATGTTTGAAATATATTACATTTGAATAGGCCCTTGTTGCTGATGTTGATAACTACACAGTGTCATCACCAAGGTCACCATGTACACAAGGATGCCACCTTGAATTATGCTCTTGTGACGAAAGGAAACAAGTTCAATTGCAGCTGACCTGCTAAAGTATGATGGCAAGACAAGAATAATTAATTCCACTTTAACTGCAAAGGACAGAGCAATCATCTAGCAAAACTGCCAGCAGGTCAGAATGTGTAGAGCTCAGATACTCCTATAGTCCATTATCTAGCTGCTTGCTAAATAGAAGTGTAGCTATATATAGTCACAATTAAAAAGCTGGGGATATAGCAATTGTAAGTATATATTTTGCAAGTCAATCTAACTCCATTCTTTGTGAAAGATGCACCAAAATATCTTGTGATTATGCAGTGTCTAGCTACTTGAGAATCCTCAAAACTATACCACACAGTGCTGCAAAAAGAAAAGCATGAAATATTAATGCCAATGGTTCCAGTATACTGATGACATGATTAACTGCATCTAATTAGCAGAAATTAAACTGCAAGAAGCGTATACATACATATCAAAGGAAGCAGCTGTGCACCATAAATCTCGGATTCTGGAATTTTTATGGGCAAAGTCTTTCAAGAAATAAAATACACTTTACAAAGACATAATTAAAGGGATCTGTTATCCATTAATATAATTACCAGGTTTGCTGATTCCCTCAGCTACTCAAAAGGTACTTTCACATTTTCGTTACCTCTTGCTAATTTGTTCTGTCTACAGTGACTCAAAGTTGTAATCGTCCAGATTAAAGTAAAACTGAAGAACACTTAATTGGTTTTACATTCATGGCAGCATAGTGTGTGATTGATATGAATAACTTCTAAGATGTTCACTGTCTCCTGCACTATGTTTCCTTGCATAAGTGCCAGGCTCAGTACAACCCAGCCCCATATGTGGTAAGCACAGTGTGAAATTTCTACTGTCCTGTTCATTTAAATCATCAGTTGAGAACCCTGGACCATTGAAGGCTACAACGTCCATTGGCTATAGAACTTAATTGCTTTGAGACACGATTTAAGTTTAAATGCCATTGAATGAAACAGCTCTTCCCAGATGACAATTTTTTCCCCAAATTAATATTTGCATATTTCTGGGCTGGCTCAGTCGGTAGCAATGATTCCTTAAACCTATGGGGTTAAGGGTTTAAACCTCAGCCCTCCACGTCATGTGGATTTCCTCAACCAAAGACACTGAGTTAGACTAACTGGCTTCTTTTAACTCCCCATAGAATATTACTGTATTCCCCAGACTGGAACTACATATGATTTTGGGAATGATCCGCCTTCGCAGACCATTTCTCAGTTATGCCATAACTCAAAAAAGCTTTAAGCTTTAAGTTAACCCTTTCGCTACAGCAAGAGTACATCAATAGAATACATTCACAGATCTTTTTAAAGTGTGTTTTATACATTCTCATTAAGAAGGCATTTACATTTAGCTTCCTAGGACAACCGCTTTATTCGATTGTTAATGTACATTCAGCTATATAACAATATGTTTTATCCAGTACTGCTGCAGCAAATTAATAATCCAATAAAGCATCAGTTGCACTTTCAAGCGAAACACACATGAGTAGAACTCAGAGCAGTCGTGTAAATATACATTTATTGGCATTCACATTTCCAGTTACTCCATCTAGTTATTTTAAAAATTATGTTTGCTCTCTGTAATGGACTGACATCACACGCTGGGTTTATTCCAAACCTGTACCCTGCTGTCTGATGCAGGCTCCGCCCCCAACCATAAACAGCATAAGCAGTTGTAGGCTGGATGAATAAATGATATTCCTGTATTTTATCAATGAGGGGAAAAAGTAGTCAGAATATTAAGGTACTGACTTTTCAAAATTAGAATATTAAGTTACTGACTTTCCAAAATGTATTTAGAGAGGGTTGGAGAATGGCTTTGATGGTGGATTTCTTCAGTGAAAAATGTAAGTTTCTGTGTTAATCCAGTATACTGTACAGCCATTACGCAGAAAACCAAAGAAACACTAGCATAAGACATCAGAGACTAATCACTGCTTGTTTCTTCTGGTAATGGTTGCAGCATTTAAAGGAAAAGCTGCAAGAACAGAACGGGAGCAGTGTTTAGAGGATTCCTCAGGAGAAGTCTGTACTCCAAAGAAGTGCAGGAAAAGCTGCAGGAACAGAAGGGGAGCAGTATTTTTGAGCAGGGGTGACAAACTCAATCGCACAGGGGGCCAAAACTCAAAGCACACTTTAGGTCGCCAGCTGAATAGAATAAACATTTATTGAACAGACTAAAACTAAATGATTTTTGAACATAAATATGAATTGAAACAGACAGGATACAATATTATTCCAAAATAAATAAACTTAAAATAACTTGATTTGCTCTCCATAAAAATATCTCTTGTCAAAATTATATAAATTTAAAATTTGAATATGCTGCAAAAAAACCCTGAAAATATAAAGTGAAAAGTTAAAATCAACACATCAAAACATTCCATTTTCTTTGCTCTTAAGCCATTCTATCAGAGCTAGATGCTTGGCATCTTTTCTTGGCAACAAGTTCGTTTATGTTTGGGGTAAGGTTCTGTGTTGTGGAGATTCGTTCTCAGTGACATTAACTTCACAAATAAGACACACAGGTTTACCGGCAATGTCAGTAATCATATATTCAGCCTCCCACCGGTTTTGAAAGCCTCAGTTTTAAGAACCAACTTTTCTCTTGACCGTTGTTAGGGGCTAGCTTTGTCAGACTGTGCACTTCCTGTTTGTCTGCATTAATAACATAACACTGCACATAGTGCACTGATCTTGGCATTAATATCTAACAAAATATGAGTCTAACAGGACTGACACCAAGATTGACTGTAGATAATAAAACGGCTCAAACCATAAGGATGATCGGTGTGCATGGTAGTCTGTGTACTGGACATCAAAAGTCTATGACTAAATACCGTCCGGCTTGCTTTTGTTAAAAAATAATTCATCAGTTACTACCTCATAATTTCGACTATTTTTATGTTGTGGAAATGGTTTTCTGTTGATAAGGCTTTTTTAAAAACTTTTTAAAGACTTAAAAACTTTTTTATTTGCTGTTTTTGAGACAGGGACGTAGGAAAAGCTGATCAGATAGAGCAGTCGCTGAACCGAGTGACACAAGATTCGGACAAGAAGTCTCCAAAATTTTTATAATGCCAAGGCTAGAAATTGGTTTGTGTTTGGTTAGCATCTTGTGACTGTCATGATGAAAACCAGCCCATGTTTGCTTGAGCTATTTTCAAATTTGGGGTACTGGCTAAAGGGCCACATGAATAACGGCCCCCCACCTTCGGACTGGTATGTTCTGAGCCACATATATGACCAATGTGAGCACCTCCTCCATGCCAAACAACCCATGTCATGGGATCATGTGAGTCAAGCCACTGTATGCTTTAGAGAGTTTCTGCAAGAAATTGAACAAGTCACTACTTAAAAAAAAATAGGATTTTAATTTGTTGATTGAATAGTTTGGTTGGTATTCATTATAGAACTTCAACATACAGAAACACCAAATAGTGATCAATTCTTTCTAGTTCTAATGATCCATGTAACCACTCAGTACAGTATAAGCTTAGGATCCTGTCAATGATTACTGGAGTAATGGCACATTACAGTACAACAAGGATTTTTTTTAGCACATCCATTCTTTTTGACATATAAAGTTACAGTAAATGCCTTATTAGAGACTTTGTGGATGACATGCTTTCCCATTTAAATTTCTATTCACTTTGCAGTTTGACCCCATGTGTTTTCACTAGGGTCAATTGCTTGAAGGTACTTGAAATGTCAAGTAGGAATAGTAGACGACAAACTTTGCTCTTTGCTGCCAGTCTATTCCTCTAAAACATATATCTCACAATAAAGCTGACTTGACACTGACTTTATTCAACCTCAAACTATTTTTAAGAGGAAATTGAGACTTTAGATTACTGGCACTTGCACAAAAACAATATCACAACTATTTGTCAAAAGAATGATCAGCAGAATTACAAGCTAATATTCAATAGGACTTTGAATCAAGCAGACTTTCATTCTATGGACAAATTTAATTGTCAAGATCTTTACATGAATATGTATGACTGATCCTGAATACAAAACTGTTCCTTTTCAATAAGTGCTTTGTTGTCTTCTATTGTACTTGCATTTATACAGTAGGTCTAGAGTATGCACATAAATAAGAATTTCATTGGAAAATATTAACTGTGAAACACTGAATAAAAGTTATTAGTATTTGTATTAACAAATAGTATATGGTTTCGTTCTGTCATTCATTCAAAGAAAATTCTGAAAATTCACTCAATATTTACAAAGAATATTATTATGACATCAGCAGTTTGCACATTCAAAATTTACAGAAGGTCCACTGACGACCTGGGTGGCTCTGGTGTAAACACAGGGATGCGCACCTACATCAGTAATGGCCAAGTGAACACGACGAGTAGCATGTCTCTGTAACGGCGACATCGATGGCCACCAGGGAACTGAATAACTGTTGACTGAATGCATACTGCCCTGGCAAGTTCATCTTCAACACACTTACATGGTTAAGGGATAAAATAAACATTAAAAAATAAAGACAAGAGGGAGATGTAACTGGTGGAATCCGTCAGTTTTCTGTTACTGTGCTTTCTGCTTAACAGCAGGTCACACGTAGGCAGCAACAGTCTGCTGCAATCGGCAAGCAAGTCTTTGTAGCAGGACACTGTTTCCACAAACAAACCATGGGATGTTTCTGGAGAGCGCCCCCCCCGGCTCAGAATGATACCTTCCAGAGTAAGAAGCGAAGGCCTTTGTCAACTTTGTGTGTGCTGAGAGAGAAGTCTTGCCAACCACTGTAGGTTTCCTATGCCAGCCCTAGGCTGTCGCCACGGGAAACAGATGAAGCCTTTAGCTACCGCAGGGAGAACTCTGAGGGTAACGGCAACAGTGCTGATCATTATATTTCATTAACAGTAGCCTATGTGATGAAAATATATTTATTTACCTGAATAGTAATAAATGCCAACAATTAAGAAAATTAGCCATGCCCATAATGCAAACCATACTAATAAAATGGATTTGCTTCCATAAAAGTAAATATAAAAATGTTCTCTCGTGATATGTATTTTTTAATTGAAGCATTTATCATTGTAAAGAACAATTGCAAAGAATAATTGCATAAGCAATCTGTGTGAACCTGGTATAGCCAATGTGGCATAACCATCATTATGTACTATTATACAGAAGAAAAACATCGTAGTAAGCAATGTGTTCAGTCATTCTCTGTCCAATAAGCTAGTGCTTAAAGACCTGAATACAGATATTTAGACAAATGTTCTAATAGAATTTATCAGATTCTTACTTCAGTGATTAATCGGCCATGGAAATAAACAAATTAATCTTTTTGAAGCTTTGTTAAGCTTATAATAAAAATGACACAAAAGTAATCTAAAAAAGAAGACAAATTTGTGATGGTTTTGTTGCATAAAATTTTAAAGTAATTAATCCTTACCTGGTTATTGTCAAAACATACGTAAACGCAAAGTGCAACAGCAATGAGATGGCATCTAACAGCCAACGAATTTTAACGTGTGATAAAGCAGCAAAGTTGTAAAAAAGTCGGATACCTGAGTTTCCAACTGTTTCCAGCAGGCATGCGTGAGATAAAACAGAAAGCTCAATAAATCGCAGCATGACATTCTGCAGCTGGACTGACAAGCCATGTGACCTCTGAGAGGCTTCAAGTTTATTCTCGAAATACGACGGATATACAGCACATCGCCTTCCGACGTCTCCAAGATTGCACCCGGCGCCCCAAGCCTGGCTTTACCTCATAACCATTCAACTTGATTGCTTCCCGCAAAATTGCTTGCTCTGTACACCAGAAGACCAGTGTCATGCTATTGATTATATTGATATATAAGGTGAAAGCTGTGAAATTTACCATTAGGACTCACATTCCCAATGGAAAGTAAAACCAGGTTAAATTAAGGTACTGTTTGACACTATATACATATTTTGTAAAGAATAAATGTTCCTTTTTACAGTTATTCATTTTTACTTAAAAACTTAAATTGTGTCCATTACTCTTCTAATTAAAAACAATCTATAAAGAGTAAGGCATGCGTTTCTTTGAAGGATTAGGAACACCCAGTACCTCTTGAGTAACGTCATGGAAGAACTGTGCGCTCAGTTCTAGGCATTGGGAAAAGGAAATGCATGTTATATATCTGTGGTTTTCCTACAGATGCTGTAAGTATGTGCCTTGTTATTTCTGTATCAGGCAAATAGGCAGAAACTATAGTTGAGGGGAAATAGGTTATATTAGCCACAAAGATAGCAAAGTGAGAGCAAAGGTTTCAGATATTCAGAGGTATTTCTGCTGCTCAATCAGTGTTGCACTAAAGAATCGCAAACACTGCTCACCGAGCTCACTATTTAGAGGAGAGATCAGCAGCATAGACAAAGATTGACTTCTCAGTATCCACTGTATAAATAGTAGCACTGCGGGTACCCATCAGGCAGCATGACGACATGCTGACCTGAAGCCCAGTGTAGGAAGTGTAAATGGCTGTATGTATTTATCATGTATTGTGTCATTATTGTGTGTACAGCAATGTCAATGCGAGTTGTAAGTGTGACTGGCATACGTCAGAAACAGCCATTTTTGTCTTCTTTTTTTTCTGTTCCGTGTGTGTATACACACACACACACATATAGTATGCTATAGGTATGAATAATACGCATATGTAATACATATATTTTACATATATGTGTAATGTGTGTGTCATTCATTATTGTACAGATAAATTTAAATCTATAGAAAATGTCAGTTTTATTAAAAACAGTCTTTCTTCAAAACAAAACCCAATTAACAAAAGCTCAAAAGAGCAACAGCACTTCATACCACTATAATACTTTGAGAAAAACACGTCTCATAAGACTTTTAAGATTAGGCGTCTCGGAAATCAGTGTTACCCATTATGTTAAAATTCAGATCACGTACTCCACATTCTATAGCTCAGTCCTACATTTATATCATGTAGAAATGAAATTTCATAAACTCCGATTAATAGCAAGACAGCGTGAACTGCAAGTTTTTAATCACCTTGTGATCAGTTAAGCAGGATTAGCAGTAATTGTGCTACATAGTCGTAGCATGTACACTTCTGAGTTTTTGAACAAGGGAGGGATAGGCCTACATGAGAGAATAACAGGATGTTGGAGATAATTATCACCATGACCCACAGAGTAATGCAAATAAGATTCACTGCCACTTTTGAAGAAGAAAAAAAATGACAGCCAATTAACCAAATAAACTTTATTAATCAAAAAAAGATTCAATCACTCTGATCTACAAAATGATATGAGGGATGTAGATATCTGATAAATGTCGAATGCAATTAGGATCATTGTTCAGGCACACCTTGGAGGGCTAGCTACTGCAGCACACACTAAAGGAAAATGCTAGCTGTAATTATATTTTATGTCTGTTTCATTAACGATCAGGGTAGCACATGGTGGCTAAAAATAATTTTAAAAAACTGAAACAATCAATATATTTTGCATCATGTACTCTAAACGCCACGATATTCTGCTTTAATCTTTCAATTGACACCATTTTCACAGACTACATATCCCCTCCTATACGGCAGCACTGAGAACTCAAAGGGCAAATAGTGAGTCCTTTTGACAGAACACTAAACCTACAGAAATTACCTTCCTATGTGGCAGCGTCAGCACAGTGAGTGTAAATGCACTCAGCTGCCATCTCCCAGGCCACGACATCGGCAGGTGACTCTCCGCACCTGACGGCGCTTTAACCTAATGAGCCCCGCAGTTAGATATGCTTCTGGGAAGGCGCTGTCTTTTTGGCTGCCCAGAATGGAGCGACAATGATTTATCTGCAATAAACTAATGAATGCGTGGATTTATTTTTATAGTTCAAGACATAGATTAACAAAGATAGCTGGTTATCAAAGACTGGCATAAATTTTAACAGAATTGCGTATTTGCTAGCGTAGTAATTAATGTTGCATTGTTGTAGGATCATCTCTTGCTATACATCAATGAATTTGTATGACAGGATATTTTGCTAAGTATATGAGAAATCTGCTATAACAATAATGTGTATTATTATTATTATCCATTCATCCATTTTCCAACTCGCTTTATCCTACAGGGTCGCGGGGGGTCCATAGCCTATCCCAGAAGCAATGGGCACGAGGCAGGGAACAACCTTGGACAGGGGGGCAGCCCATCACAGGGCACACTCACACACCATGCACTTACACACGCACTCCTACGGGCAATTTACCAACGACAATTAGCCTCAGCATGTCTTTGGACTCTGGGGGGAAACCGGAGTACCCGGAGGAAACCCCACAATGACACAGGGAGACATGCAAACTCCACACACATGTAACTCAGGCGAAGACTCAAACCCGGGCCCCAGAGGTGTGAGGCAACAGTGGTAACCACTGCACCACCATGCTGCCCACTATAATAATAATAATAATAATAATAATAATAATAATAATAATAATAATAATAATAATAATAATAATAATAATAATAA
>JAABNX020000040.1:25130086-25160994 GCA_015163995.2 Mormyrus lacerda
AATAATAATAATAATAATAATAATAATAATAATAATAATAATAATAATAATAATAATAATAATAATAATAATAATGTGGTGTACTGCCTCAGTGGGTAACACTTTTGCCTCAGACCTCCAGGGAACAGGAGTTGAATCCTGTCTTAGCTCTCTGTGTGAGCAGTTTGCATGTCCTCCCAGCCTCATGCAGCTCTCCTCCTGCAGCCTGAAGACAGGCACTTAGGCTAATTGGTATCTCTGAAATAACCTGATGTGTGTGTGAATGGTACTCGGTAGCAGTGCAGCCCTGCCTCGTGCCCTGTGCCGTCTGCAATCGGGAGCAGCCCTCTCAAGACCCTGCTCAAGATCAGCGGGTGGAATATGCCTGAATGTGTGTTGGAGCCGTTTAATGTATTTAATGTTCCAAATCTCCCTAATATGTTTTGTTTGATTAATGGGTAACACTTCACATTAACTACACCTTCATGATTATGCATTCATAGGACATTCATAAGGAGCATGTAAGTATACTTTAACATTCTAATATACCTTTACACTTTAATATGCATTAATAAGAAGTATTATACTTATATGCTGCTTATGAATGTTCTAAGAATGCATCATGAAGGTATTATGGAGGTATAGTTAATGTCACCAGCTGTGTTGATTCAGGGAGAACTTCAGAACCTGAGGTGTGTCCATTATTATTATTATTATTATTATTATTACTACTACTACCACTAATACTACTACTATCTTCTTCTCAGCTAATGCCGGCAGCCACTGCGAAGTTCCTGTCCCGACCAGGGACCTAAAGTAATAAGCCCAGTACTTTGCGGTGGTTGTGAACTGTCCCTTCTGCACTTCTTTCTCTGTATGCTCACCTGGTATTATCATCATAATCATCTTCATCATCATCATAGTCCCTGTCTGGTGTCCTATGCCATCTGGGATAAGCTCCAGGCTGACAGGGACTGTGTACTAGATAAGCAGTTTTGGAAGATGAATTATTATAATTGCTTAGAAATGCAGTGGTATTGTTTTATTGTTACTTTTGTCCATCAATCCATCCATCCACTCATCCATCCATCCATCCCTCCACCCATCCATCCTTCTGTTTTAATGAAAAGGCTAATGAAGCAGGTTTAAGCTCGGTGTATTGTTAATGAGCCGGTGTGATGATGCTTCCTTGCTGTCCATCACCTCCATTCCACTTCAGCCCTGCGACATTATGTGCAGTATTTTTTTTGCTTGGGAACTATACGGAAGCAGACTTTCCAATCCATGTAAACAGTACATTGCATTTAATCTATATGCAAATACTGTCATCTCATTAATAACAAAGGTTTCTGTAATCGCATTTCGTTTTAAGCATGGTGTCTTTTTGAAATTACATTCACAGTTATGAACTAACATAGTTGCTTCCATTTCCAAATGGTATTAAAGACTGGGCATACGCTGATGTTTTACCATCTGTCAGTTTTCCATATACTGCCACAGTTGTGTGGAGTGTTCTTGTGGACTTATTTTCTCTGATGGGTAAATCACTGAAGGCTACGGAAAGATGCACTGATTACGGGCAAAGTGATCGAACCCGGGACAGAAGGTCTCTGATTATTCTTTAAACCTCCCTATGTCATTCATCAAGGTGTTTGTTCATAACTGAGGGCACTGAGAAGAGGCCGCTTATCTGGTTAGATGAGGTTTACCTATTTGCCTTTTTGGTAAAGCTGCTTGCGTGTGTCCATATTTTATTCTCCAAGGCTATACTGTATAACTATACGGGAAACTCACCTCTACAGATATATTTCTTATATCGTTCATTACTATATCCAAAAATGTAATCAATAATCATTTTATGGCATTTTTTTGGTATGTTTTTTTTTAAAAATCATTCTGTTAAGGTTAAGATGACAGAGTACTGTATATGAAGTGTGCTTTATTTTGGTCGTGGATTATTTAAACAGTTTTAAAGGCATTAAATTATCTCTGGTTCTCACTGTGTAAGATGCTGCTGTATGTTGTTTTAACTTCAGTTGATCCATGTTAGTCATTGTTTTTGTCATTTGTTGGAGCTTAATATTTATGCTTTATTCATATATTAATGCATCATACAATTTAAATAATGCTACAAAATATCTTAGCTGAAGAATTGCAACAGTTGCAAAATACCAGCAAACCAAGCAGATCAAAAAAAGAATATACAAATCAACTGAGTGTTTGTGAAGTGTACATTGCAATGAACAGTATTTTGATTAACAGGGAATTTAGATGATCGTTGAAATATTATGATTTACTGTGGTTGATTTAATTATCTTTTTTTATCATTTTAAAGGGCAAACCCAGCGCTAGGTGGCACAGTGGCTCGGTGGGTAGCACTCTGGCCTCTCACCTCCAAGGCTGTAGGTCAGATTTCCACCCCTGGATTTTAGTCTGTTTAGACTGCATGCCATCCACAAACATATGGCCAGGCGCACTGGCACTCTGTGCTGTGTGAGCCCTCCGATGTACCAGCACGCCATCCAAGGTAGCCCATGCCCTGCATCTCAGCTTCCTGGAATAGGCTCTCTGTGCCCTTGTATAGGATATGTTTGGATAAATATCTACCATATCTAAGCATACTCATCTTTTTTCATTTCAGTTATTCCTGACATAACTGGGGAAATGTATTTATAATCACACATTTTATTCTTATATTCCACAGTCTTGTCTTGTCCAGTATTGCATCACAGTGCCCCCCCCCGCCCACATCACCACTGCCATATTTTCACTGTGTTCCCTGAGTACACGTAGCAGTAAAAACATGATGTGATTTTCTATGTGATTTTACTCATATCACCGGGATTGAGACCTGAGATTAGCCAGTGAGCGGATCACCAGGAGGTCCGCAGAGGACTTAACGATTTCCCCATGTAGCTCTAGTCCCACGCTGTGCGGCCTCTTGCGTTGCTGTAAGTAGTAGCCATCACAGCCTTGGCATTGGGTACTTCATTGTTGGTGCCATGGAAAAGATTCTTATCATTATCGCATGCTCTCCATTGGTGACATAGAAAGAGCAAAGTTATAGAGCCAAACTATTAAAATGATAATGAGGAGCTCACCTTAACATTCAGCTCTGGATAAAGGAGCAAAACCCAAGGGGCATAAAACATGCTTCCAAGGTCACAGAGAATAAACACAGCAAATCTCATATAACACGAATCAGTCTGTATTTATGACCAATAGTCACAAACATACATAAGGATTATACATTTTTACATAGTCAGAAACTGATAGTAAATATTTTTTTAAGCTTTGAGGTTGGCAATGATGTGCTTTTTTTGTGTCTTTCGACATGCATTTGTTTTGTAATCTGGCCTAATGCTCTGTAAGTCACTCTTGATGAGGTCATCTGTTAAGCAAATAATCATGTCAAGAAAAACGGTGACATGATTGTGACAGGTCTTTACCCCTTGATAGTAAGTTCTGTCTCAGGGCAGAATGTGGCAGTTGCAACAGATTCTCTAAAGCTTTTCAGTGCATATGGAGTAGTAAACAAAAATCCTTTAGTGAAAAAGTCAAATTAGTACAGCCAAGATTAACAGTAAGTCACAGTCAATGATTTTTGTGGTGAATTCTGCATGCAACCTAAGGTAGAGCAGTCAAACTCAACCCCGATCTGAACATTTTGAGAAAATTTTGTTATATACAAAATTTTGTGCAATGAGATTAGTACTCGTAGCACTCAATAGACCTGCATCAAATATTTTCATGATTTGCATCATTTACTGCTGTATCTCATATACATACAGCTACAGGCACAGGTAAGTCAGTAAGCAGCACTATAGTCCCACCCCTGCATGTTGTTGGTTTGAGACCAGCCTTTGAGATGTGTCTCTGAAGTTTCCATGTTCTGCCTATGCTTCTTTGGGTTTCTTGTTTGGTGCCTCTAAATTTCCTGTGATGTGTGTCTGTGTAAGTACTGTGCTTCAGGTTCACCACAAGTAGCTACATATTATGGACGGATGTTTTTTGATCATTACAAATTAATTTTACATGCACATTAATGTACAAATCTTCTATGAAATCAATCCAGTGTCGTTTTAGTCATATTGGACAACTGGACAACTTACATTAGATAATCAACATATGTTGAGCATGCTGATGAATGAACATACACCTAACTGACAAGCATACAGTATATCCAACTCTAGAGCCTGAACAAAACCGCTAACGAACCAGAAAAGTATGAAAAATACTGATGGGGAAATACTGCAGCACACTGAAGATATTAACCCGCTACATTGATTTTTGATAACCCACTAAAACTTCAACTATGTTAGTATGACTTTCAGCAGCACCTTTCAAACAAATCTGAGAACTTGCACTCCATAGCGAGAGGACAGGCAATTCTCTAGAATATTGATGATTACTCTTTAAACCATTGGCCAAATCCCTTACCTCCACTCATCTTTTACATGCTCTAGCACCGACAGTCTCTTCCAGACAGGTCCCAGGTGTCTCAAGGAGACAATAAAGAAGGCAGCTCCGCTAAATGAGCGCAAGTCAAGCTGCCAATTCTGTAAATTCCTAATCGTGACCAAGGTAACAAATCAGCATGGGGGGGGGGGGTTCATGATGGCGCTGGGCTGCAGCTCTGACAAGTCTGGCCTCGGCAGGCAGTCTGTATTAACTTGGTTAGACATTCCTGAGGAGTTCATGGCCGCCTTTCTGCCGCTCATATCTTTGTTTAGGAATGAGAAGAGTAACACCATGCTTGTGCTTAGTGCTGTAACCTGCTGTGTTCCTGCCACACTCACCAACTCACCATGGGTGTGTGTGTGATTGCAAATGTGCCTTTTTTTCACAAGCACCCAGCTTTATCTTCTTCCTTTCTGACTTCTCTGCTTCTTTTCTGCTTCAAATAAGCATGCACGTCACATTTTCAGGTCTTGTCCCAGAAACTTAGAGCTGCATTAAAATTCTGCATGGAGATGATCCTTAAAGTCCTCACCATTCATCAGACTTTAACAATAAAATGTTCCCTTGGGGGACCCGTTTGCGTTTCTTGACAGTTTTGTAAATGTTCAAATAAGAGGAAACCGAGAATGACTATTTTTATTCTGGATGCACAACATTTGTTAAGGAATGAAACATATTCACAAAAGAGCAGTACTCTGAATACTTACTGCTTATAATTTAATGCCTCTAAAACTTTAGATCTTTGACAGGAAAATATGAGCAAGTATTTGTTAATGAAACACTGTTAATGGAACCTAAATGAAAACAAAAGCAGATCCTTTATCCAGAGCGACATACAGCTGAGAAGCACAGTCAGATAGTCCCTAGAGTCGCTGGGGTTAAGGGCTTTCCTCACGGGGCCAGTGGTGACAGGACCCTGCCAGCCATAGGGCTTAAACCAGTCACTAACCTACAGCACCACACACCACCCAGAGTGTTGTTTCTCCCCTCTGATATGGTTAGTTCTTAGTGATATGGTTGATTCTTACTGGTTACTTATAGTTTGCTTATATAAAGAGACATACTTCTAGCGTCATATAGTGAAGTATACTGCTTTCGCATCATATACTGAGGCATACTCCTTTAGTGTCATACAGTGAGGCATACTCCTTTAGTGTCATATAGTGAGGCATATTCCTTTAGTGTGATATACTGAGGCATTCTCCTTTAGTGTCATACAGTGAGGCATATTCCTTTAACATCATATAGTGAGGCATACTTCTTTAGTATCATGGTGATGGAGGGTGGAGTGCAGCTCATTGGGTTAGGCCTGGGTTAGATGGGACATGCAACAATTGCACTCCAGTGTACCTTTTGTAATACCCATACAAATGGCAAACCAAGCTTCTTCATTTCATTGTATTATAAGCAGGTTCAGTATAACTTTATAAAGACACACTTAGCTAATCTTTCATTCTAACAATATCTGATCAGCTAAGGAACTTTTCTTTGATCAGAGAAGTTTAGGTTCACAGAATGTTTCTAGTTTAAGTATTAAGAATGAGCAAATTTTGCAGACATAATATTGAGTGCATGAGCTGGATATATTGTGACTCCCAATAAAAGCTGGTTTTAAAGTATCCTTTGATTATCGGTGTCATCCTGACTACCAGGTTTTAAATATCCCTCAGAGTATCTCTTCCCTTTTCAAAGTTAATTTGCAATATAGTGCACGTAACCAGACCGACACAAGTGAGGATTTTACCTCCCTTTCACCTCAGCTTAAAGCTCCATGCAGTGGAGTCCATGAGCAGATGCTGACCAAGGTTACAAGGGATTATGGGTTATCAGACTCTGAAATTAATTCCAAAGTTTCTTCAAAGCCAAAGGTTTTCAGTGGAGTGATGAAAAATAGTCAAGACAGAATTCACCTTTTGTCCATAATCAAAGTATAATTGGTTACCAAAAATACATTTAAGAAATCGGGTAACGGGATTTTTCCAGAACTCAGAGGCAATATGTCTGAACAACATATCGGCCACATGTATTTTGACTATAGGAATCATGAATTAGCTGTAAAATATGTTTTAACCTTGGTGGTACTACATTTGTGCTAAGCAGAGTATTAGCTGCTTCAATTTTGCTTTTTGAAGTAAATAACTGGAAAACAGTTGAGCAGCCATGTAAAGAGCATATAAATGATAACTTGAAGGAAAGTGCTGATGCCTTGAGTTACAGAGCTGACATCATTATGAAGATTAATGGCAGTCAGCTCAAATGAGCTGAAAGGTAGTCACAGGCCCCAAAGGTTCATTTACATTCCTTTGAGCGTCTGCAAGAAATCTAATTTTAATCCACCACTGTAACAGCAATTAAAATATGATTGTAATTTCCAGTATGTTTGTATTTGCGACGTCTTTCTAATAAGAAGACTCGAATTAGTCAGCCATTGTGGCTTTTTGGAAAATGCTATCGACATGAAGAAGAAATACAAAAGGAACCAGTAAAACTGTGTGTTTAATCAAATGTTCACACTGGCAAAGGTCAATAATACAAATATTTGGAGATGCTCTGACACCTAGTGGTAACCCTGAGAAGCACATGCAAAAAGGTTTTAGTCCTTTAAACACGAACCTAGATCCTTTAGCCTAAGTTGCACAGTTGGCAATGTAGATGGCTTTGGGGCAGGAGTTACTCTTGAACGTGGTAGTCAGGGCTCTGGAGCTACAAATCCTCCCAGTATACTCCAGGGGTGAGAACATCTTGTAATTTGGGATTAGAAACACACTGTTTTTGTTATGGTGTATATGATTTTGAATTCCTGCGATAGATGTGACCCAGCCAACCTCATAAGCCTTTTCATGGCCATCATGTCCTGGCTATGGACTTCAGGAGACACAGCACAAGTTACAGCACTCACCACTGATGGCTCTCCAGTCAGCAGCTTTCTCAGCCTGCATATCGTAGATAGGCCGAGGTGGACAGTGAACACTGGGTCAGTCCTCATGAAAGCAGGTCAAGTGCTTCACTTTCTTTGACAGCTCATGAAATGAGTGGGACAAGCAAGGCCACTAATCTCCTCTGTGTTACTGATGTTCAGTTTGAGGTTGTTGTTGTTTAACCATTTCAGCAGCTCCATGTGGATTCATCATTGCTGGTGACGTGTCCAGTTACTGTGGTACAATCAGCAGACTCAACGATATGGTTGCTTCTGAATTTAGCTGGCAGAAGCAATACCTGAATAGGCGGGCAGTAGTAACACAAAATGACAAAACAAGCCAGCTGTGTAGGTAGCATTTCTGTTTCTATTATCTTTTGAAATGTGATGGCTTAGTGTCACATACTGGAATTCAGTGATATTCATAGATCCTCATAAACTGTCTGGGCTCTTGTGTGATATTCCTGCAAAGACACATCTGAAGCGATGGCCCACAGCGCACTCAGCGCAGGAAGTGCAAACACAGTGACGTCTTACAGGAATTTCTGTCTGGATAGTGCTAAAATGTTACCCGAGGCTATTCAAGCTGTAGCTTCCAGTCACTATGGGAGAGGAATTGCTTTGCTGATGGAGAGTGAAGTCTGAGGTAAGGTACTTAAAGCAAAAGATGAAGGTCAAACTTATGTTTGTAATTTGCATGTCACAGGACATAAGGCTGACAACACAAGGAACAAACACAGAACAGAAAACTGAAGGAACAGAGCCAGAGGCTGAACTCAACCCCCAACCCTGGAGGTCAGAAGCAACAGTGCTAACGACTGACTAACCATGTTAGACATTATTCTATTCTATTCTATTCTATTCTATTCTATTCCATACTACGACCTTGCTCAGGACAAGCAGAATGGATGGATAGATCTATTTTATATACATACAAAAAATCTATACTGTATGCAGATATCGTCATTGTCAACTGAAAAATAATCACATAAAAGTACAATTTAAACACCATGGGACAAACTAAAATTATCTCTGGAAAGGTTAACCGATCAAATTTAAACATGCTTTATTTTTCACTTATATAAGTCATATGACATCAGTGAGGTCTCGACCTGAAAGTGCATGCAAGATGCTACAAAATAATTTCTAACCAAATATAACCAATGGTAAATTGTGTTCACTATAAAACTTCTTCATCAATAAATTAATTATGCACAAACAAAGCAAGGTCAAGGTAATCAACAGACATAAATAATCAGCTAAAGAAGGTATGCTGCCTGTTGAGGTGACTGAAAACATCTCTTAGTAAGAAAGATTAATACTGTTAGCAATGCTTATATTTTCACCAAACAGTGAGAAATCTACCTGCCTATTGCCCGTATTTGATACACTCTACCAGACATGGCTTTGAATAACAATATCCAAAAAAAACAGCTGTTAGTATTACTGCTCTCGGGTGCACTGCCCTTATCCTGAAGACATCTGCAACAGAACAGGTGCTGGAGGAGTCGGCGAAGGACTTGCAGCCTCTCTTTAAATTCAACACAGGCGTACTGTACGTTCTGTTCTCACCATCTGAAAATCATTCAGTAGCTTCCCATTTGAAAAACTGGACATCCATCCATCTTCAGGGCATGAAGGGCTGGCACCCACTACAGGCAGCAGGGGGCACCGGGCCGGGCTGTGTATACTCAGGACAGGATATTCAGCCATCCCAGGGTAGACACACAGTCATGCAGTAATTTATAGACATCAAATCACCAAAATCCTTGTCATTCGGGAAAAATTGGATACCGAAGCATTAATTCTGCATCTATTATTCTTGAGTAACACAATAAAACTTCCAATACACTTATATTATTTCCCATATCCTACATGCAGTGAGGTGTGACTGAAATGCACTAGAACATATCTAGAATTCCTGCGCTCTTTCCGAGTGCTGATCCGGGGGAGCAGATCTTCACTTTCGGGTTCAAAGGCACAGCTTGGTGTGGGAGGTGTGATCCAGGCTGCCTGGGCCTCTGGCCTCAGATGCATCAGCCCGGAAAGTTCCCAGCGTGTGGCGTGGCTCAAAAGGGAGCCTGTGTGAAATTATGAACACAGCAAATTACCGCTGGTGGTGGGTTGGTAAGTGTGCCCACAACTCATTTAAGTGAAGCTACTTTAAGACATAAGCAGGGAGGAGAATTACTGAGCAAATTAAAATCTCTCACCATAAATCAGGAAAATAACCCCAACTTACCAGTTCTATAACAATTAAAACCACTTTCTATGGTCTCTTTATTAGCTAAGCGGTTACAGTCCAATAACCCTGTTATACTTATCAATTAACGGCTTTACAAAGCACGTTTAATTATAGCATTTAAAAGAAAGGACAATGCTAATGCATTATGCTAAGTGCATAATGCATGCTCATAATTCAAGTTTTAAAGTAGCCAGTTGAAAATAGTGGTAAACTCTCAGTGTTTGATTGACCCTGATTTTTTTTTCCACAATAAAAAAGAAAGGCTCAATTTGTGAATGTAATTGCCAGACACACAGAAAAAGCCTTGCAAAATTTATGTCAAGGCCTGGTATATATAAAAAAACAGTGAATTAGAGTTAAAAAACAACACGGAAGTCAGCCATCTGTACTGGCTCTTACAAAAAAAAAAACTGGATGCAACTGTGCAAGGCGTCTTTTATTTTATGTTTTGTGCTTTTCTTTGTTGAAAGGAAAAGACAGGAACTCACAGTGCCTTATCTTTTATTCCAGTCGTATGGTTCAGACCTTAAGGTGAGTCTTTCCACAGAAACTGCTCCACGTTACTTCTTACTTAGACCACAGTGGTTTTGACATTGCTGAGTTCTCTAAAACTTCCAAGGATTTTATATTTGCTCGTGCAATATCACCTATTTTGGATTTGCTATAACTTTTATGGAAGTAATGTGACTTTTGGTAGAGCTCACATAGTGAACTGATGTGGTTAAGGGCCTTGCTCTCTGGGAAGATCAGCTTTGAGAACTGCCTCGTAAAGCAGGTTACCAACCAAATGCTGGGACTCCAACTCCACCAGAAATTTCTCAGCTTCAAATCAAGGCAACAACAGCATGTGGCTCAGTGGGCTAAACCTGTGTGCCATAATCACAAGGTCGCAGGTTCAAACCCAGCCTCAGCATGGCTGTGGCTCCTTTGAGCAAGGCCCTGAACCCCCAGCTCCCAGGGCTGACTCTACAGGTGGCTGCCCTTCGTGGACAACTTGCGCTACAAAAAAAAAAAAAAAGAGCATGTTGAGGGAGGCGTAAAAATAATTTCCCCACGGGATCAATGAAGTTCCATTATTAACAGCTTCAGTCATACAACAATGAGAGTGTGTAAACTGATTATTTTATCTATTTTAACCTAGAATGAGATCTGGCCTTCATTTAGGTAATAACAATAGATGAATCTGATTTTCCTTAGGGTTCACAAACTTTCGGCAGACTGACCGTAGATGCGGGGCACTCTTCTGCTCCTGCATCCCAGTTGACAGTGACTTTGACAGATGTACTAATTAAAAACTGTCAGCACATGTATGTACTGTTTTTGTATTACATACATGTAAAACTGTTCACAAACACAAGGGTATAAAAAGGTTAGCTGATGCATACAATGTTCGGCAATTATGTTACACAGTCTACAGATGATATATCCAGTCTTAGAGGCTTAGGGACAGGTGCATATGGTGTGTAAATATCATGCACTGTGATCCCTTGAATATAACTAGAAGTTCAACATTTGACGCATCTCAGTAAATTGTTGTTTTAAAGCCAGTCAGTGATCTAACACGCTCTCTGTCTTGCTACATGATATTAAAAGGTTGTTTTCCTTGTACTGACCAAGGCTGAGGAAGCAGCTTTTGTACCATTTAAAATCTCTGCAGTGGTGTCTGTGCTACAGATGCATGTGATGCATTTTTAACATAACAGTGTCATGCACCATGTTCCACATATGGCTGTCATCATAGGAAGGCCTGGTTCATTAATGATATGCACATCAGAGTGAAAATCCATGGAGAAGGATCAAAGCTAAGCAGGCTAACAGAGCAGAGGTTAGGATCCAAATGCAAAGAAGAGAAGAGGAAGAGGACAGAAGAGTCAGTCACGGTACTAGTAGTGTGTAACGGCAGCCATGTGGCGACCTAACCCAGCTACAGAAGTACAAGGCGGGGGAGGGTTGGCAACATTAAAAACTGTTGACTAGGGCTTTGCTGCAAATGTTTGCTAAGTTGGGGCATACTGGGCAGCTGGCTGTCTTGCCCTCGCCACTGACAGAAAAACAAAATAGCACACAGCATTTCAAAGGCAGGGAGGGGCTGTATGAGTTGACTAATTTGGGACAGGTGATTCCCATATTCAGGGGGACGGTGCGAGGAAACTAGGCTAGATGTAGTGTAAATACTGGTCTGGATGTCACCCCTGGATTCAAACAGGCAAATGTCTTGTGATGACACAGACTTGTGACATATACAGCCCCAGTCAAAAGTTAAGTTCGGATAGACCTACAAAGGAAAGAGTAATACTGTCATGTCACATGACCTGGCCACCTGACCTAAATACAGTAAAAACGGTTTTGGAGGAGTCTGACCTGAGGGTGAAGGAAATGTGGCCAGAGCCTGCTCAGCATTTGTTGGCCCTCCTTAACACAGCTGGAAAAGCATCCCAGAAGACCACCATACCAAACTGAAATTGGGATATATTTAAATGCAGTCAGTCTGAGACCACTTACCAATTATATGTGTTTCGTTAGCAACACGTCTGTTCCACAGGTGCTCAAGTAATACAGGATCCAATTTTGTATTAACCATTTATATTATCCAGTCATTTTTCTTTATCAAAGACCAAGATGTGTTTAATTTCCTTAAATTATATGGCTTTGGTTATGTCAAGGCACCCCATTAAATTGACACAGATGCAAGGTTGTGGCTTATCTCTATTTTTCACAAATAAGCACCTAATACATTTTCCTGAAACATAGTGCTGGGCACCAGTGTTCATGTAGGATTTCATACCAGCTAACTTTTCTATTAATTGCTATTGGTTACCTGATTCAGAATCCTTGCAAAGATACTGTGCACTACATGTCATTGACTGCAAGCTATTGGCTAGTCAGGCTATTCTTATTCAGTTTAAAACGTATTTGCTCAGATTTAAAAAGTCGAAATCGTTTTTGTTCATTTATGGCTTTATAAAAATGAATAAACTAGTAATTGCTTTGCTTGAGATTCAGCTTATTAATTGTTCTGATCAAATAAACGAGAGGCCTAGTTGCTATTGTATTTTGTAATTCATTAGGTAAAAAATATTGTAAATATTGTAAAATATTGTAAAATAGACGAAATAGACAAAATGATCATTAAATCTCTTCATAATCACATATCTTGATTTCTACAACCAGACCATTTCTCCTGTAATATGGAAATGAAATCCCACTAAATTATACCTCTCTATAATTATGAAACAGGAAGAGATTTTGCCGTTTTAACGGGCAGCAGAAAGATTACATTATATTTTTCGATAATGTGTAGAATTAATAGATACTTGTGTCACATTAAAAAAGGTGAATTTAATTAACTGAGGCGCAACTTCTTATGCCACTTTAACTAGCAGACAGGAGTTTTTTAGAGTATTATAAAATACATTAAAACGTATGTTATACTATATTATGCGCTGCTTAGCTCTGGGTTTCATACCCATGTGAAACTGCACATCGCTTAAAACACGCTTTTCCCCGCAGAAATCACGTGGTTTCTCGGCATGATCGACTGCCAGCTGCAGCGGGACAAATGCAGTTCCGTGCGTCACCTTCACACGGAAAGCCGCATAACCGCAGATGGGACGACAGCCCCATCCTATAAGCTTCATAAGCCCAGTAACATATGACTGACCCGCCAAGTGGAACGGGATGGAAATAAAACGCTATGGAAATGAATGGACACAGGCTGCGCAGAGGAGCCCAGCTCTTCCGTGCAAGCGCTCGCAATTATTGGAGGCTGTGAAGAAGAGAGCGACACGACTGAAACATTTTAAACAGTGATAAACGCCGACCTTCGTCTACACGACTACACCGATGCCGTGTGTTCTATTAATGATGCTATTTGCATATATTTCATTAACGAGTAAATAATTGCATCTCGCGTCTGGATGTACAAGCTGCTCCCGTAAAAACATTTTTGTAGTGTAAAATGTCTTCAATTAATGCTAAAGAAAATTTTAAAGTCTTTATACAATTTTGTACAGCGCCATGTTCGTAACATACTAGGCTCCACATGGTGTGTACCAAGTCAGTGCCCGAGGCTGATAAACTAGAGATAACAATAATCACTTCAGGCAGAGATGTTGCTATGGTAGTGGACCATGTTAACTCTAATGCATTATTTATATAGATAAATATAATGCCATTGTTCATTCCTACTTCTCTATAGTGTAAGAATATAAACATACTCATTTGATTTTGTTATTTTCAGTGTATTTCCTTAGTTTGCAGATGATAATGGACACAAGACATATCTCAGCCATTACTAGATCTATAAAAACATATCCATCCATCTGTCATCCATCCATCCACCTATTCATCTGTCATCCATCCATCCTTCATCCATCCATCCACCCATCCATCTGTCATCCATCCATCCACTCATCCATCCATCCATCCATCCATCCATTCATCCATCTCCTATTATTGCTTATCCAGCAGGGTTTAGATGGCAAATGTTTGCAACCACTCTCAAATGAGCAAAACATAATTATCCATCCATTTTCTGTACCCACTTGATGAATGCAGGGTCACGGGGGTCCAACTCCTCTACTGGAACCTGCAAATGCAAGGTAGGGAACAACCCAGGACAGGGTGCCAACCAATCACAGCACACCCACAAATAACATCAACAATAACAGCAATCACACCCATTTCCTATTAAAGCTGCAGCTTCAATAACAGTGCTATTGGTTGAGGTAAAAATCTGAAAGCCCTGATATCTCAATATCCTTTAGCAAACAGCAATACAGGGAAGGTTCAGAATGGCACAGCCCATTTGATGAAGGTGCCACAAAAGGCAGATATATGCTGTTTAACTTGGCTGGGGAGGGAATATCTGAGGGATTATGCATTTCTTTCCTCATTAATAAAACCCTTTTTGATCAAAGAGACAGGAGAGGAACAGATATTACTTTTCTTTAGCCTGAATTGCATTGTGTAGAGCTTCACCAAACTGAGCAGCATAAACACACCTGAATATTCAGCACGGCTTCATCACACTGACCAGCATAAACACCCATAAATATACAGCACTGCTGTACCATAATGACGGCCACAAACACACCTGAAATAACGGCAGTCTTTTCCATGTGGGTGATTCAGAAGGTAGCACTGATGCCTCACACCTCCATGGGTGGGGGTTCAGGTCCTTAGCATGCTGTCTTTCGGTGTGGCTCTTGCTACAGTTTCCTCCCACAGGTGTTTATACTTTGTGCTCCATGCTGCCAGCCATTAACTCAGGGTGCCCTGACCCAGGTAAGTGGATAGATAATTTAGATCTTTAAGCAGTACCTCTCAAATCAAGCATTAAAGCCAGCACAAGCTCAAAGAATCTGTGGGGGTTGGATAAAAAGGTGAAAGGACATGAGGGATCCAGCCAGATCGTCACAGGTAAATGAATTCAGTCTCTTGGCTAAGAGCACAGCTGCATGCACCCGTGCTGCTAATGGATTAGAGATATTTGGCTGGGAAACTCGAAGAATATGCTTAGGTGGAGCCTCTAAAATTAGTTTGCATTTGTTGCATTGTGATCCAGCCATATATTCAAATTTAGGATTCAGTGATTTGTTTCTTGCAAACATGTCATGATTATAAAGGTTCCTGTTTTTTGTTATTGAAATGCTTCCAATTTGGCAAAACAAAACTGTAATTGATGCAAACATTCCATGCTCAGTAGATCAAATAAATGGGTATTTTACCTATTTATGGGTGTTTTATCTGATTGTCCTTTCCAGAATGTAAAGTAATATTACCACATGGCACAGAAGGACAACAAGCACAAGCTGTGTCCATAGAAAAAGCACTGGCCTTACTCAGGTGTCAAAACAAATATTCAGTTTTGACCAATTCTTTTCACCCCCGAATTGAACCCCAACATTACATTAATTCTGCCTGGACTCCCCAGTGATAACAGAAAGATAACCCTTAATCTCTGTTCCCGTTTCATTCTCCTCTGTAACTTCTGGTAGATTCGAAAGGTGCTAAGAACCAATATGACTGAATGTGCTGTCGAGTCCATTGTCTTAAGTGGATACTTTAAAGACCAGTTAAATTATAAACTTTGACAGGCCAGTTATTTCTTGCGATCATAAGGCACCATGAGCCGTGGGGACTCAAATTGGTCTTACCGTGTGTGGAAATGAGTGGGTATGGAAGTGCATCAACAGGTCCATCCCATGACAATTAATTTTCCGGGCTGTGTGAGTCGTTTCGGTATTTCCATAAGAAATCGATTGGCTGCATATGAAGGCTCTCAAATGATGACAGGGAGAGGGGCTTAACGGTCTAGTAATGTGAGATGAAAAGGGCAGGCCTGGAGTCGCTCGCAGACGATCTGCCACTAAACTGTGCAGGAGAAGAAGATGCGAGCCTCCCAGCACATCCAGCTGAAAAAACACCATCCTTGCGATTAATTAAATGCGTCCCAAACGTGACAGGTGTGGCACATACTCAGGATCTTGCTGACATGGGCACAGCTGGCCCAACCTAGCATGTGTAAAAATTCACAGATTTCCCAGCTCTCCTGCATTGGCTTCAGGGGAGTGATATCTGCGCTGCAGATTACCCACGTTGGCTAAATGAGCCCCACTACCTATAAGAAGAATCACATTATAATGCAACAGTCTCCCTTCCCAGTGTAATAGGGTTTCAGTGTCATCTCATAAAAGAGTTAAGGGATTGAATTGCTGCCGGACAGTGACAATGAACTAGCATCTAAAAATAAAAGAAAGGTGAAGTTGCCTCTTAAAATCTGAAACATCCTGTCATACATCATATCATATCCAGGTACACCATGAAGTCACCACCAAATATGTCACACAAAACATCATGCTACAATGACACTGGGTAGATTATAATGGCCGGTTATTGTATGCAACATTTTAGTTGTATCACAACTAAAGAATCACAGCAGGGAATTTGTCTTTATGACTAGTGAGAAGAAAGCGACACACAAGATAAAAACTAATGCAGGCATGGTGAGACTATGACAATCGGGGCCAAAAGTTACAAGTCTAATGTCCCCATTAAATATATTGTAAAAACACTCTGTTTGATTATTAGGATGAAATTCTGCTTGATTGCAAAGATGCTGCACAGTTGATCACCAATTAAAAGCAGAATGAAAATGAATGAACCTACAAACAAGCTTTGCCCGTGTTTCAGGTGACGGGGTGAATGTTCTCATTGTTCCACACTGACATGGCTTGTCTCCAAAATGATAACACAGCCTCTCCAGTCAGCAGGATGTTTATGGGGCCTCCCTCCATCTCTGTCTCACAGGAAAGGACGAGCACAGGTTCCCAGCAGATAAAGGAAGGAGAATGTCACCTGGAATTTGCAGGCAGATCTTAGGCTTTTAGTCACGCCATTTCTCCAGGTGCTGGATGGGGAGATGCACCTGCCTGTCAGGTCAGCATCTGGAGAGTACTGGGCCAGCTGGTCAACCTCCTGTGTGATAGATTAGGAAAATGAAGCTCTTTTTTGTTTCTACATGAATGAGGCAGATGCTGTGTTACTCCAGTCCACCTCCCTGCTCCATGCTCCACCTCCACCCTTCCCAGCCACATCATCCCATTCCTCAGCACACACAATAGCAGGTGCCTGTCTGCCTGAACCTTCTGCAGTGATACATGGGCAACACAACCGGTCGCTAGATTGTGCCGTGATTGCTGCCAGACGCTCTCTGACCTCCCAGAGGGATGGTCGTCACACGGGAGCTCTCCAGCAGAGGTGGAGGTGCCGTGATCGATGGTGCAAGCGCAGAACAGGTGCTGCGCTGCAGTCACCTTGACGGTGTTCCTGCGTGAGATTTTTAATAAGCCCCCTCACCTCCTTGGTAAGTCTTATCTGCCATGTTCAGTACACTCCACGTCCAATAAGCGAAGGTGACAGGAAAGAATTTCATTTGTTTCTCTTTTTGTATCTTCAAGGATCTTCACAGCCAGTTATTTACCAAACAAGCACCTTCCAGTCTTTTCTCTTCTGCCTGTATTTATCTTGTGTTATTTTGAAAGGCAACCCAAAAACACAATTCAAGGTCAAATAAGAGAAAAATTTTAGTTGAGGAAACCTTTAAAGTAACAGAGGAATCTACAGACAGAAGCACTGCGTTTTGTAAGAATCAGCAACGACATCTTCTATTGTGAAATATTTCAGAGATCCAGAGTCTAAAATTGGACACCCCTACAGTCAAGAAGTATGATCAATGGCATCTAGTAGCAAATATGTAATTCTCACTAACCGAATGGCTAAGCTTCTTGGTGACTCAATGAAACAGAGTATTTGTATCTTTCAACATGTCTTTTTCCCTACTTTTCAAATCAATACAACTCCTCTTTGTCCCTGGGGGAACCTTTAAGATGAGAATAGAAACTGGAGTAGAACTGCTTCACCTATGTGCTTTTTATAAGGGTGTGGACTAGTTCTGTTTGATTCCTATTGGCAACTTTATACATTCTGTTAGACCTTTTCTAATTTCTCTTACAAATAAATGGCATGTGCATCATTATATTTAATATGGTCTCCCATAAGACACTTAGTAAAATCTCTGCTTTTCCTGGTAAAAGAGACATATCTTTCACTTAACTGCTCATATTTTGTTTTCATAGCAAGACTATAAATTCCCAGTCTTCCTATCATGTGAAAAATGACATTAAGACGTTATGCTGAATCAATTTCAAAAATTACTTACCAAAGTTACCAAAAGTGCCTGAAGCAGAGATGTTAAATATACTGTAATATCGCTGCCCAGCAAGTGCCAGTGGAAAATCAGATAGCTATGGAATGGATCCCATAAACCTTATTTCCATATTTGCATCCATAACTTATATACAAGCTTATATGCATAATTATTTTATAGGTCAAAAGGTCGTTTGTATACGGTCAAGATGACAAAAAGAGGCACTGATGGTTATACTGTGCCCCTGTGCTTTTTCACTGCTGTGTCGCACCACTGTAGGCAAACGAAAAACACATAAATGGAACTAAGCAGTGTGTCATTGCTAACTGATAAATATCATTCCCATTTTCCATTTATTTCTGACACACCTAGAAGGGAAAAGATCCCTTTAGGGTTGACACAGTGGACATTAAGCATTTTCTGAGATATTTCTTGAGTAAGTTAAGCACAACATTTATGGCTGAAGTTAAAAATAAACAGAAAGTCCTGTGCCATATTTATACATTAGAGTTTAATCTTTAGATTTTAATTTTTTACTAAAGCAGTAATAACCAACAGTTCTGAACACTTCATATTGCATTGAAAGGCAGCTGACTGAAATGTGAAGCAAATCTAACTTAATCAACATATATTGGTCACAAACACGGGGAAGGTTAAGATGTCACACGCTGGGTCTCTGTTCAAGTAAAACCAATGGCTTAATCTCCGTGGTTTTGTGTGGCAGACCTGAAACCGTCCACAGCACTGCGGCTGTCCGCTCCACAGCTCTGCTTGTCCGTTTTTGTGAACTGTCTGTCCTCTGATCTGTAATTACTCCACTCCAGCAGAAGCAGGTCCTCTTACTGGCCAGCTTTAAAGGCTCAACAGAAGATGAAATAGCTTTGTCAATAAGGATGCTGTCACACTTCATCACTTTCTGATTTATTTCAGTCAAAATAAGCCTGAAAAAGTAGCACATACCCAAATGTTGTACGAAGTTTTGCTTTTCTGGAATGCAAAAATAATAACAAATTAGACACTCTTGATTAGGCATTTCTTAATCACTCCTAAACTCACCCCAGTATTTGCAGCAGTCATGCAATTCACCCATGTATATTTTGACTCAAACCCGACCCCGGTGGCACAGTGGTGCAGTGGTTACCTCACACTTGGGGAATTATGGTTTGAGTCTCTGCTATGGCTCCATCTGTGTGGATTTTGGATGTTCTCTTTGTGTCATCATGGGATTTCCTCTGGGGTACTCCCCCTCGTCATATTCCAAAAACACGCTGAGGTTAATTGGAGTCACCAAATAGCACATGCGCTTGTGCCCCATCCTGGGGTGTGCTCATAATCTCTGGGATTGACTCCAGACCCTCTGTGACCCTAAATAGGACAAGTGCTGCTGAAAATGGATGAATGGCACCATCCCAGCTTGTTTGGCTAATCAATACCTCACTGACTTATTTGACTAATTAATTGAGCTGGGGATGAAATATAACAATATTGTATCTCAGGAGAGACTTGGGAACCAAGTGCAGAAAAGAGTCCTGTCTTCCATTTTGAAGGTAGCTGTTTTAAAGATGGCAATCCCACCACTAGCACCCAAATGTTTCCCTGCAAAATGGAGGGCCGTTTACAGGTCCAGATGCAGTTTAATGTCAAACCCAGGACATAAGAGATTTCTAAAGGCATAACTCTAAACCTATCGATGACAACCTTAACCCCTACCCAGCCGTAACCTTAGCCAAAATTAAGCAAACAAAATAATAAGCACTTTTGACATTTTTATTTTTATGATTGTATTCACAGCTTTAAAAAACCCCTTGCGGAGTTTGAAAAAATTATCCCTATGTCAAAACAACAGTGAGACAATCATATTGTGTGGACATTTGGCCCCCACTACATAATATATGTGTGTACAGTACACACACACACACATATATATGGAGAGCAGAAAATATAATCAAAGAGCATTAGAATACATATAGAAACAAATTTCTAAATGAAATTTTGGCTGGGAGAACAAACCAAAGAAAGACATTGCACATGTAAGGTCTATGAGGTTCTGTATCAAAACAACATGCTCTGGTTAGCTTTTACTGCCAAAAGATATAAAAAGACCATAAAAACAGACCAAGAAAACAGGTAAGACAAATTACTAGAAACAGGAATGGTTACCTGCCACCTGAGATAACCAAACAGAAACATAGAAAATCAAAAATTAAAAGTATTAAATACCATTTATAGCACCCATAGAACTGTATACAAAGAATAAATATTCATTATTTACTCGTCAGATATATAATATTCAAATTGACTGGATGATAGTTTAAACTGTAAAGAGCATTAAATGATCATAAAAAAAACTATTTTCAGAAATCCATAGGTGAATTCATTGCCCATTTATTTCCCATTAATAAGCGATTCTGTAGATGGATACCAAGCTCCTCATGACACCATGAGATTTATGATGTAAATATACTGGGAATTCTGTCCATCCAAGCTTCTTCCACACCACTTATTGTTGGAGCTTATCTGTGGAAGCACAAGGTGCACTGCAGGGAGACAGAGTGTATCTGCAGGGTAAACACTCACACGGTACTGGCAATCTAAACACACCGATTTTCCAAAAGTAAGTGTCTTTGGCCTTGGGGAGGAAGATGAAGTAAGGAGAGGAAGCCTTCGTACACATAGTAAGGGGAATGGTACACAGAGTCAGGGGGATGGCATAGAGAGTCAGGGGATGGCACACATAGTCAGGGGGATTGCACAGAGAGTCAAGGGGATAGCACACATAGTCAAGCAGATAGCACACATAGTCAGGGGGATGGTACACAGAGTCAGGGGGATGGTACACAGAGTCTGGGGGATGGTACACAGAGTCAGGGGGATGGCATAGAGAGTCAGGGGATGGCACACATAGTCAGGAGGATGGTACACAGAGTCAAGGGGATAGCATAGAGAGTCAGGGAATGGCACACATAGTCAGGGGGATGGCACACAAATTCAGGGGGATTGCACAGAGAGTCAGGGGGATGGCATAGAGAGTCAGGGGATGGCACACATAGTCAGGGGGATGGCACACAAATTCAGGAGGATTGCACAGAGAGTCAAGGGGATAGCACACATAGTCAGGGGGATGGTACACAGAGTCTAGGGGATGATACACAGAGTCAGGGGGATGGTACACAGAGTCAGGGGGATGGCATAGAGAGTCAGGGGATGGCACACATAGTCAGGAGGATGGTACACAGAGTCAAGGGGATAGCACACATAGTCAGGGGGATGGTACACATAGTCAAGGGGATAGCACATATAGTCAAGCGGATAGCACACATAGCCAGGGGGATGGTACACAGAGTCAGGGGGATGGTACACAGAGTCTGGGGGATGGTACACAGAGTCTGGGGGATAGTACACTGAGGAGTCAGGGGGATGGTACACATAGTCAAGGGGATAGCACACATAGTCAGCAGGATGATACGTATAGTCAGGGGGATGACAGTGCTGTCAGTGCTGGGGAAGAACCTTGCTAGAGTCATACTCAGAAGGATCCATGATCCTTATCAACCAGCTACCATAACAGTTTCATTTTCTGCCTAAGAAGTCTACCATTGACTGCAACCTGTCTCTGAGGGTTTTTATCAAGGGCAAATACAAATATTGGCAGAGTTTCTCTGCAGCCTTTATTAATTATGGTGAAGACTTAGTTGATTGAGCTGCCCAGTGGAACATCCTGAGATCCCCCTGAAGTTGCTGGGCATACAGCAGTTTTGTGAGTGCTGTGCAGAGTGAAGGCTAAACCTCTGTGTTCTTGCCAGTAGATGCTGGGGTTCATTAGAGGTGTGCTCTTGCTACTACTCTGTTCAGTGCTTGCATGAGAGTCCAGAGGCTATGGGGCATCTGTTGGTGAAGAAAGATTTATTGATTTTGACTTTGCAGATGATGCTCTGATCTTCACAAAGTCAATGGAGGCTCTGATCGGGGCTCACGAAAGACGTGTCTGATTGTCTGAGATTGCGGGTGTCCTGGTTAAAGACCAGGCATTTAAGGGGTGTGAGGCATGCCTGATATTTTGTAAGAGGTTGAGGATCTAAGTATTTAGAGTCCTGGTGCTCCCTGTCTTGCTGTATGACTGTGAGTCATGGACACTATCCAGTGACCTGAGACAAAGACTGGAGTCTTTTGGTGCTGTGTCTCTTCGGAGAATCCTTGGGTATATTTGGTTTGACTTCGCATTGAATGACCGGTTGCTAAGGGAGTCCCAAATAAGGTACATTATGTTCCTTCTGAGGGAGTATCAGTTACAGCACTACAGCCATGTGGCATGTTTCCCTGAGGGTGAACCTGCTGACAGGATCCTCAATGTTGAGGACCCGAATGACTGGACCAAGCCAATGGGATGCCCATGTAACACCTGCTTGTGACAGACAGACAGCCATTTCCAGAGGGTGAGACAGGACTGTGTGTTGGCCTGGTGCTTTGCCAACGAGAACCTTAAATTGTTTTGTGGTGTGGTGGGCATGGCAATACACTGCAGCAATGCATGCTCTTCATCCTGATCTGACCATAGAAATGAAATCCCCTCAACGTGTGTGTGTGTGACCGCGTGTGTGCATTTGTCTGATATTTGGTTTAGTTACATAAAACAAGTAGGCAAAATGTACAGATATTTTCTCCATCAGAACATGATGTATATTTCTTTCTTTAGAAATAACCTTTAGTGCCTCAAAGTAAGAATGGTTCTGGAAATCAATAACAATAACAAGGACAGTCTATAATCAACTAAGAAAGCCTGTTCAAAGACTTTCTTAGTCTCCTACTACAGTATCTCTTTTCCTGTATATCACATCAAAACTTACATTTTTAAACTAATTCCAAGCAGTGGTTTCACAAATATGCTATTATGCAATGGAAACCTGATACACTTTTAAAATGAAATAATGAAGTTGTAATGTGTTTCAAATTTCCTTTCAAAACCAAGAGTCTTCGAGGTTCACATCAAATTTAGCATGCCGGTTAGCTGTGAGTGCTGTAGTAAGGCAGCTGAAATAATTTTCTTAACGATAAATTAACTTAAATGTATCATGCAAATTTAATGACCAATTACTCACTTAAAACACAATAGGCCTGTGTAATGAACAGCCTTGATCAATTTTAAAAATGTATTAGTCTTTAGTGAATGAAAACATTTTTCTCTGTTCTGGGTGTCTAGCTACTTGGGATACTGCATTTACCATTTATTCTTAACGTGAGCCAGGCTGAGCCCCTTGAAGCTATGTTTAATCAACCCCGCATGCTGGCAGCTGTCTGACCTGTCTGTTAGCCTCTGTGACACTGTTTTTCCCATACAATGCCTTCCCTTCCCTTGCAGACCCTTCACTGGATCTGAGCACTAGCACCTAGTCGGCCATGGATGCACATGATGGGTCCTCTCTGATATCAGGCAGGTGCTTATTCAAATCCCTGTGGCTGTCTCTCTCCTCATTTATCGTCACAGATAACGGCCACAAGCCAGTTGTGATTTTGGCCTGTTCCCCTGAGACATGAGAGGAAAAAACGTTTTTCCCCTAAACATTGGACACGGGGCTTTTATATTAGCTCCTGCTCCTGTTTAAATGTGCTCACAGATTGATTCATTCCAGAGAGTTAATCTTGAATTCATTTTGAATACGGATGTGTTCCGGTTGGGCCATTTTCCTGCAGTCTGGGTTCATTTCTGTAAATTAAATCTCATTGTTTTGTTTGCCAAGCTAGCAGGTAGGCAGGCCACCTGCAGTATCATCTCACAAAGTCCATACTTCATTATCTTTGACGCAACAATGTAATTAATTCACGTGAATGCAGCTTGATGGTAGTCTGAAATTTTCACTTTGAGTGCTCCGGGATTAAAATGATTCACATTGTATACTTCTAATAGTTGGAGTTACAGTCCATTAGGACTTAGTACCTTCCAAAATTGATATGCAGAGAAAATGTCAAGCCTGGTCCACTGTCATGCTGCTACTTATAATCTCCTGCTCTGAATGTCTTATTCCCTTTGAAAATGATATTATCCTCAGTTTTTTTACATATAATTATGTAACACAGGGAATAATGGTCATAGTGACTTAAACTTAGTTGCCACTTTGTTACACAAAGCTAGTTCTGGGTCTGGCCCATTTTTTGCGTATAGACATGCTGTGCATTCTGAGAAGCCATTCTGCATATTACATTTATACTGAGTTACTATTTTTGCATTTGTGGCTTTTCTGATAGCTTTAACTAGTCTGGTCATTCTTCCCTAACCTCGCGATTTTTCCCACAGAAATCACATGGTTTGGAAGTTTTGTTTCATCAAGTGATTCATTCTAAAGTCTACAGTAGTGTGTGAAAATCCCGGGACGGGGGGCTGTTCTTGCTGGAACCACCGTGCATGACTCCAACAAACATGCTACCTCCCAAAGCCCTTAGATCAGGTCTCTCATCCACTCTAATCCTTAGACAAACAGTAAGAGAACCTCTTGACCCTGTCTGTTTGCTGTATGTATTCAATCACAGCCACATGATTTTAGCTGTTTGGAGAAGCAGGTTGTTTGTAGTAGAAAGCAGAAGAACCTTATAAACTGCCCATTGACTGTACATAACTCAGTGCTTCTATTGCAATCTGCATCAAATTCTAATTTTCAAGCTCTAAGAACAATCAACAAAAACCAGGCAAAAGTTTCCACGCTAATCCCTTTGCAGTTTTCTTGAGCATTTGTCAGGCGTCTCCAATTTAATCATGAGCAATTAATTTAAATAAAGCATATGGATGATCTGATTTATTTTTTAAATTTTATTTCAAAGTAACTGAAGGAGAACAATCTCCATCTGCAAGAGTCTTTGTCATTTCGTTCATGGTCTAACTTCCATATTTATGATTATAGTCAAACAAGATGTCCCATGATATTTAATTATGACTGCCTAGGAGAACTTTAAACACAAAGTGGTGTTCTTTTATCAACTCATAGTGCACAAAGTGCGCTAGCCTATTTTTTTTTTGTCAAGTGAGTTATTTGCATTGTCTTTATGACCTATGTGTCTTTATAAGCAAAATATGACAAATGTTATAGATAGAGTTAGATATTGAAATACTCCTTGTTGCTTACACTCATATTCCTCTCAATACGGATATATATCACTGCGAACATAGGATACACATTTTTTACAGTGTTTACAAATTGTCTTGAAAACTACAAACCCACAACAAAAAGGTCTGTCGGTGAATATTCACATTTCCTCTGCAGACACAGCGTAGGTGCATAATAAGAACGGTCTCTGCTGCCTTCTCGTATTCTCTGCGTTTGCTGCTTTGGGCGTCCTTCCCACTCTTCCATAAATAACTGCCTTTCATCCTTTTGATCCTGCAGCATCCTGTTTAAGAAACACCTTGTCTGTCCATCTTATCCCTCCATTTTTTGAGAGGCTGGCAATCAGGAAGCCTTTGGCGATACCCCCTGTACTTCTGCATCTGGCTTTCTTGTTAAATAGCTTTCCAGCTATCACTTATCCAAGCTTACATCGTTTCTTTTGTGCAAACAATTTGCAGCCACAAATCACATGTCCTTGCTCTCAGCCAAGTTAACCATCACATTTTTTTCCCTCCTGAATGTATCATCTCTCCCTTGTGTCCCCAGTCTCCTTTCCCTGCTAAATTTCAGAAGTGACTTTTTTTCTTCTTTCTGTGAGCCGAGCCCTTTGTCACGTAATGGAATATGTTGCCTGCTAAGATGAAATGAGTGCAGTAGAGGGTGTTTAGAGGACTTAGTCACATGTTTTAGGCTTGTAATGACTCACTAATTGTAGGTTATTACTAAAACTGCTGTCTTTACATTTATTCTTTCAGCAGATGCTTATCCAAAGCAGGGGCAGGAGTGACAGAGCAGGTCAGACAGTCTCTGCAGCAATTGCGGGTTCCAAGCCTGGCAGTGACATCACTCTGCTGGCGACAGGACATGAACCGGTGCCCTTCCAATCAAAGTCACAGAGTTTTAACTCACAGTGCCACACACCAACCATCATTTCACACCGCTCCTCAGATCCTCTCTTAATATTCCTTTCCGCTTGATATTACCCAGGGCACACTAGTACACGCATCCTAGGTTTGACCCAGAATTGTCATGAAGCATAGTAAAGCATTGTAAAGCATAGTAAAAGGAATAAAAATACAAGCAAACATATTAAAGAAAGATCTGTCCATAATCCATAACCACTTATCCTGTGCAGGGCTCCAGGGTTCTGGAGCAGCAACCCATCACAGGGCAGGGAATAACCCGGGAGGGGGCATCAGGCCATCACAGGGCAGGGAATAACCCAGGAGGGGGCATCAGGCCATCACAGGGCAGGGAATAACCCAGGAGGGGGCATCAGGCCATCACAGGGCATCGCACTTGTTTTCTTGCATAATTATTAGTTATAATGCACTATTTTTGCACAGATTCTATTAAAGCATGAGTCTATTGTCAGTGTAATTCATCATAATGCTTGTTATAGGCTTAACTATTAGTAAATCAACTTGGTCATCGTCCTCAGGAAAACTCAAAACCACCTGTCATATTTTAATATTTTCTACATATGAATTTAAGAATATTATAAATATTGATTTTGCGAAAATCTCTAAAAATTCTGTGATGCCATTTTAAGGCATGTCACCCAGTCCCAGCCAAATCCATTCCCTGCAGTCAACAGTGAGGCAGTCCGAGAAACAACCTAGCAACAAAACATACTGCCAGTGTTTTGTAGTGCTCTGCCCTATTACAAAAATGCTTATTTAATAATAATCATGATAAAATATTTCGCTGTATTAGTCAGCCCTAGAACACACAATTCTCAGCTATAGGTAATTTGATAACTCCAATTCATCATAGGATGCTTTAGGACTGCGGTCATGGGGAGAACATGCAAACTGCTAGGGCAGAGACTCGAACCCTGACCCTAGAGGTGCAAGGTAACCATGCGAGCCATGGTGCCGTGCTGCCATCTTCACAATGAAACATGACTCTCTAATGTTCATGAAATGTTAAACATAGGAAAGAACACAAATCTATTACTAAATCAGACACTTCTCTGGTCTTTCCTTAGGAAATGCTGAAGTATGACAGGAGATAATTAGTAAAACAAAGGCACTCATAATTGGCAGCTTGCAAACAAGTGAACATGTTAGCTGATTGAAGAGTGAATACACAAGAGCAGCCTATTCAGGAAGAACTGTAAGAGAAGCAAGTTTCTGCAGTGTGGCCTCTGCTATTGGGGAACAGAGAAGCATCTAACTTGTCTGCATTGCAATCCATTCCCAGAAGGTCACAAACCACTAACAGCCCTGGAGACCTGAAGACAGACAGCACAGAAACTAATTAGACAACCTAGTCCCTTAAATTAATTGATGATTTTCTCATTTCCTAGCCTGAATCATTTGGGAGAGAAAAAATGGCAAATAAAAAAAGAATAAAAAGAACATCTTGATTTGTGTACATTTGGCAACTGGTTGCAAAGGGTGTGTGATCAGCTCTACTTGCAAAACAAGAAAGGTTGGCAATCACACTAAGCTCCAAGCGTCTGCAGCAAGAACAAGTGAGCAGTCACATGGTCTCGCCGCCATCACTCTACCAGCCCAGGTTTAAAGTTTAGGGATAATTTGCTGTATGGTTGGTAAAGGATATTGTCACAGTAAATGATGTGGGAGAGAGTTTGATATTGAGGAAGACACAATTTAATAATTTAAATAAAAAGATGTATTTATTAGAGGTGGAGGGGTGAATGAATCAAAATTAAATATTGGGGGTATGCCCCTCCTTCCTCCCCATTATTTCAGAAGTGTGAAAAAATGCATTTTTCTCTGAAACTACTTTATACAACAAACCTAAAACAACGTAATGAAACACCCTTAGCATCACAAAGAGATACACAGCCGAAAGTGTCGTAAGTCTATTTTTTTTTTGTCAGCTAGGGAAATATATTAGTGTCAAGAAGATACAAAGTAATCTAATTTCATATTCACAATTAACAATAATTTTAGTTAGCTAGCTATCTAGCCATCAGTGTTAAATTGGTAAAATTAGCCATATAAAGTAATTGCCACATCTAGAGAAGGACTGAAACGAAGTCAGGCATGGAGAAAACCAAAAGGTTCAAACGAAAACACAAAGCAAACCTAAATGGTCCACAAGGGGTCAAAACAGTGTAGAGACATTCAGCAGAGAACACAGGATGTGGTGCAAGCTGGGGAGCACATGACAGGGCGGCACCATATACATCACTGACGAGGGAGCAGACGAGAGGCACCTGGGATGATCCATACAAGGGCTGTAATGAGAGGAGAGACTAAACAAGGAACAGGTGTGGATCTTAGAGCCACAAAATGGAGAGAATGAGTAGAAAGGAATACAGGGTGTGACAGTAATCCATACAATTGACCATTATGGATTCAAATGATAAGTAGAACACATATAAAAACTAGTTAAACAGATGACTCCATAAAACATCTTTTCATTAGTCAATTATATGTTAAATGGTATCAATATACAGAGGAGAATGGGTGTATTCCATCAATTCCATCATCTTTTTATGTCTGAGATAGAAGGAGGGACAGACTTCTTCTTGACTTTTTTTCCCCGAGTACAGCTACAGGTAATATTAACATTATATAGCCAGTCTGTGACCTTTTTGTGAGATTAAGGAAGCAGACAGGTGATTTCATTGTAAGCTGGCAGCTGGCCAAGCTGAAACCTGCCCAAGAATCTCAGCAGAACCACGGCTGAGCATCTTTTCAGACGGCCGCCAAGCCTCACCAGGTGGAAGCATGATATAATCCCTGACATAACAGGACCTGCAAAGCTGGCTCTCGATTTGACATTGCTGCCCAGACACAAAACACTTGTGTGGTATAAGCTTCTAGCAAATGCACCTGTCTCAGATGTTAGGGCCATACTCATAGGGCCTTCAAATTGTCAATCTCACAATGTCATGATAAAGTGGGCTGTGGTCTTGATGAGAGCTCTGGGACATAAATCCATATGACATTCCAGTAACGCTGAGAAGGAACTGAAAAAGACTTGATGGGTTTCATTATGTGATACTGGAAGGACAGGGAGTAAATCCAGGTCAGCCACCTTGCGCTGCTCAACTTCACCAGTGTTCCCAAAGTTTCCTTAGTGCTGCCCTTTGTCACACCTTGGAAAATCTTGAATGGAGAACCACTAACAACTTAGGTGATATAGCCTGTTTGTGGAAAGTTAAGTTATTTCTGCTCATGGTGAAGTACTATGAGGTGCTCATAAAGCTGGATTGTGGCAAAGATTTTTGCATACACCTGTTAGACTGCTGCCATCCAAAGTTCCTGGTCATTTCACACTAGGGCAAATGCAGGCATCCTTTTTGAGTTGGAGAGGAAATGATTTGGATGTCCTGTAGTGAACAGGCTTTTCCTGCTCTTGCGTGTGTGTATGTATTTAGGGGGCTGTTCTCCTTCACATTACAGTGTTTTCTTGAAACTTTATATGTCTGTGCTGCTGATAAAGCCAAAGTACTATAAAAAGCAGTAATGGTTTTCTGGAAGCTGAGTGTACATGAGCTGAGGCTGGACCCAAAAAGACACCATTTTTCTCAGATGCAGCATGAGATTTTTGGAACACATCACCAATGATAATGGAGTAGGAGCTGACCCAGAGAATGTGCAGGTTATCACTGCCATGACAGGTGGATGTCATGATGGAATACAGAATCGCATCCTCTTTCCTACACATGGTTATGTATCACTAGCACTCTGCCAGCATTTCTAAGCTTCTCTTCACCTTAACTTCACCTTGAAGGTGGTGCCTGCCATATTAAACTTAAATCTACTGATTGGACCCAAAACTTCATGGTTCTTGCCAATCTGGCCTTTAATCACCAGTTCTTTCTGCTCATTGGCAAGACATAAGATTAGTTCAGGTTCAAAAGGACAAGGGCAAGGACATTTTCTATTGCTTTTTGCAATTAAGGCCCTAACTCATGCCCAGGGGAGCTGATGAGTCAACTGATGACCTGAGGATCTGCTGACAACTGAGTCAGGGGTGGCCACATCGGATCTGGCTGGTGTTAGGGCTGTGGAGACTTCTGCATCTTTCAAGTCAGTAGGTCGTTTTGACAACTGATGACGACACCTGAACACCTGAAGCTAAAACCCTGATGCCAATTTGTGAACCGCAAAATAATAGTAAAATATTTTCTCACCGGTATTATGAATCAAAGTTCTCACAGAGCATCTGGTGGGCATTCTGCTGTCACAGGCATGTGACCCAACTGGTCTGAAGGCTGGGCAGGTTGTTGAATTCTATTAATAGGTTAATTCTGACCATGGTATAGAAGAACTGACAAAAAATTTCTAACAAAATCTGTGTATGACATCACAATTTCTTTACTTTCACTAAGTTAAAACATATTTAAATATAACAAATATGCAGTGATGCATTTTAAAGATTGTGCAGTTGCACATCATAGTCATTCATGAAAGATGATTGTTGAAACCTCTTTAGCAAGCACACCCTAGGGGGAGTCCACTGGAACACCACAGGGGGAGTGCACAGGCACACCGTAGGGAGACTGCACAGGAACAC
>JAABNX020000040.1:25161328-25181669 GCA_015163995.2 Mormyrus lacerda
TATTTGCGGGGGGTGCCTTATTCTGACCAATTTTTTAAAAATGGGGGGTGCCCTAATTGTTGGGGATGTCCTATAATTGGGGAAACACGGTAGTAATGTGAGGGTTTATCTATGCTCCTCATATTTGGGTGTTCAAAGAAAAGCCCGGGCCATAAATTCATGGGGGAACGTTTCCAAATGAAGAGACGGGGATTAAGGTGACTTGCATTATTTATGTCCTTCGAGAGAATGTTATTTTAAGTCTGCATAGCCTGCAGTTCAACACGTTATGCCACAGGATATGTACTCAAGCGATTCAGACTATATGCTTTGCTCACAAGGATATGAGCAGGGGCCTCCTGGGAAGTGAACCTTAAATCTTTTGAATGTGTTTGTGTTCATGACTATCAAGTGGGTTAAAATTTTAAGGGGAATGAAATGAAACACAAGATGTGGGGTGTTAATTAAAAGATTCAAAGTAAACATATTAAAATGGCCTGGAGGGGGCAGGGGATGGGGGCTGCTATAATCCTTAGACAGGAATGCAGCAAAACCTATGCCCCATCAAGTATTTCAAAACCTCACAGAATTAGTTGTTTTCCAAAAACGCAGCTCCTGCTTATATTTTTCTCCTAAAACCCAAAGAGCACAGTATTGATTATTATAGAAACCAATTTTGGATATTTGATTTTAATTTCTACTCGACGTTCAGTAGAATGTGCAAATAGCGACAAAAAAGTATTTACACATTACAGTAAGACATGTTTATTATCAGGTAACAATCAGTCAATCGCTTCAAACGATACATTTTGTTCCTGGCTAAAGGTTATTCTTAGGGATAATGCAGGAATCACGGGGTGGGAGAGGAGGCGTACCTTGAAAGAGTATTCTTAGAAATAACCTAAGTATCAGAGGGTAGGAGAAATGGAGCACCCAGGCTACACCCAGACCAGGTATAACCCAATAATCACAGATCAGGAGACAGGGAGGACCCGGGCTGGGTATTCTTAGGAATAAACTAGGAATCATCAGGCGGACGACAGCAAGCACACAGGCCCTATATTCTTAGGAATTACCTAGGAATCACAGGGTGGGAGACAGCGAGCAGCTTGGATGGGTATTCTTAGGAACTATCTAGGAATCATGGGGCTTGAGACAGATAGCACCCAGGGCAATTAGGAATTATATTAGGAATAATCTAGTAAGCACGAGGCAGGAGACAGGGAGGACCCAGGTCAGGAATTCTTAGGAATTCTCAGGAGTCACAGGGCTAGAGGCCACAATACCAGCAGCTGAGTCATAACCACCGAAAACAAAGAGAAACATTCTGAAGCATTTCCCCTGTAAACATCTTATTTATATTTGTCTTGTGGAGGCCATGGTGCTTTTTAAGGTGGGGAAATATATAAAAAAAATCAGATTAGTCCTCTAAGTGATTAAACAAAAGCAATCTTTGTGCCCATTATGCATCAATGATTAAAGGATGCATGCTGACTATCAAATAGAAAGGACTGAGTATACAAATAAACTTATGTATAGCCCTGTGTCTTCAAGAATTTCTGGAGATAGATGATTGCACCGCATAGTGATAACTTCATTGTTCCCATGACACCACACTGTTAATATGGGATGCTTCAGTGAGCTGTTATTGATTTTGGCCTACCCCTCCTGGTATGTATACTGTGACAATAGATTGTGTGCACTTACCCACCAAACCTGACTCAGTATTAACAAATATAATTTAACTGCGCACATCATAAGTGTGATGCTTTGTGTAATTAATGAATTATGACTTAACAATTATCCAATAAAGGATTGGAATCTGTCCAAAGCATACTAAAATTTTATGACATCTGAAACACTTCAGAGAAGACTTTTATATATAGAATGAATTAATAAGAATTTATGTATTAGAACATCAAGCTTACTTCACTGGTTTTATTGCATTTGTGTGATACAGTAACCATATTCTGCATGGCTGTCATTAATCAGGATGTTCTGACAACCACAAAATGATATCTTCAAAAAGTAGCATCTGTTATAATCACGCTCTGTGCCCAGTTTAAACTTAATTCAAAATATCTTTTCTTGATTAAATAAAATTGCAGTAGAGCTGGAGAAAAGTTAATTAAATCATTGGTTAATTTGAAAAAGATCATTATGTATAAAATCTAAAATACAAATTATATTTTAAATTTCAAAGAATAAATTAACTCATAAATATGACCCCTTTGCTATGGTTCAAATATATATTATATTGCCAAAAGTATTGGGACACCCCTCCAAGTCATTGAATTCATGTGTTCCAATCACTACCATAGCTACAGATGTATAAAAATCAAGCACCTAGGCATGCAGACTGCTCCTTCAAACATTTGCGAAAGAATGGTTCGCTCTCAAGAGCTCTGTGAATTCAAGTGTGGTACCATGATAGGATGCTATCTGTGCAATAAGTCCATTTGTGAAATGTCCTCGCTACTAAAGTCAGCTGCTAATGGTATTATAAGAAAGTGGAAGCAATTTGGAACAACAGCAACTCGGCCACAAAGTGGTAGGCCACATAAAATCACAGAGCAGGGACAATGCATGCTGAGTTGCATAGTGTGCAGAAGTGACCAACTGTCTGCAGAGTAAATAGCCACAGACCTCACAATGTCATGTGGCCTTCAGATTAGCTGAAGCACAATGTGTACAGAACTTCATGGAATGGGTTTCCTTAGCTAGTCAGTTGCATCTAAGCCTTACACCACCAAGTACAATGCAACACGTTGGATGTAGTGGTGTAAAGTACGCCGCCACTTGACTCTAAGGCAGTGGAGACATGTTCTCTGGAGTGAGGAATCCGATGGACTAGTCTGGGTTTGGCGGTTGCCAGGAGAACAGTACTTGTCTGATTGCATTGTGCTAAGTGTGAAGTTTGGTAGAGGGGGGATTATGGTGTAGGGCTTTTCATGGGTTGGGCTTGGCCCATTAGTTCCTGTGAAAGGAACTCTTAATGCTGCAGCATTCAAAGTTATTTTGGGCAATTTCATGCTCCCAACTTTGTGGGAACAGTTTGGGGATAGCCCCTTCCTGTTCTAACATGACTGATCCCCAGTGCACAAAGCAAGGTCTATAAGGACATGGATGAGTGAGTCTGGTGTGGAGAAACTTGACTGGCCTGCAAAGAGCCCTGACCTTAACCTGAGAGAACACCTTTAAGATGAATTAGAGCCTTCAAGCCAGGTATTCTCATTCAACATCAGTGCATGACCTCCCAAATGCTCTCCTGGAAGAATGGTCAAAAAAACAAACTCCTAAACCTTGTGGACAGACTTCACAGAAGAGTTGAAGCTGTTATAGCTGCAAAGGGTGGGCCAACTCCATATTAAAGCTTTTGTATTAAGAATGGGATGTCATTTAAAGTTTTTGTGTGTGTAAAGGCAGGTGTCCCAATACTTTTGGCAATATAGTGTAGCTAGAACTGATATGAATATTGAAAAAAAGTTTTCAGCTTTTTTCTCAGCAAATTGCAGTTTTGTCTTTTCGAATAGAATACGCTTTAAAACAGAGGAACAAAGGTTTAGCCCAACTATATTACACAGCAAGATAAATACAGAATAAAGGCTGATGTAAGATAAAATAATACCATAATAAAGATTAAGGCTCAGAACAAATTAGATCACATGGGGCCAGAAACAGAATGTTTTGGAATCACATTTAATTTATAAGGAATCATATGACAAAAGTAAAATGGAGCTGGATGAGGACTAGAGGTTTTATGTGTTTTTTTATTGTGCCACTGTTGGCATGTGTTTTATCCAGGTCATAAACAATTTGCAGGGATGAGACACAAGATGTAACGGCCGTTATCCGCCAAGAATGACAGGTTAGCAGTATCTGTGAGAGTCTGATTATGTCTGTATGTCTTACTACATTTTTTCTGAAAGGCCGTTGAATTTTTATATGCTACAACGTGATGTGATTTCAAGCTCCACCCACCTTCCAACACCCCCCTTCCACGAAATTTCCCCTCAGTCTGAAATCTCACACTTCTCTTACAATGCAAATGGCATTAACCATGATGAACTCGGTTTTAATTGTAGTGTCATCTGTACTGTATACCCAAAAATAATGCTAATTGGCAACTCACACATAGGATAATTCAAATCATTAAATTTATAAAACTGAGGCATATGTTTTAACCTTCCTGTATTTTCCCGCTGCCCCTAAAGGCCTGCACTCCATCATGCGAAATTGTCACACATAAATATTCATTGCAGGTTCATTATAAATCCAGTTTTTGTTCTTCTTTACTGTGCCTGTTTTAGTTACAGTAATGCATTTTATTCATTCATTTTCCAACCCACTTTATCCTATTGGGTCACAGGGGGTCCAGAGCCTATCCCGGAAGCATTGGGCACAAGGCAGGGAACAACCCTGGACTGGGGGCCAGCCCATCTCAGGGCACACTCACACACTGTTGCCATTCACTCACACATGCACACCTACAGGCAATTTACTAACTCCAATTAGCCTCAGCATGTCTTTGGACTATGGGGGGAAACCGGAGTACCCGGAGGAAACCCCACGATGACACAGGGAGAACATGCAAACTCCACACATGTAACACATGTGAGGCAACAGTGCTAACCACTGCACCACCATATTTCCCCGAAATATCTGTAGCTGCTCACACCATTGTCTCAACTTTGTCAGCTAATAACCGGGGTGTGTAAAGGGGTGGGTCTGGCCCCAACTCAATGCTGATTTAACCCCTCCCCTGTCACTCACTGAATCAAAACATGTCATTGGCCTATGATAAGGTTGACCACTCTGTATCAATTATGACCCATTTTATGCCACCCACTATAAACAAATCCTGGAATTGCTCCTGGCAACAGATTTTATTTATTTATTTTTAAAGACAATGATATTTATAAGACCTAAAAAGCAGATGCACATAGCAGAAAGAATAAGAGGCTTGGTTATTTTTAATTGAATATGCCTAGAGGAATTAAGAACTTGAATAGCAGGGTAAAGCTTGCACCTTAGGACAGAGTCTTATATTAAGAGAGACGGACCTTATAAGGCACCTGTAGCCATAGTTTGCTTTCCTGCCTTCTAATTCTTCATGGTGTCAGCTTGCTGAAAAAGCAAAACACTCATCTACTTGTCTCCGGAAGTAAAAAATTGCAGACAACTGCATAAAATAATTTGTTTTGGTCTCTCACAAACTCTATTGCAGTTCTTCACAGTACTAGAGAAACAACTTAGAAATTTCATCATTTTTTTCCTTTGGGGGGATAAAAGATTGTGTTTTTATTCTATCATTTGAAATTGTCACCTACTGATTCAGTCCAAGGTCTTTGTGTGGCACTTCTTGTTATGAAAAAAAAAGAAATTGCCAATTAACATATGAATTCAGCACGAACATTCTTAAAGTAGACATGAGTAGTGATCAGAAGCAAGCAGAGTCTTCTTTGCAGAAGTGATGCCTTTGTCCCGAAAATAAACACAACATATCATGTGCTGAAAGTATAAGCTTTTAAGTGCATGCAAGCGTTGTTCTAACAGAAAATGTCAGAAAGACAATGACACTCTCCAAAATGGCAAAATGTTAAGAGTAGGGAGTCATTCTCTCAAGCGGCTACTGTGTATTCCTCCAGAATTTCCCATCTACTGCCCACTGTCCTCTTTTCTTTTCATCCCCGTACCCTAGACCATGCAAAAATTGGCAAACTATTTGCTGTTCCCTTGTGATAATACACGAGAAATCTCCTTGACCCCAGCTAACCTCAGTTGAACACAAACCATTCCTCAAAACCAGCCTGCTTGCAGATACAGATTATTTTCTCCCTGCAATGCCTGCCACTCTCCAGAGACTGCTGGAAGCTGAAAAGCTCACCACTGCTTTCAATAAGCTTGCTTTTGATATAGACATATCAAAGAGCCTCTTGCTTTCCTTAATAAGATGGACACTTTTTTCCATAGATCTAAACCAATTTAAGTCAAGACTTCCTTAATGTTACTTATAAGGACCTGCAGGCATGGTCTCATCAAATTTGAAGCTTCAAGGCTTTAGTGTGAGACCCCTGAGTTTGAGAAGCCTGTTCTTTTTCCATTGTCATGCCAGTGATGTGGTTCATTTGCTTGGATCTTGGCAGAATATCTTGCCTGATGGAATCATTTTGCTCAGAAATCTCTTAAATCATTACTGATGACAGAATGAATAGAAGTCTGATTCTTTGGCAGAATCAGAGCTGACAGTTTAAACCTTGGCAAAGACAAATATCAGTTCAGGGTCAGAACATTCTCACAAGCAGACCAAGTGCTGAGAAGCAAGGATGTCAGCAAAATATGTACACCACTGAGGCAATTTCTTAACAGGAAATTGACCAAAATGTGACCAAACTTCACCACTGGCTTTCAAAAAAGGCCTTGCAGCTAAAATGATTTCAGCAGTAAAGCAAAGATTCCTATGGATTTTTGGTACTTTGATATATTTGGAAAGTAGCTGGGTGTCACATTAATGAGAGGAGCACAGACTGAGACGGGTATGTGCATAAGGCAGCAGAGCACTCTCTCCTCACCGAGAGCTTTCCCTGGGGTTACATCGTTCTGTCTTAGCACCGTTAAGTCAGACCCTGCACCAGTTGTAGCCGTCATCAGAGGGCACCTTCCCGCTTCCTCTCCCACCGGCAGTAATAATTTAAGCTGCAGAAACACCTCTTGGATCCCGTCTAGGGACGCAGAAAATGATTTGCTGCTGACAGTTAAAGAGGGACCTGGACTGTCAGGCCAGCCTACAAACTGGAGTATGATGTCATGTCAGCACAATATGACCTCTGTCACCACAGATAAACAAGTAGGTGAAATAGAGGGATGGTCTGACCTGACGTGACAGAAGCCGCCTCCCTGCATGCCTAAATGCTAGCTGGCACGACACAAGGAAACCCAATCAGGCTCACACTTCTATGGACATGGAATGTAATCAGGACACAGATACCGCGGGGCCAAGACAAATGGGCCCTTGTGCAAGGGGAAGCTACTCACTCCAATGACTACGTCGTCAGGGTCGAATGCCAGGCTGTCATGAATCACCTGCTGCTGTGCCCAGGTGTCAGCAAGCTTCCTGAGGCCCAGTAGGAAGAATCAGCTCTTTGCTGAGATGAATGAACAAAACCAGGAACAGAAGGCTCCCCCTATTACAGGATCTTCAGATGTTCGGGTTAATGAGCAGTTCCTGTTCATCCCAAAGAGTGACTGTTTACTTATTCTGTAAAGTGTTCCTTCCCAGAAATGTATGTCTACTCATTCTGGCTGCTTGCTGAACAGGATTTTAGCTAAATGATCTTCCAATGTTAATATATAACTACTGATAAACCATCTTTGCTAAATCAACTGAGGGTAAGCACTGAATTCTAGACTACAAGCTAAACCACTCCTGTGATTTTCTGCATTGAAATTAACAGTTCACTACTGTTTAACACCTGCACGACACTGAACAGAGGTCTAGGAGAGTTGTGTTTGCAGGTTGTCAGACAGCAAAGAGGAGTGCAGTTCAGATTTAGAGAACAAGCTTCTCAACAATAATTTAGTTGAACCAAAAATAAGTCAGTGAAGGCAGGTTTGTCTTGCTCAATGTAAAAACATAATTACATTTAAAGAACAGGGCATCCTGGATTGCATTTACCATTTTGTAGATCTTACATTACGTTGTTTTTCACAGTATGAGCAAATGGCAATGTGGTAGCCTTACAAAAGACTTTATCGCCCCCTGGTGTTTATAAAAACAACTAAATAACTGCCATATTTACATACTGAAGATATTGTAGGCAGTGACACAATGGCATAATTATTTCGAGTAAAGACCATTAATCTTTCTTTTAAAGGTCCATCAACCAGGATATGAAGCTCAATGTTTAAAACCTATATTATTTTTAACACAGAATCTACATATCACAAACATGTAATGTACCGTAATAATGTAATACTTGTGAGAACAGATTTCTAATTTGATTATCAATCTTACACATGAATTACGCTGAATTCAGTCATTCATGCTCATAAATATAAGGCTGTGTCTGTCTATCATATATATGAATCATATGTATCATATATAGTGCCTCAGATGTACTGAGACAATTCTACAGTATAACAAAACAAGAACCTATTGCAAATTTACTTAAAACGATTTTTTTCCAAAAATTAAGAAATTATGGACCAAGCAAAATTTGTTAAGCAAAAGTATACAATAATTTCACCTAAACATCCTGTAACATAACCGCAAAGTTCATTTATGATAAAACTTTCTTTTCAACCAAGCTTTAAACTTCTCTTCTTTTCAGGAAAACCATCCAAATGTTGCAGCCAAAGGAAGTGGCTTAACAATAAGAGTGTGAGGGAGCCTTGGCTTCAATACTGCAGAGAATCTCTAGAAATACCAGGCAACTGGTGCCTAACAACGATCGCCAACCAGCATGTGACACTGATGTAGGGTCTGCCAATAACAAAAGAATGGGTAAAACTCACCAAGTTGATGTGCAACATTTATAGTGACTGATTCGTGAAGGTTATTACACAAAACATGCTATTCAGGACTGTAAACACTTATGCTAACTACTTCTCCTTATAATGTAAGTAAGCACAAATTCTCCTTTACATATACAAATTTTAATAAACGGATATGCACTGTTTTGTAATTCCACAGTGGGACATGTATGAATGCAGAGAAGAGTGCGAGAGACAAAGCTCACCCATTACCCATGAGCGTAAAAAGCACAACTGATAACCTACACCTGACAACAGATATGTCTGGCTGGGAGCTGGGAGGGAGCAAAAACATGGACTGTCTGGGACCTGGGAGGGAGCAAGAACATGAACTGACTGATTGTGAGCTGGAAGAGAGCAAAAAGATAGACTGTATGGAACATGGGAGGGAGCAAAAACATAGACTGACAGAGGGAGCCAGAGGGGAGCAAAAAGCCTATTTTTTGGTATACACAGAGAAGGGCATAACTTTGACACATGACTGCTACTGCTAGAATCAATAAGAGCAACAATACAGTGTATTAACTTAAAGAATTCACATATCTTAGGATATTTAAGATAGAGAATTAACACTGGAAAACAAGACCTGGCTGATCTATACTTACCTGAAATTTCAGACTCTTCCTCTGAAGCTTAAAAGTAAATTAGCCGATAATCACTTGGCCCATAAAAGTCAACTCAGTTAATTAACATTGATTTGCAAGAACCCTAGTAATTGGGAACTTAATCTACAAACCATAGGGCAGTCTTGTCTTCATTATAAATCATTTAATTTACCATTCATATACTGTTTATGAGCTTGCCAGTTTGTTGCCATGACAACCTTGTTTGTAAAAACAGAACACCTAAATTATATAAATATATCCCATCTTAAGTCTATATATATATATATATATTACCAAATATCCCCAGAATGTGATAAAATACATTTTGATGTGGGATATTCTGATGAGAGTGTTTGATGTGGGATATTCTGATGAGAGTAGTTTCCCCTTGTGTTGTATCATAATTGTAATTTAAAATAATATGTCACTTCAATCGAAAAACTATATACCTGTACATTATTTACTACAATGTACATGAAATAGTTCTGCCGTATTTATTTTTGTCAGTCGGAAAGTAAATACAATCAACGTAAAGTTTGATCTAGTCAGCTTAAATAGGTGTTAAATGATGTGCTCTCGTCCGCTATAATGTATTATCTGTTCATATTATTAGTTAAATTGTAAAATATAATGTACTAAAATGGCATGCCCCCATATACGGTTTATCTCGTCTTTCATGTGCGAATGTATTGTATGTAATATGTTCTGATTATAGTGACGCTCAGGTGAGCCGGAACAAAATAGCGAGGTTTTGTTGGTACTGTACGTAAAAGCAAAGGAATAAAGAGAGAATAAAACCATTATATGTGAAGAAATAATCTGCGTGATATTTCCTTAATGTGGAAGACGGAGCTGAAAACTCAACAACAGGAAACAAGAGGGCAGTAACAGCAAGAGTAAACATGAAGAGCAAAACATGAAAGCCGTGAAAGCTGGATAACGTTACGCTGCGCTGCCCGTAACGTGACATTTGGTTTCTCACCATAAGATGGCGGTAAAAGAACACATATGTTTCGTGACACAAAGCCTGAAAGAAAATACAGCATGCTTGCCAGTATTGTGTCTGGCCTCTTTATTTAACCTGTATTTATATCCTAATCTCTTATTGAACAAGCAGCTGCAGAAAATTGATGCATAACCATGTGTATTTATACTATCAACAGTATCTTAAAAAGGAGTTTGATGTCATAGCAACATCCATGTGACTGGTGACCGGAGAGAGGACAGGAAAGTGGTCTGTTGACACGTCAATGAAACAGTCCAGTGAAAATGGAAAATGGACCTGTATTTCCAGCAAATAATTATTATTATATGAAATTTTAACATCAATAAAAGGATAGTTTGCTACCCATAGAAAATGATTATCATAAACCAAGACCGTAAGACATTTTAAAGCATTATTAAATGGTATTCTTTGGTGAATGTTACACAAATGCTAAAAACTGAGAGTGTATAATAAGAAGATTATCATATGTAAAATTCTGGAATATCGATTTTGTTGGATGCACTGACCAGATTTCTATAAGCTATGACAGTGTAGTTTAAGCATATGTTATTTGGATATCTAAAGTGCTAGTGACCTGTGACATATGTGTTTCAGTTGAATGGTGCCATTGTTCTGCTTGTTAAAATGAAATTTGTTATTAAAGCTGAAAATCCGACATTCCTGGGTGAGATTCTGAAATAAGGCCTGTTGATTTACCCAAATGAGAACTCAGAGAATGACTATCTATATGCATGTACCTGTGTGAGACCGCTGCGAGAAGATTGTGCCATGTATCTGTATGCATGTATCTGTGTATGTGTGACCCGAAGAATCCTGAGACTGTTCTACATGAGCCTATTTCTAACAGTCTATGCAATCTGACCATGACATGGGCAAAACTGAGATAGAACCCTGGGTTCCAGAGATCCTTTATGTAGGCGATTGAATGATCTGTGCCACTGAAGCCCTGACTCTATAAAAAGGCCATGCGCATTAATATCCCAATTTAAACCTTTACAGTGTTAACGGACATAGCATTTGAAGCAACAAATGGAGACATCTTTTTATATATTTTTTTCAAATTGTTGTAGCTGAAAATTCTGCTAAATCACCTGTCAAGAACCTTGACGTGGGGCATTGATTGAGTCGGAAATGAGGACACAAACTTGCCAATGCTCAGTCGACCAGCTTATGAAATTTTGATTAAAGTCAACAATATTGCCAATATTCTATTGATGTTATAAACCTAATGTAGGTCAAAACAACACATTCAGACAGGAGCAAATGCATAACCTTTATGGCAATTGACCAGCTCTCTGGTTAGACAACTACTGAAAGGCCATTCAGTCACCAAACAGAGATGACATACACAGACATTCTAATAATGTCTGCATTATGTCTTCAGCTCCAGATAAAATCCTCCTTTGTTTAAAATAATAGTACAAACAGAAATATACCATTTGTCATGTGTCTGTATATATTTTAAAATATATTTTTTGTTATTTTCTTTGTGAACTTCTCAAGTTGACTATGCCTCCAGTCAGATCTCGATAAGGACACTCATGCTGAACTAATATTAAAGCAAAATCAATATAATATAACAAGACATAACAAAACTAACATATCACGAGCATTCAAGGCTTCTGCAGGGCGAACACAACAGTACTGTGGAAAATGTTGGTATCCCAAGAGCAAAAGAAAAGAACAGTTGTACATAGGACAGAAAATGGGGTTCCTTCACTTTGCCTGTTAAACTTAACAGATGTGTACATAAAATATATAATGCCTTCCATAGAATTTCCTTAGAATTTCTTAAAATTTAATATAGCTTACTCCAATATTAAGATTTAAGTTTGTAAATTTTAAGTATTATAAATTGGTATTGTCAATTTATAATTAGATCTATCATTAAGCTGCAGCCAGTGAAACTCAAATAGAAAATGAGGGCAGCGTGCAGAGACAGGGATCAGCATCTCTATTCACAGTCTTTTAATATAGTTGTCATGTGTTATTTACACGTTACAGATTCGTTTGTCAGCTTCCCCAGATGGTTAAGTATTCCCTGAAGCTCGGCCTGCTCTGACAGCAGGTGTTTGAAATCGCACTGAGGTGACAGTGGGATCACGTCCCTCGTGCTCTCATGCTATCACGTGTGTTTTCTTTCCTGTGGGGACAAAGCCAGGCTTATGTAAAAACAACAAAAAAAAGCATTCCCTAAAATAAAGGCTTCAGCTCCAGCTAAATTCAGCGAACAGAAAGCGCATACAGTCTGTTTAAGATGTGATCGTTATCGCCAATGACAGCGGATGCTGTCTGCCATTGGGCTATAAGTTGCTAGTTGCAATGATCTGACAGCTTTGATTAAAGTACTCATTGGGGCATAAGCATGATTTATAAGCTTTGCCATATGTTGCCGAGAAGATGCAGCTTGTATTTGTTTTGGCTGGTTCCTCATGTTCTGAATTAATGGTATTATTCTGGTGGGATAAGTCAAAGTAATTAAGTTCTTGATCTTTTTATTGCTGGAGGATTGCAGGCAGATTATTGTAGCTCAGGACTTTGTGAGGGCTTTAAATGACATTTTTTTCAAGTTGTATATTGTGACATAAGGTAATGATTCTTCAAGTTCAGCTTTTAGGCTTATGTAATTGCACCCCCTATTGGTCAGATGAAAATGCCGTTTGAACATAAGTTAAATAAAATATAATTATATTTTAAAGTTATACATGAAAATGCTTGTGTTATCATCATTACATATTGATATGACTTTCTCGTAAATGTATTTACTTGTTTTCTTCATTCATTCATTTGTTCAGTTTTCCACATGTATCTATCAGCGTAAGTGCCTGGTTGGGCTCTCTCACCTTGTACTCCCTGGGAGAAAAGCTCCAAGGGCTTTTGGTTCATGTTTAGCTTGAAGATGGCACAAGGCAAAAAAGGTACCAATAATCAGGCAGTTTGGCAAAGATCGCAACCAGTCATATTCACCAATGGCTTTTTTTCCCCCACAGTTTTAGAATCTGAAATCAGATTTGTTGGTTTGGTTGCACGCACATATACACAGGGATGTTTGGTGCCTAAGGAACAGGGGGCAGTTCAGGGTTAGACTGAGGTCAAGTATTTAACATGATTTCAACACAAAGAAAGATAATGGCACTTTAATATAATTCCAACTGCACAACACTTTTATGTTCCCAAATGGAATTTCCCATCTAGAATGTCATATCTCAAGTAGTCACATGTAACTGGCTATGTATCACATATGCTAATGTAATGCATAAAATGCAAACATGCATTTCCAGGAAATTGACATAATACAGAATTGCGTGCTGCTGCTTCATAAGAATTTTCCAGTCAAGTTATCGCTAAGGGCAGGTAACAGCATATAGGCTTTGAAACAGGAATGAAAAAATGCATCGCAGCGTAACAGAGTGCAGCATACCATCATATACATTTTAATATTTATATACACTATAATACAGGTTAAATAAATATTTAAATGTTTATATACAATTTCCTGCCATAGACATAAAACAAATAACAAGATGTTTGGCAAACAATAAAAAACTGAAAATATCAATTAAAATGTCATTTTGATTACTAATGTAATTCAGTGATCAGACAGCTGAAGTATTTCCTTTCGATTCCTTATTCTAAAAACAATGCTGCATGTCATGCAGTGAGACTTTCTGCTTCAGAACATGAGTTAATTTCACTGTACATCAGTTTCTGCTGAATCCACTACAAGAATGTGTCAGTCTCTGCAAGCGAGCTCCCCACGGTCACAGTGAAGTGGCCATTTCTGAACCCACTGAGGAGGTTGGGGCCTGGTTCTGCAGGCGAGCTTCCTGTGGTCGCAAAGAGGTGGCCACCTCTGTCCCCACTGAAGAGGGTGGACCCTGGTTCTGCCGCTGCCATTCACCAGGCTGGGTCTCTGCCTGGTGCCCATGCTGGTTGAAGCCTAGCGGCATTGTGGCAGACCTGGAGAAAGTCTGCAGCGGGACCCTGGTCTGGGAGATGCCAGGACGATAGCCAGAGCCAATGCAGAGAGCAGCACTGGTGTGGGGACCAGCATGGACGGGCATCTGGGAGAACGCTACTGCGTACGTGGTTCTGCAAGCCACCGTTAATTGGGTCGGCACAGCATTGTATCTGTCCTGCTGATCCGAACTGAGGGTGCTGGCAGAGTAAAGAGAACCTTAAAGAAAACAAAAACAGATTTTGAGTCAACTGAGTCCAGCTGGTGGTCATCCAGCATGGGAAGGGGGGCATGGCTGTAAGCAAACAAAAGAAACTCATAAAGCTTTTCTCCCTGTTTACAGCATAATGGTATTTCATATTAGACATGTCTATTTAAAAACAGAAATAAACATATCTAACTGTATTCTTATGCACATTTAATGCAAATGCTTAGATAATTACAAAAAATGATAAAACAGTTGCTAGCTAAATAACCTGAATCCAAAGCCTACCAGTTGTCCTTGTATTGATAATGCTGGGAGTTCTCTTGCATCCATACCCACTGATGTCAGAATCGCTATCATTGAAGTCACTGTCTCCTTTGCCGCTGTCCTTTACACTCATTTGGTCGGCACCACTGTAAACACAGCAACATCAATTAAGCTCCACTCTGATGCATCACATTAGCTATCTCGTTATTGACTTATGCTGTCAGAAATATTACCATCTGCCTCTAGGCAAAAATTGTCTGCGACCTATATAGACGAAAGCAAAACAAGTCTTCACTCAGGGCAAAACCGTTACTTATGCACAGCTCAGATTTACATGTGTTTAAAAATGCAAATTTATTTTAAACGTGTAATGTTTTCTTTCCCTGTGGTAACTCATAGTTGACTTGTCAGCATGAGTTAGGCTTTTTTCTTTACATGTTTTAAATATTCAACAACATTTGTGGAACTAAGACTCATTCATGGAATGAATTCCATTTGGACAAGCCACCACCAACCAGTTCTCTGCTATAGGCATTGTAAAAGGACGTCACAACCGGAAACTAACCATCGTACAGAGCAGAACATTACGGTTTAGAAGGAAAGTTAATATTGTTTGCTTTACAATTTAAGTGAACAAGATTTTTTAGGTATTTATAGTGGGACTTTTTAGCGCAAAGTAAAATAGTCAAACTATTCTATGTGTGTCACGTGATCGCCACTCACCTAATCTGCAGGCTATCCTTATCCCCTTGCCACAAAGAAACTGGTGCAAAATGCTTCGTGCTGATCGCAAGGAAACCCTGAAAATAATAATTGATTTGTTACGCTTAACACAACACAGTATACACTTTCACTTAGTTATTCACTTGAGTTAGTTTAGTCCTACCTTATTAGAAGGGTCATTCCCGGTCTCCTGATTAAAGTGGATGGAGTCACGCTGTAGAGAAGCATTTTGGCCACTGACAAGCGCTTTAGGACCTTGATAAATGTCCGGATGCTCATCGCTGTGTGTCGGAAGCAGGTGCTTTTCGAAGTGTCCTTGGGTCATTCTCTTGCCATCACTGTCCATGTCTCTTGGGTTGCTTTTGCAAGAAAGGGCGACTGTTGCGATTGCAATAATAAGCAAGACGCAACCTCCGCCAAGCATAATAATCACGACCTGCGAGACGTCCAAGTTATACCACGCGTCTTGGCTAGACTCCAGAACAAGCACACTTTCCTCGTCGGCGAGCTGCATTTCGGCGACCACGAAGCGGATCGTGGCGTTGCGTGACCTGGGAGATCTCCCGTTGTCGCTGACTGCGATCTTGATCTCCAACACGTCCCCGCAAAGGAATGACAAGCCGTATTTCAATGCAATTTCTCCGGTGTCTCTGTGCATCGAGAACAGGATCTGATCGTCTTCAATTAGTCGGAAAGAGAGCTCGCCATTTAACCCTTCGTCTGCATCTCTGGCCTTAACGCGAAGCGCGATGTATCCCGATGGCGCATTGAACGGTAAGGGGACGTCCGCAGAATCGTTTTCCAAAACGGGATAAGTGATATACGGGGAGTTGTCGTTTTGATCCACCACTTTGATTTCAATCAAGGCGGTACTGGAGAGCTGGGGAAACCCATTGTCAGTTGCCTCGATTATCACTTCAATCTGTTTTACAGCTTCGTAATCAAACGATCTTGCAGTATACAGGGAGCCCGAAACCGGGTCCACCGTAACATACGTGGAGAGCGGTGCCCCCCCGGTCACTTCCCCGTGTAGGAGTTTGTAAGTGACTTTGCTGTTGTCGCCTAGATCTGGATCACGGGCCACAACAGTTGCAATGTATGAGCCAGGAACATTGTTTTCCATGACTGCAAGTTCATAGACCGGCTTGCTGAATAAAGGAGGGTTGTCGTTTTCATCACTCACTCGGATGGTGTATTGCTTCAGTGTTTTGAAAGGAGGAGAACCAAAGTCCTCTGCAACCACCGTCAGGTTGTACTCGGGAAGTCTCTCCCTGTCCAGAGCCATCGTGGTTACAATCATGAAGGTGTCACCATAGGCCTTCTGAAGTTTGAAGTGATGATGCCCATGCAGGCTGATGCGCACATAACCGTTGGGACCCGAATCTCTGTCTGAGGTGCTGATGAGAGCCACGAAACTTTCCTTTGCAGCTGCTTCTGTGATATAGGCCACTCCTTCGCTCATAGAAGTCATAGGTTTGATGCTGATCTCTGGGACGTTGTCATTGACATCGATTATCTCTACTGTGACTCTGCAAGTTGAAGGCACTGAATTCAACCCTAAATCATAAGCCTGGATATTTAGCTCATATAACTTCCTGTTTTCGTAATCGACGGCGGCATTTAACGTCAGGGAACCAGAAAAGGAATCGATTTGAAATACACGGCGTATCTCTTCTGAGGTCTCTTCGGCAAAACCGTATACGACTTCGCCGTTAATGCCGGCATCGGGGTCAGAAGCGCGCACTTTCAGCAGGAGGAACCCCAGGGGTTCGTCCTCATTAAGTTCGACTTTGAGAGAACTGTGCTCGAAGGTCGGGCTGTTGTCATTGAAGTCCAGCACTCTCACATTAACCGTCATCGATCCACTCCTGGGTGGTTTCCCACCATCTACAGCTGTCAGTTCAATTGTATAGGAATCGTTCGCTTCCCTGTCCAGTCCTTTCAACAAAATGAGTTCGGCGTACTTAAGTCCGTCCTCCTCTTCTCGCACTTCAACGCCGAAGTGGCTGTTGAAGGAGATCTGGTAGCTTTGAATGTAGTTAATGCCGACGTCCTGGTCGACCGCAACGTTCAGCGGGAACCTCGTACCCACGGCCACATTTTCTGAAATCTCCAAATAAGATTCGTTCGACGGAAAACGTGGCGAATTGTCATTTATATCCATCACTTCGATCTCTACATGAATCAACTGGAACCTGTCCTTGGAAAAGATGACAATATCAAAGGTGATCAAGCACTCCTGCGACTGGGGACAAAGCTCTTCCCGGTCAATACTTTCCCCGACCGTAAGAAGTCCGTCGATCTGTCTCAGGTGGACATGGGAAAAATTTGTCTTCTGCATGAAGCGGAAACTTGTCTGCGAGTTCTGTCCCAGTTCAATCTTCAAATCCTTTGACAGCTTTCCAATTTCGGTGCCGGGAGCTTCCTCTTCGTAAGTGTAGTATTTCGTAGTTGTACAATGAGTTGTACGCAACCAAATAAAAACAAGCACACAAATAATCTGTACACACATCTTCCTTAAAATCATGTCTCTTATCTAAGAAAACGGTATTCCTAAAAAATAAAGCGAAAACACAGCGTAGAATAATTTCACCGTTTAGGCGTTCACAAGCTCCTCATTTAAAAACACTACCGTCTTTGTATCGCTATTGCCTATTCCCATTGTATTTAAACAGTTGCTCATGCAAATAAGTTATTTGTTAACCAATGAACACTCGATCCGTCTGTTTCGCCAACCAAATGGAGCCTATCAATTTGCAGGCCGGTTTGTGTTTCCCCATATGGAATTACTTGGGTGTCCCACACAAATGGTGCGCAAATTGGGATGTTTACATGCAGTTACATATACCTTCTGCGTCGTGTGTCAGTTTGTCCCATTCTAAGTATCTACTAGGCACTTTTAAACTGCTAACACTTTATATCCACAAGATTTATAATAAGAATGTAATTGCAAAGCGATTCAACATAACACAACTGTAAAAATCCCAACTTCCCAAAAATGAAAAGCATATTTTAGATTTGAATGATAATCGGTATGTAAAATTGTCATGATCACGTTACGACTTTGTAAGATATAAACCGCGGCATTTTGGCATTGTGCAGATTTCAGAAGGGTGGGTATTTAGTACCATGTGGCTAACGGCGATTACTTAATTCGGCTCATATGCAATTTATTACAAATTTGTCTACCTGGCTTAAAGATTTACAGTTAAACGATTTAACTATTTGATCATGGGAAACTGGTACTTCACGTGATATAATTCATATATAAATAACTTATGTAGTTTTTACAGGTCTACATTTGTATACAATACCCACTATGGATTAAACAATTTCGTTTAAAACATTTTAAGTTTTGCAATCCAGTAGTAATCCGGAGTAACATGCATAGTAAGATTCACCCTATCCGGCCCATCACTGGTTTTAGGCACACAGAAACACTAAACAATGCACCATCATTATCCCTTTTTCCAAAGAGCCTTTACAACTATAGAGGAAGGCAGAGTGCGAAGGAAACCCATGGCAACACGGGAAAAAGATGCAAACAATTTAAAACCTTGGATCCGTGAAGCAGCGGTGCTGACACCGTTTGGACCAGAACATCTTCATCAAAGTATTATACATCTCACACAGTCGCTATCAGATATTTAATGTGTGTACACCCATACATAGATAGGAAAGACATTATTTGGTCATTCTTATTTACTACCCAGATGCCTTGTTTAGTTACATGAACTCGATGGTATGCTATAGTTAGATAGGATAACACAGAGATTAAGACGCCTATATAAGAAGATAAATAATAATGAATTCACTTTGTCTGGGTTTTATTGCTTGTGCAACAAGAGGTTGATTAGCAGATGCACTTGTGACCAAAAGGTAGTAGGTTCATGCAGGTCTCACAAATTGATCTCCTTTGTACCCTTTTGTGAGGTAGGCTAATTAAACCCAAATGTATCCGTAAATATCCGGAGTAAGACTAAAGCCCCAATGAGGCTACATAAAATAAATGGATGAATATAATGGTTTATGTATTTACTAAAGAATATTTAGCTCTGTTAATGTCCAACAGCTTTAAACTATGCTAAATTATTATGATAGATTTTGCCGCCATGTGTATTATATTATATGCAACTGATACATTAGTTTCAGAATCGAATTAAATTCCTTGGCACACGCATTAGATTTCCAACAACTGCTTCTTTTCGTGTGCAGATGTGTTTGAAGTATAAATTAGGCAAAGCGTGTACACTTCCGACTTCACAGGTACGGATTTACACGCTCCGGCGGGTTTTGTCCCGTTACAATAAGTGACGTTTGATCAATCATTATTCGAACTCCCCCGGGGATTCATTATCAGGCAACTGATCTGGAATCGCTGAAAGAAACTGGCGGTGCGCTGAATTGCTTCAGTGCCGCTGACTTCAACCTGTTGCCTCCAACAACATATGGTACTCGAGTGAGACCGAGATTCTTCGCACAGTTTGTTGTTTCGCATAGTGGCATGTTCCATTTAAAAAAACTGATCAAACAACAATCGTACCGATTCCTGTCTCCATGGTGCTGTTTGCGAATTGGTGTTCACTAATATTGCCTTCTAAATCTACCGCCGATTAATACAATGAATTGTATTACTCCGAAGAGAAATGTCACGTACTAAGTGTAGCTATAAATTTATTCATTAAATTAATTTCATTTTCTTCTCTGAGTTAAAATTATATAAAAAAAATATGACCGGAACACATCAAATGTGTGGAAAGTGAATAAACATATCGATCGGGATAACAGATGTCCAAAGCAACAGCAGACTAAATGACCTTACACCAAAGCAGACAGATTCAAGCAGATTTGGCGTATAAATACCTGGTTTATGACCAGCTAGGGGCAGGGACGGATTATGGGTTGTGTGGGCCCCTGGGCAAAACGTTCGCGAGCCCCCACCACCAGCACAACCACTACAATTCAAGGGCCCTTGGCAGCCAAACGCCCTCCCTCCTTGTTTCCATCAGAGGCCCTATAGGGTCAGGGGCCCTTGTAGGCAGAGGATCAAAGAATGTAGGCCCTCT
>JAABNX020000040.1:25186450-25199523 GCA_015163995.2 Mormyrus lacerda
ATTTCTCTATGTTAAATTTCATCTGCCAGGTATCGGCCCAGTCACTAATTAAATTAAGATCCCGCTGTAGCTGCTGAAGAGAGTTTATATGCCTTCTAGGGAGTCAGTGTGTATGTCACAAGCAGGGAGGGGGGGGGGGATGAAGGGCAGAGAGGTCGAGAGCTGGGTGAACGTAGGTCATAGAGGTAGAAAAGGGCGTACACAGTTTACAGAGGCAGCATCACCTGAAGTGACTGTGTCTAACCGCTTTCAGGTGCTTCTAGCTTTAGCGCTAGAAGAGACTGGGGAGGCAGGAGGGTCCTTGGTCACTGAGAAGTCCCCTCCCTCCAGGAAGAGGGAGATTGCGGTAGTAGGGGATTCAGGTGTAGACAGTTACGTGTGCACCCATGATAGAGGGTCCCGTACGGTGTCTTGCCTGCCTGGTGCCCAGGTGGGGGACCTTCCGAATCATTTGCACAAGCTTTTGGCCCCAGCTGGGGTGGATCCAGTTGTTGTGGTGCATGTTGGCACCAACAACACAGGAAAGGGCAGGAGGGCCGTTCTGCAGGATAAATTTATAGAAGTCGCGGATAAGCTTAGAAGCAGAACGTTCACGGTGGTGTTCTCTGGAATACTTCCCATGCCACGTGCAAGCCAGACTAAGTTAGCTGAGATAAGGAGATTAAACACATCAAGGGTGGTGTAGGAAGGAAGGGTTTAGGTTTGTGGGGCACTGGAAGACCATCTGGAAGAGGTGGGACCTGTTCAAGCAGGACGGGTTGCATCTGAACCATAGGGGAACTAGTATATTTGGAAGGCATATGTGTAGAGTAGTTGAGGAATGTTTAAATTAAGGACTGGGGGGGCAGGCAGGGTAGTTATGAATATAAGTGGGGGGAGATGGAAAGCCCCAATTAATATTTGAAAGTGGGCACTATAAAAGGCCTACCCTTTGCAGTCTGTACTTAAATACTAGGAATATTAGAAACAAAATTCATGATTTAAAGGCTTTCATTTCATCAGAGTCTTATAACATTATAGGAATAACAGAAACATGGATGAGTGACAATGATGGAGAATTATATAATATGGATGGTTACACATTGTTCCGTAGAGACCGAATAGGCAAGAAGGGAGGTGGTGTTGCAGTATACGTAAAAGAAAACTTGCAGGCAAGGGAGCTCACTAAAAATACAGAAGCTGTATGGGTAAAACTAGATGCTAAAACCACAAATGGCCTAATTGTCTGTGTTTGTTATAGAGCAGCTAATGTAGCTACAGAGGAAAGCAGAATGGTATATGACGATATCAGGATTATGAGTAATAAAAATGATGTGGTGGTTATGGATGAATTTAATTTACTTGGGATACAGTGGGACACAGTCTCTGGCTCTTCTGTAAATGAACTTGAGATGGTGGAATTAGTACAAGATTGATTTTTTACTCTGTTTGTTAATACCCCTACCAGGGGAGAAGCCCTTGATCTTGTTTTGTCAAACCACCAGAATAGGCTTAGAAAATTTGTGGTTTTAGAACCACTGGACGGTAGTGATCACAACATGATTAAATTTGAGGTTAATTTTAGTGTCCAAAGAGCAAAGTCCAAAACAAAAATATACAATGTGAGGAAGGCTAACTTTAATGGAATTAAAGGAGACTGAAACTAGAAAATGTAATCTGCAGGAAAGTAAGGGTCTTATAATTGAAAATGAAACTGATATAGTAAATGAGATTAATAATTATTTTTCACGGGTGTTCACAGTAGAGAAAACAAGTAACCTGCCACCATTTAGTAGAAATACAGCATCATCTATGATAAATATATGTAGGGTAGGTCCTGTTTAACTAATTTACTTGAGTTCTTTGAGGAAGCTACAAGAGAAATTGATCAGAAAAAGGCCTGCGACGTGATCTATTTAAATTTCCAAAAGGCCTTTGATGTTGTCCCCCACAAATGGCTCTTCCTTAAGCTCAAAGCTGCAGGGATTGTAGGAACTGTACATTAGCAGCTTGGATCAAAAACTGGTTAACAGAAAGGAAATGGCAGGTAGTTATTAGAGGCACAATGTCGCAGTAAGCCTGCGTATTTAGTGGGGTACCTCAGGGTTCAATTTTAGGACCATTATTGTTAATAATTATTGTTAAATTGATATTGATACTAATACATACAGTAAACTGGTTAAATTTACAGACAACACCAAGGTGGCTGGTGTGGCACATACTAAATTAGCAGCAAAGAGGCTACAACCGGATCTTGATTTAATTAACGACTGCGCAGATACATGGTAGATGAAATTTAATGTAGATAAATGTTAGGTAATGCTTGCAGGGATCAGAAATATAAAGTAACAGAAATTTTATGGGTTCCACTGAAATAAAGGTAGCTGATTATGAGAAAGACCTAGGTGTGTATGTTGATGCTTCCATGTCCCACACTCACCAGTGTGGGGAAGCAATTAAAAAGGCCAATAGGACGTTGGGTTACATCTCTTGGTGGGCGGAGTTTAAGTCAAGGGAGGTGATGCTATGATTGCACAAATCCTTGGTAAGACCCCAGCTAGAATATTGTGTGCAGGTTTGGTCACCAAACCTTAAAGAGATTTGTGATTGTCATTGTTGACATAGTGCAGAATTAGCTGCCCCCTGCTATGTCACGAAAGTCTCATATGGGTTAAATGCAGAGGACACATTTTGTTGTTGTGCACTGTGTGCTGTGGTGTAACAATGACCACTGATCACCCAATTCAAAAAATCCCTAACCATTAACCCACCAAGGATATTGCTGTTTTGAAGAAGGTTCAGCATAGGGCTGCAAGAATGATTCCTGGTCTTGGAGGAATGCGTTTTGAGAGGATAGCTGAGCTGAATCTGTTGAACTTCACGCAAACGTAGATTAAGTGGGGACATGATCCAGGTATATAATATCCTAAGAGGTTTTGTTGCTGTTCAGCCAAATGGCTGATTTAATATTAGTTTAAATACTAGAACTCGTGGCCATAGGTGGAAATTAGTGAGAGAACATTTTAAACTGAATTTGAAAAAACACTTCTTTACACAGCGTGTAGTTAGAGTATGGAATAGGCTTCCTGCTAATGTAGCACAAGCTAAAACTCTGGGTTCCTTTAAATCAGAGCTAGATAAGATTTTAACAACTCTCAGCTATTAGTTAAGTTCTCCCCAAACGAACTTGATAGGACAAATGTCCTCCTCTCTTTTATAAATTGCTTGTGTTTTTATATTCTTATGCCTTCTATACAATGATGTGAGCCAGAAATGATTATTCAGTATCATTTTAAGATAAAGCAAACAATAGGAAGTGATATGGAAAAGTGGCATCTGCAGAAATGGAATGACAGAACACTGCTGTTTAACACATAGACTAATGTGGTACTCGGCCAAAAATGCTCATACATTAATCTCAGGTAACTGTATCAAACACCCAATAGAAACATTCCAATGATGTACATGATTCAAATAACTACAATTAAAAAGAGTTTGAAATGATACAACAAAACAAATTCAGTGGGCTATATTACATTTTGAATTGGGTTAGCAAAGCAACTCAATATTTTTGCTAGCCAGGAGTTGAAGGCTGTGTGTGTTTTTTAATCAGTCTTAGCTTCATGAATATGTTAATCATACAGAATGATTTGTACCTTATCGTATGAATAACATTCCAGTGAATATTTCAATCCAATTATGCTGAATACATTTATTCACATTTTACCACCCCAAGGTGAAAAGAATGTGCATTTCTGAAAAAAATAAGTACACATTTGATCTGGAATTTTTTTGGTCATTTTTCAAATTTCACCCTATAGTCTCCCAGTGTTTAGCACTGCCGCATACATAAACTGGGGGTGACGTGGGAGTCGGTACTGTTACCTCACACCCTTGCGACTGGGCTTTGAGTCTCCATCTGTGGAGTTGATTTGTTGTCCTGCTGGGGTTTTCTCCAGTTCCCCACCCCCACAGTCCAAAAACATCCTCAGCTGAATTGGTGTCACCTATGTGTGTGAGTGTATGCATGTGTGTGTGTTTGTGTGAGTGCACCCTGAGTAATTCCCTGCCTTGTGTGCCCACGATGCCCGCAACCTGGAATAGGGCACGAGGCTATGAAAAATGGACAGCCACACCCAAACCCTTATATTTAAAAGTATGGGGTAACAAGGGGAATGAGCAGACCTGAGCAAAGGGCACAGGGCAGGGGTGCAGCCTGCAAAGGAGGCCAATTATATCCACACAAACTGTACAAACTGCTTAAAAGCTGCATTTTACAAGCTTGGGGCTAAAAGTTTAATGCCTCATTTATGTCAACCAGTAAACAGTAGGTTGGTTATAACCTCCACAGAAAGAGATTTCAGCCTCAGTTAATATGCATGGAACCAAACACGTTGGGGCTGTGATAATACAGTAAAGCGATTAAACTGCCGTATAATGAAGATAACTGTCACGCCCAGCTCGCCTTTAACATTTACAAGCTTTGGGCTCTAGAGCTTCCAGTTTCCCAGCATTGTCTTTTTTATATATAATGTCTTTGAGTTCTTATAAATACTCTATGGATTCTTTAATCTATGTCCTCTGTGGCCCATTCCAGTATAAACCCCCCCACCCCCACCCCACCCCAAGACATTTGAAGGTCAGCTGGCAACAGAGGGGACCTGAAAAATAGGTCCTATTTGTCATGTGTCACCTTTAAAGGGTGCTGCAGTCCTCACAGGAAAGTGACGTAAGCCTGAAATGCTTTCAAAATGCCTATTTAAATTCAGGCAGATTGTAATGAGTACAGTTTAGCGGAAAATCGGTTCATTTTCCCAGTGGAAATTGCAGTTCAAAACAATGCACCTTATCAACGGTTTTCAGATGGGTGTTGGACAGTGAAATTTGTCCGCAGGTCTCACCAGTAGCTCTTTCTACTGTTACGCGTGGAAAGGAGCAGCAGTTCCCTTTCACAAACGATTCAGGCTTACCTGCTTTTAGACATTAGGCATAAAACACCTGTCTTTTTTAAAACGCAAGCTTTAAAATGTTTGCTGTTTCCATTTTATTGTAGATAAGACTGCACACATGGCGCTACACCATGAACCCAAAAGTGCATTTTAGAGCAGCTGACTCCAGAATAAGGAGTATTTTCACTGCCAGTGGCAATGTTTGTTTGACCACAAGATGGCAACAACGAGAGAGAATCTGCATAACAAAACATTTTCTATTGCCAAGGCAAAATTGTCCATTTTTTTTTGGAAAACAGAAAAATGACAGTGAAAATGTTATTAATTAACATGATTAATCCCTCAGGAATTTCTCATGTTTTCTATAATGCAGATTGTTCCCCTGGGCATAAGAAACTAAGCAATATTTATCATATTTGGGAGCGATTTGTTTTTATTGCGGCCTCTCTCATGAGTACACGAGGATACTAGTGTAGGCTTACATACACCATATGGATAAAAGTATTGGGACACACCTCTTAATCATTGCATCCAGGTGTTTCATTCAGACCCATTGCCACAGGTGTATAAAATTAAGCACCTAGTCCTGCAATCAGGTTTACAAACATTTGTGAAAGAATGGGTCGTTTTGAAGAGCTCAGTGAATTCAAGGGTGGTACTTTCATAGGATGTTATGTTTGCAATAAGTTCATGAAGTAGAATTTAGTGATCAGTGGTCATTGTTGATGCACCACAGCACAGTGCACAACAGTGAAACGTGTCCTTTGCATTTAACCCACAGCTAATTCAGCACTCAGGGAGCAGTGCTTGAAGGCAGTGCCTTGCCCAGGGTACCACAGTGGTGCCTTGCTGGTCGGGGATTCGAACCAGCAATCTTTCAATTACAAATGCGCTTCTTGTAATTGAAATATCTTCCATTGAAGAAATTCCTCGGCCAACTGTAAGTGGTATTATTGTGGAAGTGATTAGGAATAACGAACTCAGGCATTAAGTCTTTTGTCACATCACCAAGCGCAATGCCAAGCATCAGATAGAGTGGTGTAAAGTACACTGCCACTGGACTACGGAGCAGTGGAGCGTGTTCTGTGGAGTGACAAATCACGCTTCTCTGTCTGGCAGTCAGATGGACAAGTTTGGGTTTGGCAGATGCCAGGAGAATGATTCTTGCCTGAATGCATTGTGCCAACTGTAAAGTTTGGTGGAGGAGGGATAATTGTATGGGGTTGTTTATCAGGGGTTGGGTTAGTCCCTTTAGTTTCAGTGAAGGGACCTCTTAAAGCCTTAGCATATCATGACATTTTGGACAATTATATGCTTCCAACTTCTGGAACTTTTCCACTGGCATACCGGAACCAACCCATACATGAGCCATACCATATGAGAAAGACTAGTTACTAGGCAGTTCCATCTTACTTCGGTTTTCATTGCAGAAGCGTTAGCTTCATAAAGGCGTTGTCAGGTTTGGAAAGTGACAGTGACAAAAAATCGAAGAGACGCTTGTGCACTGTTCACACAGTGTACATCATGATTTATGTGCTATTATTATTATTATTATTATTATTATTTATGTTGCTGTATGTTAATTTCTGCTAGCAAGTCTGAGAATTATTGTGTTGAATGCTAGTATCAACTGCTAGCGGGATTAGTATTCACTTGAGTAAATTTTCATTAAGTCTATTCCATTCAATTTTTTTAAGTAGGAGGTTGAAAATTTTCAAGTTCCGAGTTATCAGAAATGCATCAATATAATGTGATGTGCAATACTACAAATAATGAATAATATATAAAATATATGCTTTTTCCTTTGGATTATCCAAGCAAATCAATGCCGAACACCAGTATCTGTGTGCATTTCTACCAATCAGATGGTGGGGATGCCATCAACTCAGTTTGATCACACTTTCAGCCCTGCTAATAAGCAAGGCCATGTCGGTGTGGTATTGGCTTGGGTACAACTCGTATACTTACTTTACAAGAGAAAACCGCAAGTGTGCAGTATGGCTTGGGTATGGCTCGGTTCTTGGTGGCAATGGAAAAGCTCCATTTGTAGGAACAGTTTGGTGAAGGCCCCTTTTCTGATCCTGCGTGGCTGTGTCCTAGTGCACAAAGCAAGGTCCATAAAGACATGGTTGGGTTAGTGTAATGTAGACAAATAGACAAACCTGATTGCCCCACACAGACCAAAGACCTCAACCCCATCAAACAGCTCTGGGATAAACTACAATGGAGATTGTGTGCCAGGCCTTCACATCCAACATTCACATCCAGTGCCTGACCTCACAAGTACTCTTCTGGATGAATGGGGAGGAAAATTCCCAGAGACACACTCCAAATTCTGGTGGAAAGCTTTCCCAGAAAAGAGGTAACTGTTATAGCTGCAAAGGAGGGGGCAAAGCCAGAATGAAGCCTATGGATGCACAATAGGATGTCAAATGTTTCTGTAGGTGTGATGGCCAGGTGTCGCAATACTTTTGTCCATAGTGTATAAACATTAAGACACATGTTCAGTATTTTGTCAAATACAATATTACAATACATAATAAACATGTAAAAATATATAACACCTTGAATTACTTGTATTATTTGTTACTTTGATACAAAATAATACAAACTTATTGTATAATTTAAATCTATCCAGCTGTTTAATGTGTGTATTCATCAATGCAACATTTTTCTGTTCTGCATAATTAATTGCTTCAGAGGTTTCCTGTTAATGAGATTAAACAAGAGGATGTATAACTGTGTCAATCAAAACAAAAAGAATGAATGGAGATTTGAGCTGGTTACCTTAAATTAATATAGCAAGCCTATTGTGGCAAAGGAATTTTGTTTTTAACCTGTCAGTGATTAGGGCTGAATAAGTGCTCAGAATAAAATATCGTGTCCTACACTGACCACTGCGCCTCAATTCATCCAGGATTCAGAAGAGCTACATACTGAACATCAGCAGCATGTAACACAGTGTAGAGTAAATTAAGCTTTTGTGTGAGATTCAATACTCTGGACAGTTTCAGTTTTATTTCTTTAGTTTAGGTTTATTGCAGTCCAAGAAGCAGCAGTTGAAGTGAAATAATATTATGAAAAATATTTGCCTGAAAGTTCTTTGAGGTAAATATAAGCCCTTTATTAAAAAGCAGTACATTTTCATCCTCTCATGGAGCAGCAGTAGATGAAAGAGCACATTTGTGGATATCTTATATATTTGTTCCTGCCCCGTTGCCTAAGATCCATCCTTTAAAAATTAAATAAGCCTAATAATCTCAGTTGAATAAATTATTATCTCAGCATCCAACTTCTAAGGAACTTAGGTTGAGGAGTCTAAACTGGTAGATTGGGAAATCAATTGAGACATATTTAATTGATGTAATTTGAGATTATGTACGTATATAATGTAATGTAATTTGAAATCATGTAACTATACAATGAATGACACATTTTAGGCATTTTATAACCGAGTAATTATTGAAGTGCTTTTTTGCTTTTCTGTTGACAAATAAACCTGAGCTTAAACAATTAATTAGATAATAACAAGAATAAAAATATTTTTTTAAAGAATTAAAAAAAAGTGTCTGCCTGCCAAATTAGGGACTTATTCCTTGCTAACAGTTTAATAATTGACCGAGTTGTCACATTGGGAAATTTAGAAACAGTTGAGACAATGCATCTTTGCCCTGTAAGGAATCTGAGCGGTAAGGATCGATGGAGACGGAAATTGTCGTTTGCATCCGAGGATGGAAGCGGAGCGCTGAAGGGAGGTGCAGGCGACGCCGGCTGTCAGAGCAGCGTCTGCTCCACGGCTGAGGCGCCGCTCTGGAGGGGTCGGCGCTGCCCTCCCGGTCTCACAGGAGAGGGCTGTCAACAAATTATACCAAGGAGAGGGGAAGAGACAGTGCATGAAGGAGGGGGAAGGGGCGAGACAGCTCGCTGCTCAAAATCCAGACAAAGCTGAGGATCACCCAAAGGTTCTCTTAGGGGTTTATTGGGGCAAGAAACCTCGTAATTATAGTTAGCTAAAAATCTAATGGTATTACCCGTATTGTGGTATATTATGCATGATGTATTCATTATTTACGATGATCTGAATTATCCTTTCTAGTTTAACCATCGTTAAAGTAATTGGAGTTTAATAATTATTAATCCGTCAGGAGAAAAGAATCAAAACAGTCTGAAGAACATCTTATCATTTTGCTCCGTCTATCAAAAGCTTATTATTTTTTTCAGTAGGATTAAATATAATCATTCGGTAGTACACTTGCTCAATATAGGAATATATTGTGTGTTTCGTAGTATATATGATGACTAACGAAAACTGAATAAATACTATAGTGGCATAGTACAAATGGACATATGAAAATGTGGTTATTGGCTATTAAAAATGCTTATGTAAAAATTATCCTGCTGAGGTATTTTAACTAAGCATATATTATATGGCCATTCCATTGTACACATTCATGTAATGCCCCCCCAGCCTCACCACAATAAACTTTGGAAGATGAAGGGATGGCCGCTCATATAATAAATATGGCGATTCCTCACTACACAAGCACATGGTATAAATTTTTCAACACTAGAAGTAGGTTTCATTTTATTCCATTATTCCCTCTGCACAACACCTTAAAAATGTGTGGAAGCTCTGGTCTGCCTTACATCACATCACAATAAGCTGCAGGACACGCTGATGGAGAGCTGGTGTGGATGTGCAAGGGAGCGAAAGTGGCAATAAATAATAAAATGGGTTTAAATGCCTGGTTTAAATGTTGTTAATGCAATTATGAATGTGCCTCGGAATGGATAAAAGAAAATACTTACCTCTGTAGTTATTAGGTCAAACATTATTTAATTTTGGTTGAAATTGTTGTCAACTATGTTGACCCTCCATTCAATACCCAGACAAAAAAGTTTCAGAAATATAGTGTGTATACACTGTTTAGATAATTTTTCACTCTTGAACACACACCTATCGTTTGTAATATAAGAATATAAGTGCTATAAGAAGAAATCAGTACTTTACTGTAGAGTAACTAAGTGTTAGTTACGTAATGATCCCATGCTTATTCATCATTAATAAATCATCACAGTTCATGCATTCCATTCAGGCACTGTATTAGTTAACAGTTACCTGATTAGTTAATTGTGGTAAGAGGGGGAAAAATAAATTTTATATCATTTACTGCTCTAGAACAAATCATAAAGTAATATAGGTTTCCCAATGAAATGCATGAACTTGTAATTGATTAATGATAAGTTCTGATTCCATGTTCATTTAACAAACACTTATTGCATTAAATTAACTAGGTACGTATGTACTGCTACATGTACCCTCAAGTAAGGTGTTACCCAAAATTCTTATGAAATGGGCCTGCATATGGATAGACACTAAGCTGAAGAGTCTTGGGACATTTGTTTTAGTGGAATGCATCAAGGAAAACTTTATGTAACATTTACAATTTTCACCACCTAAGCTTCTAGTTTGTTTTTTTAAGGGGCAACGATTACATCTTCTCTGTTACCCATAATGCACAGTTGCACTGCAAGAGCTGCTCCCGGCAAATCAATGTCGCACGATCAATGTCACAGACACAAGTGAGGCGAGCAACGGTATCGATTGGCCACACTTACCTGCATGCTCAAGTACAGCATACCCTTTAATCTCGAAGATGCTATTCTATCCTTCCTGGCCTCCCCAATTAAAAAGACTTGCCTTTAGTTTATTTTTTTTATGGAAATGAATTTTAAGCCTTTCCTGTGTGCTTAATGATGCACTCAGCGCAGTGGCATGTTGTTACAAAGCTGGTAAAGGTAATTTTAGGTAAATATTACATCCACAGATCCATCCATCCATCCATCCATCCAACTATCTACCCATTTCCTAGCTATTTATCTTAGTCTGGGTTGTGGGGTAAATAATACCTCCACTACATGAAATTCTTAATACACAATGCAAACAATCACTCTGCTTAAAGTCTGTAAATTCACAGCAGCGGGACTCTTTACTTTGCTGGCCTTTCCTTGGCTGGCTGCACTTCTGCATCTTCAAATCGTCTGTATCAAAGCCATGGCTAGAAGCCCCTTTATTCTGCTTCCTCTGTCATCACTGAGAGCTGATGTCAGCATGCCTCCGTCTGTCAGGGGTAAATCAAGAGTGGCCTGATCTCTCAGACTTCATCACTCCTCCAGATCCACTTGTTCTCTTTACACCTTTGCAACAGGCTCTCTTGTCTTCCTCTCCTCTTTCTTGTCTTCCTCGCCTCTTTGTTGTCTTCAATCCCTCTTTCGCCGGATTCACACCCAGCTTTTCTCAATGCTGAAGTCCTTTCTGTAGCTTACTAGCAAATCTAGAAGCTGCACATTTTAAAATCCATTTGTTTTAAATTCAGAAATATGCACTACCACCAGTGTAACTCAATGCGTTACACACTGCAAAGCCTGCAGTGGCTCATTCGGGATCTCTGACCATCTCCACGCTCCCCACTCTGGCAAGGTTTGGTGTTTTCCCATAAAAAGCCATACCGGGAGACGTGAGCCAGGCTTCTGCTTGTCTGCCATAACTGCAAATTCCCTGTGCTGACAGACAAGGGCCAGCCATGGCAAACCACGAGCACCATGGAAGCATCCTGTCGCTCTGTGAATTTCTGGCCTATGCTGAACAAGCAAGTGCTTAAAAAAATTCATTTATGTACATATATTTTTTTCTGGTAAATCAAAGGAACTTATGAACACGCATGCGGAGAGCAGGCTTATCTTCTTCCCTGCGCTTTCCAGACCTCCGGGCCCCAACGGCACATGCCTGTACTCTGTCTGATAAGCAGCTGTGTTCTACAGGAACGGGTTAAGAAGTGCTACACCTCTGACAAAGCTGCGGAGGCTCCCTGGCTACGCCTTGGGGCACCAAGCTCGCTAGCACATGAGGATGTAGGTGCAAGGGAGAGAGATGGGGACTGCGGGTCGGCATGGGCCTCGTGGAGTAGGTGGAGGACAAATGTTAACAGCATTGCAGTCTACCATACAGTAAGCCTGCAGTCAGGTGTCCAGATGCTGTGTCCTACTTGGCCAAGAAGGAGGCTGGAACCAACATATGGCTGGGTTAAGGGTCAGACACATAAAATGTTGCAGAGCTCAGACAATGGTTAACAACTCCTGAATAAGATCTGAACACATAGCAACACAGTGGCAAATAAATGTCAGCAGTAAGGGAGGGGGTGGCACAGGAAATGTGGCTGCTAGCCCCGCCCCTTCCCTTCCAGTTCATTGGTGTCTTTGTGCAGCAGAAAATGGGGGCTTTGTGTTCCCGCCTTACAATCTGCGCTCCACTCGCTGCCAGCTTTCTAATGACTTTACAATAATGATTTAATGGAGGCAGCTTTCTCCCCGGCCACATGACAATGGCTCTCCTTTGATGGAGCCGCCCAGCTTTTGTACCCGAGTGCTCTGGACCCCACACCTGCCTGCTGAGCTCCTCTGTTGGGGTTGGGACCCCACCCAGGCGGAAAACATGTCTACGCTCAACTCGACATGTTTATTCCCGGTGTAAGTCCTGCAAGCAATTTGTAGTGGCGGGAGCTGGTGTCCTGTCCTCTGAGCCCACCGCTGCCCGGTGGTCATTGTCCTCTTGCTGAGAGATGAGGGCCAGTGTAACTCTGACTTGTCCACGCCGCAGTCCTACTTTTTTGTGCTCAGTAACAATGACAGCAGGCCTCCCCGCTGAGGGCAGGCAAACGGCTCCATTCCTGGCTACAGCGCTGTCAAGCTGGTCATCTGAAAACATTTCAGCAAGATGCCCAACTGAAACAGACACAGAGAAGTGTGTGAAGTTTGCTAGTACCAGTGCTTGAAGAGGGAAAAACAGGAGCCTGTACTCTCCCTGATATTCAGTACTGGCAGATTAGAGAGTAAAACAAAGAAGTACTGCTATTGTGTACCAGTGAATCCTGGCCCAATTCAAGCACTTTTTAGTAGGTAATAAGTGCAGTAATCCTGAGTACCCAATACTGGAGGTGGTAAAATCCCATCCATTCACTTCACATTTTATAATTCCATACCTGTTTCTATTTTGGATGAACAGTGAGTATTTAATCTCAACATCAATTTGCCAGAAATACCACTTTAAAAACATCTTTGCACCAAAAATGACTCAATAGCCCCCCC
>JAABNX020000040.1:25199623-25224335 GCA_015163995.2 Mormyrus lacerda
CTCAATTGCCCCCCCCCCCCCCCGATTCCCTATCCCAGAGGTTTCTGTACAAATTTCAACTATTTTATACCCGTTTTATGTCAGTCATTGGGAAGTGTTTGCAATATATGAATTGCTTTTCACATTGCAACACAACCACAACCACTGTTGGTGACAGCTGTGAGACAGTCAAAAGATTCAAGCTTGTTTGTTTATCAGATATTATGATAATGTAACAGGAGCTCTGGTTTCTACACCACAAGAAAATGTAAATATGAAATGAATACTCACTGCTACAACATCATTTGTTCATGTTCATTGATATTTTTTGACAGTCTGGGTTAAGTTATGTAACCTGACATAACTTTCTGATAATCAAATGACCATAATTGCTACAATTTCATCTGCGCCTTGGTACTAAACTGAAATATTGCAAAATGTTCTTCAGAATGAATATGATTGTGTTTTATGCAGATTTTATGTGTTGGTTATTTATGTGTAAATGATTTGTATGTATGCTATTTAGCTGAATAAGAAATATTCATTAACGATAATTAATGTGATGGTCTCTATGACTCTATCCTGCGTGAACAATTACAATTTGATCAGACGGACAGAAGGACAGAAAGATGGATGGACAGATGGATGGATGGGTGGATGGACAGAGGGAGAGACGGATGAATGGGTAGATAATTAATTAATTTGACTCTTCCATGTGCAAAGACTGTGCAGTTAGTAGAAGGTGTGAGTTAATAGCTAGAAGCCTTAATCACAGGTGCCGAGAGCTTCTGTGTGTCACCCCAGGGCACATCATCCTGAAACTGATATCACCTTTCTGCTTTTTCAGCTTCCCTATTTATATCTGCAGCAGCCATTCTTATTGGATACCAGACTAAAAGGGAGAGATTATTTTTTTCAACCATCATCACTCTTCGAGTGCATTCAAATCCGGATGACAATACAGACCTGGTAGAGTGGATTCAAAGGTGCATTAGTCATCTGTCATCTAGCATATTAACGTCTTTGAAGAGATGCTCCATGTTGGGCATATTTATTCCAAGAGAATTGAGAAAGCAGGTCTCCAAGTGTTTAATTTTTAAAGTGCTGACTCTTGAATGGTGAACTTAATGACACATCCACCTCTCTAAACAAATTCCTTCTCCACTAACGAACCTCCTTCAGGGTTCGTTTTTGGGATTCACTCTTTTGTTCTTTTAAAAGTTGGAGCAGAGTAAATTGCATGATAGGCACCTGCAAGCTATGCAATGACTTTTTTCACCACTTCAGTCATCACTGCAATCTCTGCATTCATTACTGTAATTGAGTGTTCATCACTGTGTTCATTACTGTGTTCATCACTGTAATTGCTTTGTCCGTCACTGCAATCACAAGATTTGTTAAAGTTTCTCTATTCAGTCGTCACACTTATAAAAGCCTTTACATTCCACTGATTTTTTTTTTGTTTGTTGTAAATCCAACCATTTATAACTAGACTAAATTTAAGTTGGTCCCAAGGTATGATTATTCTAGCTTCAAGCTGCCAACAGAGTTTGCAGGCATATGCCATATTTGTTTGTTTAAAAATTTTAAAGGCTGTTAATTGCATCCTGGGGCTACCTTAGTGGGGAGCTCCATTCCCTCACACCTCTAGGGCTGGGGGCTAGTGTCATGCCTCCTGTGTGTGTGTGTGTGTGTGTGTGTGTGTGTGAGTGAGTGTGTTTATAGCTTGCATACACTGTTTATACCTGCATGGGTTTCCTCATGATGTCTAAATACATGTGGCTGGATATTTGGGTGTCTCTAAATCGGCATAATGTTACCTGCTGATGGACTGATTGTCTAGCCTTGACCCTAGGCTGCCTGGGAGAGGCTCCAGGCCCCCCTGTCACCTTCAGCAGGATGATTGCTTGGAAGACAGTTGGATTACTTTTTGTGTTTATATTTTCTCAGATGCATGGTATGATATATTACACAGTTAAAAACAAATCCCAATGAAACTTTAAAAGATGTGTCTGGATTTATAATGAAATATAAGAGCAATGCATCACTGCAGGTCTGAGGAAATGTTGCATCACATGGGCACTTGGAGTAAATGCATCACTGCAGGTCTGAGGAAATGTTGCATCACATGGGCACTCTGAGTAAATGCATCACTGCAGGTCTGAGGAAATGTTGCATCACATGGGCACTCTGAGTAAATGCATCACTGCAGGTCTGAGGAAATGTTGCATCACATGGGCATTCGGAGTAAATGCATCACTGCAGGTCTGAGGAAATGTTGCATTACATGGGCACTCAGAGTAAATGCAGCACTGCCAGCCCAGCTGATATTAAAATGAATCATGTGCCCGCATTAAGGAACACACTTTACCACCTTGTCACTATAAAAGCTTTCAGTTTCTCTGCTTTGGTCATCTGGTCTTGTTATTTTTCCAGTTTGGGACAAACAGATGGAAGTCTGATTTTGAAAATTTAATCCATACCCTTCTTGTGTCACTTTTCAAGCATTTTTTTCTGAGAAGGAGTGCAATTCAATTTTCCTTCTGTTGTTGTCCTTCAGTGCAAAATACAAATCCTCTTACAATGGGCTTTCTGACAGAGGCAAAAGACACTGTATGGAGAAATAAAAACAAAAAGTGTTGCCGGATTACCTTTTAATCTATTTTCCATTAATTTTAATGACCAAATTCATTCATTTAGTACAGAAAAGTTGTGAAAAAATACTAAAGGAAAAATTCCTTTTGAGGGCGTGATTGTCTTGTGGTGTTCAAAGGATGCTGTGTGAGGAGTGAGGAGAACAAAGAAGATGCAGTGCATGAATGTTTGAGGTTTGAGTGGTGCACTCTGAATGTGACAGACCCAGGGGCCAATCAAACGGCAGCCCCCTCACCCGGCATAGCTTAAGCATTTTATTTCACTAACCAGTGCTGATGAAAGGGACCACCCAACACACACACACCATTTGTATCTTCTTCCTGCACTTTTTATACTAAGACCAATTCATCCTGTGGAGGGGAACTTCAGAGCTCAAACTCTTTTTCCTTTTCTTGGTTGAAGTGTCACTTGAGAACACTCCAAGCTCTCCTCTGCCTGTCCTTGATAAAATCCTGTCTTTGTCTCCCTCCACCCCCACCCCGCACTTTCTCCTCATGTGCCCTGGCTTCAGCTGAGCGAGGGGATGATGAAGCAGCCATTAACGCCGCTGCTTTCTGTCTATGCATGATGACGATGTGTCTGCCCTCGTTCATTTCCACAGGGGTCTGAATGTGTCACGTTCTTTCATCCAGTGACCTTAAAACCAGAAAATCCCACACGAACACCCCTTTGTGCCCTTAAAGACCCACATTTGAAATTCAGAACATCAATATGTTCTAGAAATTCTGTCCCATTGAGTTTAAGCCAGATTCACAAATAAGTGAATATCTTGGGGCACAATTGAGTTTTACTTGTTTCAGAAATTAACCCTCACATTAACCCTGACTCCTACACTTTTAGATGTAAGATGGTAATGAAATGTAATGGTTTTACTTATTAATGTAAAGAGCACTAGTTATCACTAAAAGGAAGCACTTAACGTCCTTCAGATCAGTTATTTCAGGCTGAGTCCAACTTTCTGATGCATATGTGTACTTAGGGTCAGTTTATGCTCATTGCAGTTCTGTGATGACACCAGCTTGATGAATAACACCACATTAGTGTAGGCCAAGTCAGTCATAATGGCTGTGTAACACCACATTACTGCAGGCGATGTCAGTCTTAATGGCTGTGTAACACCACATTAGTGCAGGCCAAGTCAGTCATAATGGCTGTGTAACACCACATTACTGCAGGCCAAGTCAGTCTTAATGGATGTGTAACACTACATTAGTGTAGGCCAAGTCAGTCTTAATGGATATGTAACACTGCATTAGTGTAGGCCAAGTCAGTCTTAATGGCTGTGTAACACCACATTAGTGTAGGCCAAGTCAGTCTTAATGGCTGTGTAATGTCTTAATTGTTGTATAACATCGCCTTAGCTTGGGTTAAGTGAGTTACAAATTAATCTTTATGAGGATATATATTTGATGCACTGGATTAGTTTAGTGAGCTACAAAAATCAAATTAACATAACTATTAGTTTTTAAAATGTCAGTAACTGCGTTAAGATGAAGCCCAGTCTAAGACTAAAATACTGGTGTCTCTGACGCAAAAAGCCCATCCTAAACCTTGCTGCTTCACTGACAGTGTCCCTGTGGGTAAGGGCTGTGTAACTATGATCAGAAGACCACCAGATCACATCGCATGCCTGATACAGTGATCTTACTGTTGAGCACTTGAGCAAGGCCCTTAACCCCAATTGCTCCAGGGACAGTTCCTGACCCTGATGTCTCAATCCTACATCACTTTGTGTAACAGTGTCTGTTGAATAAATTAATTTATTAATGGATGACCTAAGGAACCTTAAACCAGCTTTGTGAAGTGCAAAACCTTTTTTGTTCAAATGTTGAATTCTTAAACATTTACATAATGTTCAAAAATTTCAAAAATGTAAAATGCTTTCAGAACATAGGGTCTTTTATATTTGATTTTAAGTATTTTCCAACAGCATGACATGCTGATTACTCCGATAAACACCCACTCAGATGTGGGTCTGCAAATATCAAAGAGAATGCAACCCACTCCCTCCTGAAAGGTGCCTTCTTAAAACATAAATATTGCCACCATGTGGTGGTGTATCAATCAGGGCATTGCACTTAAAGAACAAATTATGCTACCATGAATAAAATTGGAGGGGGGAGTCATTCAGGGTCCATTTTTATATGCCCCTTTTCACAACCTTCTTTCAAGATTCCAACAAACTTATTATGGTGCATTGTTATCATTGTGCAGTAAATCAGCAGTTGTTAATTGCTGTAATGCCACAGACAGGGGATGTATCCTACTGCCTGGTCAGTGATGTTTTTACATGTAAGGAGGCTGCCAAACAGAGCTGTTCATCATGTTTCTGTTCACCAGGACATGAAACCTCCCTTCCAAAATGTCATATTGCACATGCTGTCTGTGTCTTTTGTGTAACACTTGACAAGAAAGGCTGCAAAGTCCTTTGTGTAGAACAGAATTGCAAATGATTATGCTTTTATGGCTGCAGTCTTGGGTCATTAAATAATTTAGTGTTTCATCCTGCATTTTAAGGGTTGAAATAAATTTCCATTTACTCAATGAACTAAATAAAATGCCCATTATTATCTCAGCCTGGCTGCATATTCCATTTGATGCATTTGTCTCTAACACCAGGTATTACTTAGACAACGCTCTTGTCTGTGTTCTGTATAACATTTGCACAAGTTATCGTGGAAGAAAAAAGTCAGTATGTTGCTCATTCTAGGCCAGCATCTGTCTTCCTAGAAATGCTTTTTTCTTTACTTCACAGCTGAGTAATACCTAAAACTTCCAGCTACAAGGCAGAACAACACAATGTTGGACAACACAGTGTTAGTCAGGTGGTGAAATCCTTCATTCACCAGCAAGTCACTGATCGTATAAAACAGACATTCTATTCTTTCAGAGATTGTGGTGCTTTCTGTACTATCTAACAGCTGTCATGTTCTGGTGCTGAAACAATTGTCTTGTATATCCCTCCAATTTTGTTAAACCCCAAACCAAAAGAAATTCCCCAGTACATCCTGCCAATCTGCACCGTGTGGATTGATTTATCACCTCAGCCAGAGAGAGTCATACGGTCATATTTACAGTGTCTTATTCAAATGTATGAAACATTGTGCATTTAAACATTAACCACTGACAAATTTAAAGTACTCTGTAGATGGAATTATGAGTTTAATTTTAAAAAACCTTGAGTGCCTGACAGTAACATTAGAGAATGCAGAAACAGTGTGAGTCATCTGAAGGGCGGGCATTATGCCAGAGTGCAAGCAGTACTCCTCAGGAGGGTGACCACCTAATTCATGTGAGGGGGGACACTGAGCTAGGACAGGGTTTCTAAACTACCACTTCAATCAAAAGAACGTAGATTTCACGTAAGCACCAAGTTTTTGCTGTGTGCCGATAGATCAGTCTTCTATAATCATGCATGAGCCATTGAAGTTAATGTGAAACAGCTGGATGAGGCTTTCAATCAAGGAAAGAAACCAGTCAAAGCACAAGAACTGAACTATTTAGCTATTTGTATAACCCAAAGCAGCTGAAAGTACCTTTCTTGACATATAACGTGGTGACTACTGTATGTCTGAAAGGTTTGGACTGCCCACCATGACACGTGACAGGTGTTTTTTCACCTGTCACACTTACAGCAATAACTATGACTGTGATTAATCACATTCTGCTGTATGCTAAAGATTCCTTATATTGCACCGAGACTGCTGATTGACAAGTGGGAGTGTAAACTGGAAAACCATCTAAAACAATATGCTGCAACTGACATGCTATTGCAAACATATTGAGTCATGAAATTTCAAACCTATATGCTAATTTTAATGGACGTTATCTATGTTGTCCTTCAAAAGAGGTAAAGGTGGTAGAGTAAAAAGGAAAGAAGTGTACATATAATTTACTTTTCAGTACTGGTTAAGCAAGTTTTGACCAGTAACAAAGGGTACTCGGGAAAGGTGGAACAGATCACAGACAGATGAACACCCAGCAATGACAGGCACCTCATAATCCTGCCACTGAAAATCCCCAGTGATTCCCTGGCACCTTTCTGTTATTTTGGAGAAAATTAGGTAATTAAATAGCCTCTGGATGCCAGCAATGCACACTCCTTAAAATGACAGTTTTATATAATGGACCCTGCCTGTTATTCTGCTGTTATATTCTTAACTCAGATGATCTCCCATTTGAATGCTCAAATCCTTATTATAGTTTAGCTTATTAGACAATACAGATATTTATGACAATTATCATCAGGCAGGCATAGGTTGAGTGTAAAAAGCACATTTAATTTACAGCAACTGAATTTCAGGTTTGTCTGAAGTTGAAAAGAGGCAAATCAAATTCAGATAATAAAGAATCCTATTGGCCAAGTGGATATTATATTAGAGCCCCAAAATACGCTCAACATAAATGCTCTAAATCTGATTGAACTGGTAAATTCAAATAAATATTTGCTTGCTATCCTTATTCCGGGTAGCGACCAGCTAATTACTACTGTAAGGAGTACAGTGATGAATGACACATGAACCTTCTGAACTAATAGGCATTCAGAAGAAGCAGAAGGTAAGGGTAAAACCAAAGACTTACAAATTGCACAGCCACCTAGTAGAAGTTATCTGTGCCAAACTGTTTTTTTTGCCCAAAGGAAAAGTCCGTGGCCTGGTTGTAAAGGTGGTGGACAAGCTCTTTTGAGTCATTCATGACTCATTCTTGGCTTTTTGGGTACACATGGTGTCTGGTTGCATGAATATGTCTGATTATTCTTAATAAAGTTTGGAATCTTTAATATTTTGAACACAAGTTAGTCCCAAGTGACAGAGCTAATGTGCTATATAAAATAATCTGGTGTTTGTTGAAAGAAACAGACAACGATTGAAACAATGAATCCTTCGAGGCAACATTAGAGGCACCAGTTACTGAATGTTCATGTCCCACTACTTATGTTTCATTTCATCACAGAATAAAGACCTTTTGTTTTTTGTCATTTCTTTTTTCTTTGTCTGTCATCATTATTTTCTTATCCAGAGGCACATCAGTGAGAGTCTTGATCACTGAAACATTACTGTGATCCAAAAAAACACCATGACAGCTGAATAATTAAGTAGTTTGTTGTCTCCAGGCAGCAGATTAAGAAATATATCAGTGATATTTTATGAAAATCTGACTTTTTAACGATGAGCATAGACAATCACGTCATCTGTGTCATATTACCAGTCATTTACATGTGCATTCACAGTACTTCCACTTTCTCTCACCCAATAAAATTCAGGCAGAGGCCGACGCCCTTGGCTGATATCCTACCCTGACACCCTTCGCCGACTCCCTAACCTGCCCCCAGTGTTGGACTTCCTGTGACCCGATGCTTTCTTTTATGTTTTCCCCTGCTCTCATAAGACGCACATCTCTTTGTACTCATTCCATCTCATGCAGCTCCTCACCTGTCCCCAAACAAAATACTCTACTCCTTCCTATCTTTCAACCATATAACATGGTTCTACAGTATTTGCAATCCTGCAATGAAGCCATAAGTCTTTCATGTTGCATGGTTGTAAAAACAATGCAAATGCATTGCATTTACAGGCTCATACTTCATCTTTCCTGCCATCTATAGGCAGCATGCAAATTGGCATTATTTTGCCTACAGGTTGACGGGTTCACATTCCAGGAGCCGCCAGTAGAAGCGAACCTTCAGCTCCATTGTTGAATTGCTCCTTCAAAAACCTATAGCTACTGTACATAACTGTATGTTTTTCATAGAATGGAAAATTACTAATTTCATTGGAAATTACTAAATATCATCTATTCTTTAGCAAAGAAGAGTGTTTAAAAAGGTATGGGTGTATCGATGATTATCAAATACCTACAAATCCGCATTCGAATAACAGATGTACAAAACAAAGATCAAGGATTTTCTTGTCATTTTGTAATTTTGGTTACATCAGTAGAATAAAATTAGGTAGTAGTTCCTGTTAAAGCACACACAAAATAAAGCTATGTATGGAGACAAAAAAAAATACATAAATACCAATACAAATAAATGCAAATATAAATGAGACAGATATGGTATTTACTTAAAAAGTATTTATATTTAATACTCTAAGAGTCTGCATATTGCACATGGGTGGTAGATATATTAAAAATGAGGTGTTGCAAAGTGTAATAATGTGAACAACAGGGTATTAATCTCTCTAATATAGTACTGAAGTACATTGCATAGAATTAACACCTTGGTAATGAATATTTTGCCTCCCTGGCAAACCAAATCAGTTTATTACGAATTTATCATGAAAATACAAACACAGCTGATTCATTATTTCAAAGCAGTACGGCAACTTCATGCCTGTTTGCTGTTATTAGCTGCAATAAATAGGATTTCAATCATTTTTCCTTCTTTTTTGTCCAGACTCTTGTGGTCTCTCCAAAACACAGCAGAAACTGCGAGAATTAGACAGAAGTCAGCGTTATTGAAGACGCTGCTGAGGGATGGAGGCGTGAGGTGCAAATGAGGCTCCTGAGCTCCAGTGAAATATGGTTAATGTGGTGGGGCGGCAGAGCAGACTGCAGTGAAGCAAACACAAAGGTACTGACTTTCTAGATGACACTTTCAATAAACTGGAAGCCAGGAGGGTGGCTTTCAGGGAGCATCTAGCAAGCCCATAAAACTCCCCCCTTTTTTGCTGTGTTACACATTTATTCATGAGTGTTTAACCTTTTTATTTTAATGGGTTTTTATTACGGATTTTTTTAGGCCTTCTCGGACTGTTGCCTACCAGAGCGTGGTAAATTTAGCTAATGATTAATCGTTTCAGTTTCCAACTGAAAGAAATTATTTTTGTTGTGTATAACCTCTAGATTTTCAAAATGATTCTGTTTTCTAACTTTTACATCCAGGGTTCACATTCTGGAAACCTTGGAACCCCAGGTCCAGTATGGCATGACCATGGGGTTTGGGTTGGGATAACACTAATTATTTCAAAGTAAAGTAATGGGGGAGTTTTATACAACAGTTCAAATTAACTGTCGGTGAAGGCTATAACATGACGTCTGAGACTTAGGTAAAACATTGCATCTTAATGGAGTTCAGTCCACCAAAATAATCTAGTCATACTGCCATTTTATCTCTTTTCTGTTACACAAATAAAAACCTAACCCATATTGCAGATATTTATAATTAGCATAAGTCTTATTGTTTTATGTGAATCTCTGAACTTTCCAATAGCCTGGTTTACAGTATAAGATGCTGATTAGTAACGCCTCGCCAGGCCTTTTTTGGGCATCTCTATAACATGTTTAGATAGATTTCTGGGTAGCCAAAAAAAAACTGACCAGAGTTTACAATTCAAAGTAGGTCTGCTGCTAATTATACTGGCAAGTAATTAGCGGATAGTGTGACTACACGCGAGTTCAGCTTGCAATTGTAACTGGAGCTGCGCCAGATACTGAAGAAAGCGGAATTTTTAATCTAAACACCACATTAGATTAAGGATCGACGTTTTAAGATCCCCTTTTGGCCGCTCCGTCTCTTAGTAACAAAGGGACAAATCGCCTCGTTATCATACCAAAAGCACTAAGCCTTCTCGAAAGGACGCCTCATACAGGCAACAGCACGGCGATCATGAGAACAAATGTAGCCACAGTGGCTAAAAAAAATGCAAATACGCTGCACATAAAATGCACAACTCGTGTGCAGAAGGCAAGATTGACATAGCGGTCGTGTGAGAGAATGGGTGTACCGAGGGGTGGGTACAAAAGGCAGATCGGTGGGAGAAAGTCTGTCTTGCATCCTAACGAGATCCTAAAAGCACGAAATCTCACACAAGTGAGATCCACCCAACCGAAATCCATTCATACATTTATTTATTTATTGGCTCAAAGACGCTGGCGTTTACGGCGCGCCGCAAATGTACACGGTAATCGTATTTTGGGACACATTATGAACTGTATGAACATTATGAAATGTAGACTTTGCTTTTTTTAAAAAAAAAAAAAAAAAAACATTAATGCACGTTCACTGGAGAATGTCAGCACAACTTACAATCCAGTTACGGTACGCATTATCAAGGTGTTCTGTATTTCAAGCGCACTACTGCTACAAGTTTAAATATACATATTCTATAAATAGATAAGTTTGTTCATTTAGCCGCTAAAACGGTTGGTTTTGGAAACGATCACAGTCCTTATTTGAAATCATGTAATGATTTTGTAGTGCTCACAGCACTCCGAAAAGAGGTTAGTTATTTAGACTATATTAACACACACACACACACACACATATATATATATATATATATATATATATATATATATGAGACAGATGGTGTCATTTCCTTTGGTTCGTCTCGAATGTTTTGTCCGTTTTCAAAGCTCTGGAGCAAACAATGCGAGAAAATCCCCTAAACGACCGTGACAGCCTTGGTCAGCCGCTAAATATATTCTAATACGAGTCGAAAATCCTGTACCATTTAGCGCCTGTCATCGTATAAGTCAGAGAACTGGCAGTGATTGGTACTAAATGAAATGGGTCAATAGATACATGTGGCGCCCAGTCATTATACTCAAGTTATGCGCAGATCTCAATCAAAACGACTGGAAGTTCCTCTCCCAGTAGGCTGGAAATAATACAGACGTTGTCTCTAAAGGAATACCCGGTAACGCTATTATATCTCGACTGCTAACGAGGCATTCATCACTCTTTGATATAATCTGATTATAGAAATTCGTCGAAATCTCCTGGTGCTTACGATAAATCCTATTTGAGACGGTTTTTCTTCACCTGCTGTTGGAGAACAGCGGCATAGGCAGTGGCACGCATGCTGAAACTATTAACAGCGAACATTTCAATAGCAAATGAGAGCTTTGATCACCCGGGATCACTGGAGTGAAGCAGTCAAGCACAATTTGAATAAACAATGTTTCTAATTAATCCAATATTTTAATCGACATAAATTAGTTTATTAGATTATAAAGAGGGACTAAACAGTAACGTGGGGGAGTGACCTGTCAAGTGCGTGAGAACGTTCTCCGACGTCGAAAGTAGTAGTAGTAATAATAATAATAATAATAATGATAATAATAATAATGCTATTGCATTAGTTGTTGTCTGTCTTGATAACGTCTCTGCATAATTGGTTAATTTGATCAGAAATGTTATTCATGGAGTGAGAGCAGTATAAAATGAATACGAAGAAATTCCATACACACACACACACACATATATAGAGTGTTAATTGCGCATTCAATGAACATCAAAATAAGCTTATAGGTTTTTTATAAAAGTCGCTATTTTAAAGCAGGGGATTGGCCGCACATCACGTCATTTGCATGCGGCTGTCTATAAATCTGTCCGACACTGCAGTTGGTAGAGTTTGCGGAAGGCAGAGCTGCAGTCAGGATTCCTCGGGAACTTTCTTCCAGTATAATAGAATTCGCGTTTTCAACCGGGGACAATTAAGGAAGATTATTAGTTGCGTTGGATTAAATGCACAGTTAACTTTTATTTAAACAAAAGTCAACCAATGAATATGTTTTCAAAAAGACTGGGAGGTATTTTAACTGTGTGGCATAGGTGGATGTTCAGTTTCACCTTAATGCATACGTTGGTCGTCTTACCCGCTTTCTCTGCGGGAAAGACAATGAAATACCAGACCTACGAAGAAGATGCTCCTGATACGGTGATTGGGAACCTTGCCAAGGACATGTTCTTAAATGCTGGGCTGGATACCAAAACCAGTTTCAGGATGATGAAACAGTTCAACGCTTCTTTTATCAGACTGAGAGAAAGCGACGGGCAGCTTACCATTGGCGAAAGAATTGACAGAGAGAGAATATGTAAGAATACTCTCCAATGTCTCATCGCTTTCGACGTTGTCTATTTCAACAAAGAGCAGTTTAAATTAATACACGTTGAAGTTGAAGTAAAGGACATCAACGACAACTCTCCCGAGTTCCCTAACAAGGAATCGACCATAGAGATTTCTGAAAACGCAGCGCTTGGGCTCCGAATCCCTTTAGATGTTGCCGTGGATGAAGACGTGGGCGCAAACTACATTCAAAGCTACCAAATTTCAGTAAACAGTCATTTCACTATTGATGTGCTGATCAGAGCAGATGGGGTTAAATATGCGGAGTTGGTGCTAATGAAAGAGCTTGACAGGGAAACTCAGTCATTTCATCTTCTCGAGCTTGTTGCTGTCGATGGAGGAAACCCTTCCAGGTCTGGTACTACAAAAATAAACGTCAAAGTCAAAGATTTCAACGACAACAGTCCGATTTTCGAACAGAGTAACGTATCTGTTGACTTATTTGAAGACGCACCGGTTGGGCTTCTTTTGCTGGATCTAAATGCAATTGATCCCGACGAGGGCTTAAATGGTGAGGTTGTTTATGGATTTGGAAATCACGTATCTGCCGAGATACGGCAACTTTTCAAAGTGGATCGTAAAACTGGTAGATTAACACTTGAAAATCCAATCGATTTCGAGACAAAGAAAACCTTTGAATTAGACATACAAGCATATGATTTAGGCGCTAATCCGACGCCGTCTACGTGCAAAATAATTATTCAAGTGCAAGACGTTAATGACAATGCTCCAGAAATTTGTATCACACCCATGACTTCCATCACGGCAGGTATTGCGTACATTACAGAGTCTGCGGCGAAAGACAGCTTTGTAGCTCTAATCAGCACCTCGGATAGAGACTCCGGAGCAAACGGACAGGTTCAATGCACTCTGTACGGGCACGATCATTTCAAACTTCAGCAGGAATACGAAGACAGCTATATGATTGTCACCACGGCGCCCCTAGACAGGGAAAATATTGCAGAATACAACTTAACGGTAGTTGCCGAAGATCTGGGATCGCCGCCTTTCAGAACAATAACGCAGTACACTATTAGGCTAAGCGACGAGAACGACAACGCCCCTCTTTTCAGCAAACAAGTGTACGAAGTTTCCATTGTGGAAAATAACGCTCCCGGCGCGTATATCACCACTGTCGTGGCGAGAGATCTGGATCTGGGGCAGAATGGCAAAGTTATTTATAGACTTTTGGATTCCTATGTCATGGGGTCTCCGGTGGCTACGTTTGTGTCTCTTGACCCCAGCACGGGTGCAATCTATGCACTGAGAAGTTTTAACTACGAAGTGATGAAGCAGCTCTCGCTGGAAGTCCAAGCCGCCGACGGGGGCTCGCCACAGCTTCACAGCAAGGCAGCCATCAGCCTAAAAATAGTTGATCAAAATGACAATGCACCTTCCATCACGCAACCCACCCTAAAAAATGGATCCGCCGAGGTCTTGCTACCAAAAGATGCACCTTCAGGTTATACTGTAACTCAGATAAAAGCTAAAGACGATGATGAGGGGGCAAACGCAGAACTGTCTTACAAAATTGTTAACGGGGAAGGGTCATTATTTTCCATCAACAGATCCACGGGGGATATATATTTAAAGCATGCACTGAACTATGATGTTAACGAAAGCTTGCAAATCACTGTCACGGTCAGTGACAACGGGAGACCTTCGCTGACATCCACCGCGAATATCCGCTTCAGCATCGTTGCCGGAGCTCCCCCAAGCGATCTCACTACTCTTAAGCGGAATAACAAAGAGGAGTTCATGCAATGGGACACTTCAACTGTACTAATTCTCGTTCTGGCAGGGAGTTGCTCCATCCTCCTGCTCGCCATTATCTTAATCGCAACGACCTGCAACCAGCGGAAGAGACTGAGAAAAAGCGGCTTCCCAGAAGATTTGGATATGCCGCAATTAAAGAAGGGGGAAATGGGCAGCGACTCTCTGATCTTAAATCACAATGGCAGCGTGTTTGAAAGCCACACGTTTTCCACTAAATCCGACACGGACAATAACAGGCGATCCTGCTCTGAAAATGAAAACGAAAGGGCACGGACTTACAATCCTGAAAACAGGATGCGAGGTGTCAAGCTGGAGGTATGTAATTTCGACTATGCCATGGTTATCAGCTCAAGTGCTGTGCAACGTTATATTTATCCTGATGTTAATAATCCCAGGCTTTCTCCTCACAGGGATACTCTACGCTTCCTGGGTACGGAAAAGAAGCTGCAAAGCCAATTGCAATATGGAAGGGCAATTCCTACTCTGCTATCTCAGGCAGAGACCCCCAGTTCAGCGGAAAAGACAGTGGGAAGGGAGACAGCGATTTCAATGACAGTGATTCAGATATAAGTGGTGATGGACTAAAAAAGGACTGTCCCCAAAACATTCAGAAAGGTGGGCATGAAAGTATGTATAGCATAGACTGCTGGCAATATGTACGCATATTTCTGCTTTTTTGAAAAGATAATAATAATAACATTATTATTAATGATGATAATAATAAACAACAATAACAATATTACAATGATATCACTAACAATAATATTCATATTTATAATACTAATAATAATAAAATTTGGAAACATATTTTTCAATATACAACGTCAGTTTCTGACCGTAAGCCTACATGTGATTAAATGTAAACTTTAATTTAATTAAGATTGCATAGATGCAATGCTCGTACCTACCGATGAGGACACCGAGGTCAAGTCCTCGGTATTTTTATTGTAACTTCAATAATCACGACCCATTACGGCACACACCTAGGAAGGGCTAACACACTTTTGATCTCGGTATTTTAAACATCCTGCCTACGGCCCTGCATAAATGGATGCGATTGCTGTTGTTGTTTGTAGCAGTAACAATATTAATTGCTGTCCTCGCAGGTTTGTGGTCGTGCACGAGCGAATGCAAGATCCTGGGCCACTCTGACCGATGCTGGAGCCCTTCTGCATCCCGCGCTAACGGCGGCTCCTTCGCTAAGACTGCGTCCCTCCCACGTGACGCCCACAGGAGAGACAACTGCTACCAAGCGCACATACCTAAGACAGTTGGTTTGCAAAGCGTGTATGAGAAAGTTCAGCACAGAGATTATGACTATGTTCTAGTTTCCCCACAGCAGCCTGTCAGGGAACAAGGAATTAATGAGAGTACCCTTCCAGTGTTCTCGCCCACCGCATCGCGGTGTCCGACAAATAATGTTTAACGGTTTAGTCAAATGTCAGGCGTTTTTGACAACGTCTAGAAACAACGTCTGGAAAATAAAGTATCTCGCTTGAGGGCTTTGAGGTATTTAATTTATAATAATGTGAGTCGATTGCATCCAGTCACTTGTATGAACAATACTATGTATATTATGCAAGATTTTGTACATATAGTATATTTTTATAAGACAAAAAACTGTAAATTAAATATTTGTTTTAAAAAGCATGCTTTAAAAGAAACAATTGCAACTGCAACCACACTTCATTTGGTTTTCACTGTGGAGAAAACCCGAATGAAGCAGAGAAAGATGTGGATTTTTTTTAACATTAATGTGTTTATATTTGTTTACGCCTTCATCACAATTTGCTGAAAATAAATGGTCAAGTCTTGTTTATCTTATATTCAGAAGGCACAGAGGTATTCCGCTGAAAGCAATGCTTTTGCCCCCCCATTCATATTACCTTTTGCGAGACGGAGGGTGGTGCTGTTGCTACGGCAGTCACAGACAGATTATGCATTCATTTATAGGCATCCTGAGACTGAGCGATATCAACTGCATGTATGCAACAGTCTCGTTTTCGTCATTAAATGCCATTGATTGGTGTGACATTGTTCAATAACCGGTTGCCATCATTGTCAATTTAATACCGTAATAGTTCACTTTGTCATCAAACATTTTTTAGCGTCGACTTGCAAATTGCATTGTACAGAGAGATTGTAATGAAATTATAGTTTACATAGCAACTGTCCATTCATCGCGATTACTCTTGGCTGAGGCCAAATGCTTGCGCTCGCCTGTGGACACGGAGCACCTATGTGTTAAGTAGGCGCTTAGTCTTTTAGCCAGTTTGTAAGAATTGCTGCAGCTGCACTCGAGTTGACCCGAGACATTTGAGGGAAAAAAATCATGGAGTATTTAATATGTTTTATATAAATATATTTATACGGTTCACATTAAAACCACCAGCAAAAAAAAAAAAAAAAAAACAGTGTTTTAGGTGGCAAATAATACCACAAGCTTCCAGGCCTGTTCATATCTGCGTCGTCACTGGCCGCGTTGCTGGGGAGGTCCGTAAGTGAAGTACCGGACATAGGAGTACTGAATTCTCTAAAGCAGGCATGTCAGACACTACAGAGAAAACTCCCATCGCAATGGCTGGACCAGACGACGTGGAACAATTTTTGCCTCCTGTAAGTATTTGCAAAAGTTTGGACTGTTTATTAAGGGAACCGAATTTTACAGATACAGATATCTCAACCAATGCTTCCTTTATGTATATTTTTCTACATGAGAAAAATGGATAGTAGCTGATGTGGATTTTGCATTAGGAAATGTTTGGAGCCTTCCCGAAGTCTTCTGCCTGAATATGAGGTGTAAAAAGTCAGAAGCAATTACGCAGTTCACGCAATGTATATGTAAAATCACAAATTAAGGTGTCGAAAAAATGATGAGTGATAGCCTATCTCATAGTGTACAACTCTAGATGAAATGTATGTTAACAGCGTGTTGATCAGTTGATGCGGCTTTTAATGTTTTGAGCACTTTTTTCCGAAGGCTTACGCTGAGGTGACTGGGAAGCTCTCAGGCAGTAGCCGCCTTCTGAAGATAGGAGCGGCGCTACTGATCACCGGGGCGATCCTGCTCCTTTTCGGAGCTATTGGTGCTTTTTACTTTTGGAAAGTTACCGATAAACACGTAAGGTCGTCTTTCTGCTGCATATCTCCATGTATATTTCGACACACGGCTCTCACAGAACTTTGGTAGATAGATGAATCATTAAGCGACTGAATCCGACTTGCATGCAGATGGTCTCCTCGTAGCCCTAGGATCGAGAGGTGTGACTCCTACCTCGCTCCGCCAACTGCTTACCCCCGTTTACAATGCGCGGGTTCGTAGTGGCATCGAACTCCCTTTATTTTTCCTATTTGACTCAACTTAATTGCATCGATGAAATTATTGAAACGTTGAATGGATTATTTAATAGACCATTCAAAGCTAGAAATCCTACCCAAAATGCTCATCTTTATGTTGTCGCCAGTTATTATAGGTATTACAGCAGCATTAACTCAAGCTTTCTGGGAGAGCTGTTTTATACGTTTGTCTTTTAGGTCTATCAATATTTTAATGTCAGCAGTTTCGTTTAGCTGAATTACTTAGGTTTGGCTTCTTGGTGTCTGGAAACCTATGTAACGTAAAACACTAAAGCATGATGCCAGTTGTTGAGTAATTTAATAACACAATAAAGTGTGTTAAGTGTTGTCTAAATTATTATAATAATTTCTGCCATCACCTGAAATCTTGTGAAGGAAAACATAGAAATAGGTAAATACTTCATGTTGGAATTATATTTAGATGGACTGCTGGTATTATCAACAGGTGTACAATGTTCACTACAGCATGAGTGTCAATGGAAAAGTCGAGGAGGGCTCCATGGAAATCGATTCCAAGAATAATTTGGAGAAGTTTGTAACGGGAAGTGGGAATGACGAAGCAGTGGAAGTTCACGATTTTCACATTGTGAGTTTTTACAGTTTTTCCCCTTGTGCACAGTTTTTAAAATAATAATAATTATTATTGTGTTGTTTCTTAAATACACAGCATTTGAACATATACTATATTTTCCAGTGATTTAATATCCTCAACATTTTAAACAGGGCATCACTGGAATTAGGTTCTCCGGTGGGGAGAAATGTTACATAAAGACTCAAGGCAAAGCACACCTTCCGCAGGTGGAAACGCTGAACAAGGACTCATTGATGTTCGATCTGGTAGGTTGGAACTTCACTCAAAAGGAGCTTTTTAATGGTTGTATTTAGAACCTTGAAAAAGTCACCATTTGGGAATGATCTGGAAAAGAGAAATGTAAATCCAAAATGTGAAAAGCTAAAGTTTTCCAATGTTTAATTTCTTTGCCCTTCCGTGTTGCTGCAGCCTTTTGAGTAGTTCACTCTTCATATTCTCGTCATATATACTGTGGAGTATTTTTACATTACAAGCTGCCTGTGCAGTATTTCTGCATCACATAGTTGACTGAGGAGTATTTCTGCATCACATAGCTGACTGAGGAGTATTTCTGCATCACATAGCTGCCTGTGGAGAATTTCTGGGTCACATAGCTAACTGAGGAGTATTTCTGTGTTACATAGCTGCCTATGGAGTATTTCTTTAACCTTTTACAGAGTTACTTGTACCCTTTGGAAAATATGCCAAAATTCATTGGATTTTCAGTTAAATTACCAAACGTGTGCATGAATTATTCATATAAATGCGATGACCAAAGGGAATGTAGTTTTAATGGTGTGCTTGATTACTGTTTTAATTAAAAATAAACATGGGTGAAAATATTGGAAACCCTCTCCTGAAATGTATTGGCTTTCGTCTGTGATCTAGTGCGAATTTATGCCATTTTCACAAGTAGCCGTTGATGAGATACATAATCCTTTTAGGAGGATGAGATCATGCCAGTCAAGTTTGACGAAGAGTCTCTGATCTGGGTGGCTGCAGACCAGCCACTTAAGGACAGTAGTTTCCTGAGCTCGAAGATCTTGGACCTATGTGGAGACCTTCCCATTTTTTGGCTTCGCCCCACTTATGCTCAAGGTACAGACCCGTAAGCTCTCCATGGCTCCATCAGGCATAATTCATTGAGGGAGAAATTCCCCTTTAGGGGCAGTATGTAAGAAATGCCTAACACTGTTAGAAACATAAAGAAACACAGTGAATAACACTATGATAAAGGTATTAGATAATCGTCAGCTCAGCTTTTACTTACCTTTCACAAAATTATGAACACAAATAGATGTAAAACTGTAATCAGTGGATCAGGAGATTATAATTAATTGTACCAAGACAGTGTGCACAGGAGGGACCCCTATCAGGAGCACTGCATAAGGCTTACTGGCGATCCATTGTAGCTGCTCTCTGCTTACTGTGTTTAAGACGTACAGAGGAAGAAACGGGACATCATGCGAGCAAAGCGCCAGACACAGCGTAACAGGAACAGCGGCAGCAGAGGACGCCCAGAGAACGAGCAGGAGAGGGAGGAGCTGACCTTTAACCCAGAAAACCCCTATCATGTGAGCAGTGCCAGATGAGAAATATAAGGGTTGTGGGAACACAAAAGACAGTATCCCTGGTGTGAATCTTTGCAGTGGAAGCTAAGAGTATTTTTCCATAAGTTTGCCCCTGCACTTTTCTGGAAGGCTTCTTTTTGATTAACAAAAAATTTGAGCGATGAAAAATTTGATGGAAGGATAAATGAAAATATACTTTATTTAATTTTATTATGTTAAAAAACCCCATCAGAAAGGAACTGCACATTTAAAAAGATTTAGATTTTTCTATTTTCCTATCCCAAACTGAAATGTAAATTGAATTCTAAAGAAGCATTACAGTGATTTTATGGGGCCTGAGCTATTCTGTAGCACAGAATGACATTATTTCCTCTACTGAAATTCGACAGCGCAATCTGGAGGGAGAGGAGGGCACCATGACCTTTGACCCCATGCTGGACCATCAGGGAATCTGTTGCACTGAATGCAGACGCAGCTACACTCACTGCCAGAGGATCTGCGAGCCCCTGGGAGGCTACTCTCCTTGGCCCTATGAGTACCAAGGCTGTCGTGTGGCTTGCAGGATGATCATGCCCTGCCGTTGGTGGGTGGGCCGCATCATGGGTGTCGTGTGAGGCCCTCATGCAGAAGACAGCAGGCACTGCAGTCCATACAGCCAGCGCCACCTTACCTGTATTGTAATACAAAGGTCTACTCATTTGTGCCTTCTCAGTGTAAATAACAGGCAAGCTGTGTTTGTAAGGCCCAATGCAAGCGCCCCAAGGGTCAGCGGCCTTCTTACCTTACAGGAACTTTCATTGTTCATCCCCTTCTTTTGACTGGGCCTGTAAATCATATTGGCAAATACATACTGTTTCTGCAATGGCTGCTTATATGAGAAGACTGTAGATTCCCACATGTCCTTTTGATCTATTAATAAAGCCCTGCTCTATCCCTGACTGTCCTTCTTCACACACCTATTTTATTGGTATATATTATATTTCCATTTTTACTGGAGATGATGTGCAGAACGGACACCGTACTTCTGATGGTAGTGTATTAACTATGTCTTAAAACCCTAGATTATGGTCATACGTAAGTCATTTTTCTGGCCATATAGTCATTTGTATCGAAGACCAAATGACAGCTACAGTACATGCAGTACAGAATATACAGTATATAGCAATTTAGGGTTAAGAGTGCATGAATGTTTATGTGTATCACAATCCCTACCCTGTGTTTATGTACAAAAGCATAATGCACTGTAAAACTGACAATGTATAGCAATAAACTTGCATTATGGCCTCACAAAATTATGTACGACTTTCAACGCTCAATGAATGATGCATAAGCATAGCTTATGGCTGCATGTACTGCACGGTTCAACACATGAACTGTACAGTTAATCTGAGAGTTTCTTTTTGTAAAAACTTTACATGTGGACAATGCCGCCAGAACTTTTAACTAATGACAGCCCTGTCTGATCTATGGGAAATGGCATTAAACAATGATCATACAAGCTGATTCTTGTAGCAAACATATGTATGCATTTTAAGGGACAGCTCCTATTCAAAGCAGATTTGTAATTTAAGAGTAATGATGATTCCATTTTAAATGTACAATGAAGTTGACAACTGCTAGATTCAGAACTAAGAGTTTTTTATCATAAAGGTAGATACTGAAAAAGTGCTTGGATTTGTGACAAATACTGTACAAGCAAAACACAAGATGTTTTCATCTAATTTATAAGGTTTTTAAATTACCATTAGAAAATCCACGAGTGTGCCTTCAGCGAGAGAAGACATTTGAGAATTTCTTCCACTCTACATCATCTGTGGGTCTCACCTTCACTTTTATTTTACCCACATCCTTCCAATTGGTGCTTAGGACTGTCTCACCAGACTTCATCTGAATGAGGCCAGAACGAGAGCCGGCTTACACTGACTGTTCATGTGAAAACATCAGTCGAACCCAAATGTGTTTGTAAGGACAATAAAGAAATTATTTATTATTATTACCTTGACGTCAGCTCTGCATGTTTTTATTCTCATAATTTCTATAAATCTCAAAAAACAATTGAGCAGTTTGTCACAGAAAATGTGTAAATCATTTAATTGCTTGGTTTTCAATTGACTCAGATAAATGATTAACTTCTTTACCAAGCCAGCTACTGCAACTTTGGCTAGAACAGAAATAAACATAAACAAATGTATATATCAATGCTTCACCTATACACTATAAGAAGGTTTGAGTGTAGAAATATCTACATGATTAAGAAGCAAATGAAAGACTTACAAAAGTCTTATTCATGGCACGCCTGACGTAGTCCAAGCCATCGGAGTAGATCCGCTGGAAGAGCTGGCTCAGAGCAGCAGCTTCTCATTCTTCTTTTCCTCCTTAATGTCCCCCACCAGTTTGCCCCAGTTGCAGAAGGGAAGAGGATGGATACTGGTCTGGAAGAACAAGTATCCCAGTAAGTGCCAGCCATCTCTCTCACATTGTTTTTAGGAAGAATGAAGCACAGGACTGGTGATTTATGAACTAAAATGCAGCTTCCAGACTGATAAGGGCTAAATCTGTTAGCATCCGTTCAGATTTTTATTATCCCATATGCTTTGTATAGAAACAAATGACCAACACAAAGAGGGGGACCTTCAGTGTTCACAATTTTCTCTACCTCCAGGACTCACTTGGAGTGAATGGTTTCATGTTAGCCTGGGCTCCCTCCATTTCCAGTGTCTCCCAACGTATCACTTCACTCTTCTTCATCATAATCTTAATCTGAGGAAAGACATCAGACCTAATGAGCCAGCAGAGAGATGGACTCCTGGGGACCCCACCAACAGTGCTGACGTTGACGTATCTGTGGCAGAGACCTGAGCCGAGAAAAACGCGTGCCCATTCTTCTGACAGCTTGCATGTCTCGGGGAACATGAAAAGATGTCAGGGCAAAGCAAGGAACCCTCTCATCAAGATCGCACTGAAGAGCGCACACTTCACAGAAATCAGTCTTGTGTCAATATAATTAGGAGACATCCCGGAATCGCTGGCACAAGATATATAATTCATGATGTTTGAGTAGTTAAACTGGCTTGTGTTAAATTACGAAAACCCAGGGGATAGAGGAAAGACCTTCATGGGGAAGTGTGCTAGTCAGGTCAAAATTCGAATAGTAAAACAAAATTCACAATATAGCCTGCCTTATGCCCTGTGTTTCCAATGCAAGGCTTAATTCATCGCTACCCTAACACTGATACGTGGTTACAAAATTTGGGTGGATCAATAGAAATGAAATGCAATGATGGCAGACAGTAATAAAGCAAGAAAACAAAGGAATTTTGTTTGTAACGATGTAGTTTAGCTATACTGCAGGAAGAAAGAAAAAAAACACACACACATATATATGTACATACACACATGAGCAATTCGTAATGCTGTGCTCTGTTTCAGGTTTCCACAAAATAACGGCAGTAGTAATTGCACACATACTGCTGATAAGACAATCCCAAAGATTCCTCAGGCTATACAGTATTAATCTGCATGCCATGTCTGTGGCTGCACTTAAAGGAAGGTGACAGGCCTGACATATCCAGGACCTCCTGATGGCTTGTGCAGTAGAGTGGAGCAGCTGAAAGGCCCAGGAGTCGACCTGAAGTGATGCAGATTTGCAAGGGGACTCCGATTGGTAGCACTGGCCTGTCACCATCATGGTCATTAGGCTAAATCAGCCTGCTGTGCATCACGTTCCTCAGTAACAGGCAGCATTCAGGTCTCAGCTGTACTGCTTTATCAAAACACCAGATCTGACAGCCATACGGGGAAAAGTACGGCAATAGTTATTTAAATTATGAGAAATACCTCAAAGCATTATTACGTCCAATTTAAGGAAATTAGAAGCACTCTCAACAGCTGAGTGTTTCCCGTGTCATTAGGCAGTGCTAGGAGTTTATCAGAATGCACTCAAGTAAAGTTCTTCAAGATACGACTAAATGTGACGCGGGAAGTAGGTCACCGTCTGGGAGCAGGAAAAGTGAAACTTTTGTTCAAAGAACAAATTAAACAAACTCTGAGGGGGGGAAAGAAGAGGAAGAACCCCTTCCTATTTCAGAAGGAAGCTGAAACACAAACAGTAGAAAAACACCACATTCACCCAGAAAGCTACAATAATGTCACCCATTCTAATCAAATAAGAAGCTCTACAGTCTCTACACGGCTTTCACTATCCTAAGGCTCTGTGCTAAAAACAGATTTTATTTAGCTTTTTGTCACTTGAAGTGTGACAGAGCCCCACAGAAGCCTCTGCTGAACACAGGGAGCGGGTGTGGCAATGGGGGTAGGGTGGTTCTGCACTAAGCCGCTTCCTCCCCGGTCCCCATCCTGAGCCGGGCTTACCCTGGGAGCCCTTCAGGCCAGGGAACAAGCAGGGCTTTGTGAGCAGTGACCCCCTGCGCCTCCCAGGCAGCTGGACTGTGGGAAGCTAGCACCCCTGTGCTAACGAGACGCAGAAGCACACATACTTCACCTCAGCCAGGGGATGAGCAGAGCTCTCTGCTGCACCACCAGAGCACTCGCCCCGTTACCCACCAAAACAGCTTTACAGCGTGCCTGGGAGCACAACGTCTTCATTTGTGTGAGCGGCAGGCGAGCTGCACCAAGCCGTATCACTCCTGCAGTAAAGAATTTTGTTTCTGCATGACCATGGATGACATTTTCGGCAGCCAGAGCCAGTACGCAGTGTTTCAATGGCTGTTCCTTTCAGGTTTTTGTGTCTGCAAGGAATTTTGTTCATCCACTGTACAGCATTTAACCAAACAATAACTTACTATTAAACAGAGCACTTTAGTTAGCAATTGGAACAGAGACCACTAAAAGCTATCATTTAACATCATGCTATCATCCATCCATCCATCCATCCATTTTCCAATCCGCTTAATCCTAATGGGTCGCGGGGGGTCCGGAGCCTATCCCGG
>JAABNX020000040.1:25230228-25242844 GCA_015163995.2 Mormyrus lacerda
GAGTTCTTGTATTTGAACTAATGCTTAAGTAACTATTTGGTTGAACAGCATCCAAACCTGTTAGGGTTTCCTTTCATCTTCTTAAAGACCCATAACTACATTTTCACACCACTGGTTTAAGTATGTCATTCTTGAACTTTTTTCTAAGGAGAAATTCTACATGTGCGTTCCATCAAATTCACCATTTAGTCCCAAATGGAAACTGTTAGTGACCAACCCTGGTTCTGCCTGATGGCCAAGTGCACTGTATGTATTTAAAAGAGCCCAAAGGTGCGGGGATTTCTTGAAGTCAGTGGGACATACAGAAGAGGTAATTAAGAGCCACACTACAACTATGCTGTCATTTGTCTTAGTCATAGTTCTCTGTAACCTCTGCCATGCAAACATTCGAGCACCAGTGGGCTTCCTTGTGTTTGATGCAAGCATCAGTTGTCAATGATGCATTGCATTGTGGTCTAATTGCTTAGCCAAAGGCTGCTTCCATGCAGTATTTCCCAAAGTGTGGATAAAGTGCATGTGAAGAATGCTGCACTTGGCTTATTAGAGGAATGGGACACCCTTGAATACTTGCGCTGAGTCATTGAACAAGCACGCCAAGTGTGGCAGCGAGTAAATGTGAAGAGAGTGGGAGAAATGGGACATAACCACACTCAGATCTGCACTTCAAGAACACAGTGAAAGATGACTAATCAAGCCATGTATAATAATTTACATGTTATGTCAAGAATATCATGCTCCTTTCAGGGGAAAAGCAGAGGGTGAGTGAAATCCAAGATTACTGGGATTTGGCTGTCACATCCTGACCTGTGAACAACCAGTCTGATGGGCCATTTAACACCCAGAGCTTAAATTCACGGAACCCAGGTCCCTACAGGCACTAATTCTCGTCCACATCCATTCTGAAAGTATAACATATGCAATACCATCAGCTTTGAAGAGTATGCATCTACGCAGACATGTATATTTTGCCTACACATGGAGGTGCGCTGATAATTTCAGTTTAGTATTTTACTATGAATAACACAGAAAGAAACCAATAAAACCGAAAGTACTCCAATGTCTTAATACTAGCTTGGGTTCTAAAACAATAATTATGCTACTTAAAATACATGCTACTATAATACCTTGATATGATGGAGCTCGCTTGTACACGTTTAAGAAATATACTCCGCTGCATATGACTAGTGATAAAGCATGAATAAACTCTAAAAAATACTTACGCTCCAATCTGCCCACACGTGCAGCGTTTAATTCCACCAGTACCATGAAAACCTGTGAAGAAGGAAGAGCGAAACCTGACATAGAGAGAAAGTTGCAACTCTGACCTTCCTGTTATTATACACATGCATAAACAACGGCAAGAAAGCTGAAATCCGTATAATCGACATTTGGGGGGAAAACGGTAGATTTCTGATAATGATTCCACTAATGCAGTGATGTGCATTTTAACTATTAACGTACTTTTAAAGTAAAAGAAGAGAGCGAGTCTCTTGCCTGTTCTCTTCCGTCCAGCTTCTGTCAAAACAGCCTCAGGTCAGAGGCGTCGCTGCATGGACGCTTCATCCCGGAGGATATCATGCAAACGAAGCAGCTAACTAGCCATATTTCTGCCTAAGTAGACGGGCTAGTGCACACAGACGCCGACCGATGAGATTCACCGAGCGGACGGAGGTGCAGCAGCACTTCGGCGCCCTGTGTCACAGGGGAGACGTTTGTTGGGGAAAGTTCTTGAGGGCAGTGATGGTAACACTGAGTGATAACATCCCCACCTAGTGACCCGAGTCGCCGACACTGTACCCATGTGCATTTATTCTGTTTAGTACACACCATACACAGGGTCTTTAGCATACAACATTTATAATTATTATAACGCATCAGCAGGTGGCGCACTGGTTAAGGGCATAAAGCAGGAGATGACGAGTTACTACCCTTAAAAAGGGTATTTTATCGCAGACGTGCAAGTAAAATGAGATGCTGTATAATACGGGTAAAAATTTTAATAAATGCATTTTTTGTTGAGCACAAGTTAAATTGAGTCAATGGGTTCAGTGTAAAGAACTATTGGTTTTATTTCGGTTAGAGTAAAACGTGTTATTCTTAATCTTGGCTGCTAACATAGATCGGTTTATACCAAGCGAATTTGACAGAGAAATGTATAAAATGCAATTTGATTAGAATTTACTCATCTTTCCGCTCGGGGCCAGTTATACTGAATATAACTTATCTAACGAATTATACGCTGTTTTAAAGTGAACTTAGCAAATATAACTTTAAATACAGTTTATATCAAAAGTTATATTCCGTGATTTTCTTGGAATAAGTTGTCACGTTAAATAGCAACACATAACGATCCGCATGAGGTTAAAACTTATATGTCGAGACCTATTTTCCCGAGAGAATCAAATTATTGCAGAAGGTATGGTGATGGCAGGCTGTCACACAGCATGTAGGGATACGCTGTCACAGATACTCTGTAAACTATCACGTAAAACTCACAGATGCCACTTCCTTCCTATGAAAGTTTCCTGTTTATTTATATTTTTTAGTTTTCTGCACAAGCTGTCTTACTCAGTCTTTTTCTCACTTAATACTATTGTCCTGCAGTGGTAGAGCACATCAACAAGACTGAACAAGAATCCAACAATTCTCTCATTAGAATTATTTCAGAAACACACTTCTAACGCTATTTGTAAATCAGGTCTGCCAACTGAGTGCAAACACATTTCACAAAACATCTTAAAAATAACATGTATTATGCAGCATAGGGTTTGTCTGAAAAGCAAAAAAAAAAGATTCCTTGTTTTCAGCTCAACTAAAATAATGAGTATATAGTGACAAGTATAGTAAAATATTGAACTATGAACCAACATTTCTGTGGGAAAAAGTATTGTTATGACAATTATTAGCTTTACCAAAGACCATATTAAGCTGCAGATATGTACTCTTTATAAACACACAAATCAGTCTCTCAGTCTTGTACAGCAATATCCATTAGCAGAGGTAGAACATATCATCTAATAAAATGACTCACTTTAGAAGAATAAATATTTCTAGATATGCATGCGGAGCATTGCAACCTACACAAGCTTTTGCTCTTACGTCGTTCAGTTCATGTTGGTCCTTGTCATCAGACGTCTGAATCAAAAACAAATTTGTTTATTTAGCTAAGTGATGAGAAGGTGGCAGTAGCAATACATTTATCAGAGACTTTGCTAACTCACAGCTGGTCTGGTGCTCCATGTCCTTGTCATTGTGTAGACCCCTGCCCCCATGTTGATGTCGCCAGCTCCATCTCTGGATGTATTCCTGCAGCACTCTCTGACTTGTATTCTGACCAGGGCTGGAGGTGCCTGCAGCTGTAACCCTGTTGAGAACCTCGGCTGAAAACTATTGCCCAAACCCCCTAAGTGTGCCACCAACATAACTGGGAAGAATTTTGGCTCCCAATCAGAATGACAGACTCTACTCTGAACTTCGGCTCCCAGTCATCCCAATCACAATGGCAGGCTCCCAGTTAGAATGATGGTCTCCCAGTCAGAATTCGGGCTCCCAGTCAGAATGACGGGCTCCCAATAAGAATGACAGTCAGTCCAATTTCAGTCTACTCAGCATCAGTCTGCCCCGTTTCAGTCTCCCTAGTTTCACAGTCAGACCACCAGTCAGACCATCAATCTAGCTTCACTCTGTCCAGCTTCAATCTGCCCAACATCAGTCTGCACAGCTTTGATCTGCTCAGTGACAGTCTGCCCTGTTTCACTCTGTCATGCTTCAGTCTGCACAGCTTCAGCCTGCCCAGCTTCAGCCTGGCCACTTTCAGTCCGCACAGCTTCTTATATGGAAGTTTCCGTGTCTAATTCTTGCTGACGGGGTGGTATGCAACACTCCAGTCCATCACCATGGACAGAATGCGCAGATGCCAGGGCTGTTGCTGGACATGATCCAAAGGTCGGGCAGCCCCTCTAGACCTTTCCACCATGCCCACTCCCCAGGCTAACTGCTGCCTGCTGACCTTGTGATATGTTGGTGGCTTCATGGCCTTGTTGTGCTTTGGGTCCCGGGGCACAGCGTCAATCTTTAAGATGAGTCTGATGGCTTTTGTAGTAGGAAATGTATGGCCTTCAAACTCAACTTGACTTAGAAGCGATGCTCCCATCCCACAGGCTTTTTGCTTTCACAAACCAATGCTGCAAAAAGAATAAAATGAGACTCTGTGGTGATGTGGTGTGGATTTTCAATATCTGTAATATTATGATGACTCTATTACTCAAATACTTTGCAAAGTCATAGTATCAGTCAGTAGAAATTTATCCGTGAAACAGCTAAGACCTTAATGCAAAAACATGCACTAGTTTACTCTTACACTTCCTATGAAGCAGAATGTCAAGGAAATGTAGCAGTCCCATACTTTGGAATATTGATCAGAATATGAAACAGCAATAGAAAATCAATTTACAGATAATTCTGTTGTAGGTAACAAACTATTCACTGACCTTCTTAGACAAAGTGTAGTCTAAATGTTTAAATGTCAGGGCGCAGCTTCGCCCCCTGTAACAGCCCACATCTGTCTCACAGCTCTGACAGCCTTTGAAAAGACAATGTCCTCTCTGTATCATTTTAGTGCAATAGGGATGTATTGATCTGTTTTTAAGCAGTACAACCAGGAACCGTAAAGAAAAGAGGATTTCCTGTACACTGGGAACTGTGAGATGTTACTTAAAACAGTATTATACACATTTATCGAACTGTTGTCCATGATATTCATTTATGCATTTAAAAAAAATCTACACATTGTCTTCAATTTTGTTGATTAAATAATTTTTTAAACCACAAAAGTCAATCATTTTTTCCACTTCTAAATGATATTGTGACTGAATAATTACTACTATAATAATACTTATTGCATTTGATGAGCTTTTTGGTTACTATGGGTTTAGCTTCATCAGAAACTCTGAAAAAAATAAGCATGAAGAATTGTGATGCAATTTGTGGTCAATATGTTTTTGGGTCTTAGACTGATGTAACCTAGTCTTTGATAAAATATTTAAGAATTATTTATGCATTCGAAATATAAATAATCTCTGGTTTAATTACCACAGACTATGCCAGCAGGTTTTGAAAGTTAGTGTTAATGTCATAATTACAACATGGACAGAAGAGAGGTTGTTTTATATTGAGACCATGTAGTATGTTAAAAGGCCAACCACGGTTTAAACCTGTCTAAGTTAATTTTAATTTGATATAATTCTGAGTATTCATACTTATCTTTTGTCATTAAATCTAGCTCAGTAGGGGCAGATCTGGAGTGACCTGTTTGTTTCTCCTGGAGCACATTTCTCTAAATTAGAGGTGATCAACCTCGGGTCCATGGGCCCATGGTAGTGTACAGAGCAGCTGCACAAATGTATTTGAGGGGGGTGGTCCCCAGAAGAAAGGAATATTACAAGCCCCCTAGCTCTATGATCACTCAGTTTTAGGGGTCCTGGTTTAAGAAAAGTCATGCTTTAAACAAAACACTCATTATGACTCATTCTCATTATGATGTCTTTATTTCTTGGGCATTGCACCCCCCCCCCCCACACACACACACACACACACACATACACACAACACACACACACTAACCTCATGACCGTGCCTGCTGTGCGGAGCTGGAAGATGGAGAGGCCACTGTCTCGTGGGCTCCCAGTCAGCAGGGATATAAGCCTCACTGCAGCACTTTGGGGAGAATGCAGATCCCACCAATCCACACCTATCATATTTACTTAATTCAGCTGTAACCAGACGATTAAAAAGTGGCAGAGCAGCCCAGATAAAAACAGTCGCTGACTAGTAATGTATGCATTGCTGTTAGCTATTAAACTTATGCTACCAACACAAGCTTAAGAAAAGCGATGCTTGCATGTTTGCATACATTTATGTACGTATGATGTGTTCGCTCCCTTGTCTGAAGTGTTACAAATTATGGCAATTCTCTATTCCTGTTCACACCGTATGAGAGGCAGTCTGTTCATTACTGATTAAAAACAGGGCTTGGTAAAATGTTTTAATGTATTTTATGCAGTATGTAAGCAGGGTGATATACAGCAATATTATATTTGCAGCATGTTGGGACTTTTCTAGGTCAGCTTTGATTTCCGTGTAACAGCTTTCATGTAAATGCGCAGGCTAGCCAACAGCAATATTATGTAAAGCAGCTTATCAGCACAGTTTGTGCTTCTTGTATCCCTTGTTATCAAACTGGGCCTATTTCATAGTAATAAGAGCACTCCTCAACAAGGACTGTTGTCTGCATTGATCATTTATGCAATGCAAGGATTTAAAAATGACTTCAGTTGCTTTATGGTAATTTCACTTACTGCTACTCTATTTAACACCCTTACATTTTGCATTCAGTGAGTGCCTTAATTGCATTAAGTCACATTCAAAAAATATATAAACCAGTACATTCTCACAGTGAAGTGTCTATTTAAATTCAGTAGAGAAATTTTGTGTTACTGCAGAAGTCAGGTGCAGATTCCAGATTAAATTTCTATTTCTTGTAAAATTTCACTTCACACTTAAAAATAAGAAGTGCATATTTTGGCCAGTCACAAGGTAATTTATTACATTATGGAAAACACCAAAACATCGATGATATGTATTAAACTCTTTTCATTGCACATTGATTGTATGCACTTACTTAAACCCTGGATTTTGGCCCAACTAATCAGTAGTTGATTGCTTGAGCACATGATTAATTAATTATCAAAATAGTTTTGTGCCAGCCTAAGATGCACAGCAACACAGGGCTCTGATAAGCCCAACCCCCTGGCTCTGAGTGGTGTTGATCATAGAACACAGGATTTCCCAAATGCATGTATGTGACACACAGTCATTTTACTATTTTCCAAAACTGCATCAATAAGCACACTCATGGGAACTTACTGCAGCTTTGCTCCATACGATCTATTGATTGTATTTCAATTATAAACATAAAAACATTAAACAACCACAGGAGACACCACAGGAGAGCCACAGAGAACACCATTTGACAAGCACAGAGCACAGGGGGCACCACAGGAGAGCTACAAGGGACACCATTGGAAAACCACTGGGGACAGCACAGAAAAGCTACAAGAGACACAATAGAACAACCACATGGAACACCACAGGGGAGCCTCAGGGAACACCACAGGGGACACCACAGGAGAGCCACAGGGAACATCACAGGAGAGCCACAGGGGACACCATAGGTCAACCACACGGGACAATCTAGTTGATATATGCAATGTACATTTGTCATTGATAAATGTACAAAACGCACAGGAGTGTATGTCAATGCAAGGAATGCTAGAATAAATACAATATATATTAAACAATACAATGTTACAGTACCGTGAGTCATTTTATAAGCATGTGGCATTGCGGGCTTTGGCAGGTGGGGCGTCTGAGCTGTTCATAAGGGTGATCGCTTATGGGAAGAAGCCGTTCTGGTGCCTGTTTGTTTTGGTGCATGTGCAGATCTTGCCTGTTTCCTGCCTCGGGGTGAGTGCAGCTCTGGCAGGCTGGCCAGCTCAATGCCTATGATATTTTCCACGGACCTGACTATACGGTGTTGCCTGTTCATGTCTGTTTTCTTGCTTGACCTGAACCAGACCACGATGGTCAGGTTGAAAAAAGACTTAATGATCGCTGTGTAGAAACAGATCAGTAAATAGGCTACAATTTCAAGTGCTGATGAGTTTCGCGAGTCTTTGCTTCAATAATAATTACTCTGAATGTAATAAATTTAACATTAAATAATGCAGTACTTTTCCATTTGATTGCAAGGTTTTTATAAAGATTAAGACAGCTAAGCCTCTCTTGCTGGTGGCTTGCACATGAATAACCTGGAACATGGAAACCACACATTTCGCCCCCACTACAGTCTACTCACACGACTTGTATCACAGTCTCAGAATCCCACCCCTGAGCTTCTCCAGTGGAATTATATCTAAGCCAGTCCTTTCCCACAACCTTTCAAACAATCTTTTTATTTAAGGTGTTTCACAGGGAACAAACGAATACTGGGTTTGCACCCCTTCTCAGCACGACGAATCACTATTCTCTGACAGTAATGCAAAGCAGCGGTTGCCAAAGGATTTACCCAGAACTCATGGGAAAGGTGACTTCTTGTTATATGTGTACCTGTATTGACTCTAATGATGATAAGGCTGAACTGGATTGAGGCAAGAGAACAAACACAAGCAGACACACACACGGACACACACACACGTACAGACACACACGCACACAACTCACTTTTTATTCTTTAATAAGTTCTGTGTATGTTGAGAGCATTATTTAAATAAGGTTAAAATAATTCTGAAAATGTTAAAACACAAGAAGAAATGTTTACACAAAATGGAGGAAATTGCTATGCTATAATATTGCTATAAAATGTTTATTTTCCTTAAGAAAATACATTAATCTTTTGTCTTTTCCATGTCAATAAATTTCTCATTAATTCACAAACCTTGAAGTCTGAATATGTAACAGGCCTATTATTAAATAAACCGAGTAACGATATTGTACAAAGTCCAAAATCTCACTACTATCTGGACACTAAAATCTACTTTATCATCTTCCATTCACAAATACAGATTGCTACATTTACTAAAGATCTGAGGCAGAACTGTAATTTAAAATCCATTCCCTTTCCAGCTAGATGCCTATTAAATTTTCATTTAATGGCTTAAAGACTCCTTTTCAGTCCTCGCTGTGTCCGTAATTAATATAATTAACACATAATTATTATCACGCATTGTGCTTGACTTGCGACGACTTCAGTTAGATAACTGCTCAAGACACTAACACTTGATGATAATTTATTCACTAACTATAGATAAGTTTAAATATTTTCCCTCTTAAAAAAAAAAAAGAAACAAAAAAAACATTCAATCTATGTAGCTTGGGAATCACATTCATATGCAGTTATGCACCTGAAAGGTTTGTGTCAAGCTCTCTACTTCGCCATAATAAAGAAACCACAAATTGATTGTGCAACTTGGGTCTGATGCAGAAAATGCTAACTGCTAATGCCACATTAAAAGGCACTCTTTTGGTAGCTGGTTAAATCTGTATCACCTTGGATGGATGGATGGAAACAGGCCCACTCATCAAACCTCACAAAAATAACCCTGAGTGTCATGGTGCGTCCCGTTGTGGAGCAGGAGAGCAAGCGAGCGAGGCCAGAGATTCAGGCAGAACAGGGTTTATTGGGGAGAATGAGGCAGACATCGGACAAGCACCACAGACTTCACAAGTAATCACAATGACCAATCCACTCAGACTAAGTCAAACGTGGACTAAATACACAGGACAAGTCAAAAGAAACAGGAAACAGGTGATGACAATCAGGGATTAACACGAGGTAACGAAGTGGTTGTGTCACACACGAGGATCGGACAGAGCTGGGCATGACACTGAGCATTAAATAAAGTATGTAGCCATAAGACTCCTAAAGCAAGAGACAGCAGATTGTTGTAAGAGGTACCACTTTGGTCACAGCATGCGAGCCATTTCAGAACTGTGGTTACATCTGAAGTTTAGAAAGAAAGAAAAAAACCTTTCTAAAAAAATGTTTGTATTTTCAAATCCATGACCTTCAGCACATAAAAATGCAAAATATTCTAAATTAATTTGGAAACATGCCGGGACCCTTTTGTCAACTCAGTCACTATTAAGCAATAATAGAGCTGACAGTGGAAGGCTTTTTGAAAGTTATCTCAATATGCAGTCATCAAACCAATTGCCATTGGCATGCATAAGACATAATTTTATGAATTTTCATTGTATTATTGATTATTTTATTCTTTATAATAATATGGCAGCAATTAAATAAGTTATCTAACGGAAACCTTAATATTTTGCAAAAAACAATAGAATAATTCTACCATGCCTTACTGTTCTCAAAATGGTGCTTGAAAATGCAGTGGCAACATGTCACATGTACTTAGCAGGTGTGTATAAGATTTTATGTGCAGCATTATATATAGGCTGGATATAGGGTGTTATGTGGTGTTATAAATAGGCTGGATGTAGGGTATGTGTATATATATATATATATATATTTATATATATATATATATAGGGTGGATACAGGGACACGGTGTATGAGATATCACCATGTACTGGGATCTCATTGGTCTGTGTGATTCGAAGACTAGAAATACAATGGTCTATAATTACTGACTATAATTCTAATGTTTGTCTGGATATATTTTTCTATATATTTTTCCTACCTTAGTCTCAGGTTAATTTGTTAACCTTTTCACATTTCACTACGTTATACTTGTAAAACTGTGTATGTGACATAAAATATCATGAATCTTGAATGGACACTACTGGTTGCAGGTGTCAGATACAGCGGGTGACTAGAATAAGGCACTAAGTCTGTCAGCCTTCTTTTTAACAAGGCTAGTTGCTGTTGATTCCTGGAATGGGTGACCCAATAAGCACTCAACATCTAAAAGCCTGGCTGTTGTAATGCATCTATATGAGGTGCTTTTAAAGCCAATTAATAGCGAAACTTCTCCCATGATAGCTATGAATGTATTCATTACCACCAGCTACAATTGCTTCTACCTCTTTGTTACCATTTATATTTATTTACTTGGTATGGACAAACACTCCAAATACAACATCTGTTATGATTTTTCAATAGGAGGCCTCCCTTATCAGACATTTGTTACAAAACTGACACCTAAAGCAGGGCCTGCATCACATTTTTTCATAGACATGATTTCTGTTATTCTGTCTGATTAATTGCTAACATGCTAATTGATAATAGCTAATATCAAAACATCACCACCTCTCCTTTGCAGCCTAGCAGGCATGTCCTGCCAATTTTACTCAGCTTTTTGTATGTGGCCTTGCAAAGGGCACCTAGGCCTGGAACAAAGCAACTTGCAGGCCTTTGACTAACTGGTTCAGAGAGATTCTTCCTGACACTCTGATCTTTTCATAAAGGAAGTGACTGTTCTGATGAAGTCACAGGCCAGACATATCCCACAGGCTAAAATGACTTTTCTCCTGCCTTTCGTCTCTGTGGTGACATGGCAGTCTCATCGCAAAGGAAGCTTTCAAAGATGGTCAACAATGGCCAGAGGGTTGATCTGTTTTCTTTTGTTCTTCAGCCTTTTATGTGAAATATACATGCAACAATATTGTCATTCTCTTTGTAATCATTTTGTCATATAAGGGTTGCTTTTCTAATGTATCCCCACACCTCAGGAATCTTAAGCCAGTTCTCTGACTAAGAACATTAGGGGCAGCCATGAGTAAGTAAAACTCAGTCCCTCAAAAAAAATCCCTCAAGCAGGAATCATTTGTCTTGTTACTGGATATGAATACAAATAATTTTACATTAACGTTAAGGCATTAGACTCTGTTAGGAGATATTCTCAAAAAGAAACAAAAACAAAACCCATTTGTGAATTAAATGTCAGGTTAAGCAGTTTCCACTTAGAATCATTTAGTCAGTTTTGTTGCTGAAGTATCGTCATAATTTTGAGAAATTCTGGATCTCTGCTATAATCAATATACATTAAATGCAGAAAATTCAGAAGATACTAGATAGTAACTTATGGAGTGCAGAAGATAATACATTTTTATTTCTTACAGAAGACCGTAAATAAAGACCAAATATGTTTGCAATATTTCTCGCTGAATTAGGGTATTCTAATACAGACAGTCTTTTAATTGGATGTTGCCAATGGCTATAATTTATTAACGGCTAAATACATGCAATTCTGGTGTTATATTTGGAACTGTGACTAAGGTGGAATAATTTTTATTATTATATTGTATAGTTATTATTATATATAGTTATCGATAACAATCAAATGCTCTCTAGTCCCTGAGAAGCTAAGTCACTGTCTCACACCCAACATGCATTGAGAAGCTAAGCCACTGTCTCACAAATAACATGCATTGAGAAGCTAAGCCACTGTCTCACACCCAGCAAGCACCGAGAAGCTAAGCCACTGTCTCACACTAAACATCCACTGAGAAGCTAAGTCACTGTCTCACACCCAACATGCATTGAGAAGCTAAGCCACTGTCTCACAAATAACATGCACTAAGAAGCTAAGCCACTGTCTCACACCCAGCAAGCACTGAGAACCTAAGTCACTGTCTCACAAATAACATGCACTAAGAAGCTAAGCCACTGTCTCACACCCAGCAAGCACTAAGAAGCTAAGCCACTGTCTCACACCCAGCAAGCACTAAGAAGCTAAGCCACTGTCTCACACCCAGCAAGCACTGAGAACCTAAGTCACTGTCTCACACCCAACATGCATTGAAAAGCTAAGCCACTGTCTCACACCCAGCAAGCACTAAGAAGCTAAGCCACTGTCTCACACCCAGCAAGCACTGAGAACCTAAGTCACTGTCTCACACCCAACATGCATTGAAAAGCTAAGCCACTGTCTCACACCCAGCAAGCACTAAGAAGCTAAGCCACTGTCTCACACCCAGCAAACACCGAGAAGCTAAGCCACTGTCTCACACCCAACATCCACTGAGAAGCTAGGCCACTGTCTCGCACCCAGCATGCCCTGAGAAGCTAGGCTTCTGTCTCACACCCAGCAAG
>JAABNX020000040.1:25254273-25266025 GCA_015163995.2 Mormyrus lacerda
GTTATTTCTGTGACCATTGTGAGTTTTTCTTTCATTGACTGAAGGGTACCAACAATTTTGTCCACGTGTGTATATAGTATTTTATTAGCATGGGTGCTACGGCAGTTGTGTAACGCTGCAGGGTTTGTGGTTTGAATCCAGCTCCACTCTGGTCATGCGGGTTTCCTCAGGGTTCTCTGCTTTTCTCCTGCAGCATAAAGACATGCGGCTAGGCTAGCAGGCATCTCTAGATAGTGCATATATGTCTGGGAGTGTGTGCTTTGGCATCCCATCTGGGTTGGACTGCTGCCTGAAATGAGCTCCAGGACCCCCATGATGCATACCAGCATGGACCAGTGGACCACAGAATGAATCTGAACAAGGGCTCGGCATTAAATTATTAGCAGGTCATTTATTTGTGGCTGTTCATCACTGCAAAAGCAAGAGCATCATTAAGGGTAAGTGGATGAAACAGAGGTTCTCCTTAGCACATAATTTCGCTTTAGTAGAACATAGAACTGCCATCCATCCTTCTTCAAAGCTGAATAGGAGCCTAAGGCTGAACTCAACAAGTACTGCAGATACTCAAAGAAATGCTTGTGTTTTTAGAACCAGGGTTATATCCAAGGCATGAAATGACACTGTTAAGATTTGTTAAGAGTACAATTAGGAATCAACACGAGGTAACGAGGTGGGCGTGGCACACACGAGGATCGGATGGAGCTGGGTGTGACAGAACCTGCCCGGTGTGCGCGTCCCAGGGGAGGCGACGGACGAGACGAGACTGGGGAAACGGGACCTGAAAGCCAAAAGTAAAACCATCAACAGGGAACAGGAAACAGAACAGGCACAGGGACAAGAAGTATTACAGGACCCCACAAACGATGGGGAATGCAGACAGACACACCTGAAAGGGAGAGACAGGGAGAACATAGGCAGGCGGAACAAAAGGGCCAGGAGGGAAGAAAGGAACCACAGGAGGAGGAGGCGGAGGAGGAACAGGAGGGACAAAGGGATGAGGAGCGAACATGGGAGACCAGACAGGAACAGACGGGGGACAAAGGGGAGCCCGAGAGAACCCAGACGGGTGAGGGAAGGCAGCTGGAGGGGCCGCAGGCGATAGGGAGGCAGGAACAGGAGGGGACCACGAAGGGGGCAAGGAGACAGATGGAGGGACAGACAGAGGGAACGAGGAGGGAGCAGGAGGGAACACCGGCGCGGGGAAGCCGTGGCAGGTGATAGCGCAACCAGATGCGGCGAAGGCACCATCTGGCGCCCAGCTGTAGCAGGGAATCGGAGGCGGCTGACGAGGCGACGACGGAGGGACCACAGGTGGGCGACGCAGCACCGGAGAGGGACCCGGAGGCGACAGCCGAGCCGGCGCCGCAGGACCCGCAGGCAGCCACCGAACCACGGCCAAGGGACGAGCAGGCGAGCCAGGGGGCAGGGCGGGTGGGACCTTACCCCTGCGAAGGTGTCCCCTGCCCTTATGGGACACCAACAGGTGGGGTTTCAGCCGGGTTCCCCTACGCTGGGGTGATGTTGGAGGAGTCTTTCCCCTACTTGAGTCTCTGGGGCCCAATAAGAAAATCCCTGAGGGGTCCCATTCAAGCTCCTCCTCCTCCACCAAGGGAGGAGGAGCGATGGAGAGACAGTCCAGGACCTCCTCGGGGACAGGGGCCATCAGCTCTGTAGCAGAAACAGTATCCTCGGGCATCGTAGGAGGTGGGGGGCTGGGAGCCTCGGGCAGAGCAAGAGGTGGCATTGGCGAGACGGGCAGGACAGGTGGAACAGCTGTGGGCGGAGCAGGGAGCTTGGGCGGAGCAGCTGTGGTGTCTTCCCAGGCAGGGAACAGAGAGCAGGCTCCCAGGAAGATCGTCGGGGCTTCTTCTCCTTTTCCCCTGCGTTATTTTTTACTTCGTCGACTGGTACAGGCAGGAGATGGCGGGGTAGCCTCTGTGCCTGCAAGAGGCTGGCGCAGCTTCTCCTTAACTCGGCCGATTAGCTGCTGCAGGAGGGCACGCACTTCCACCATTGCGTGGGTCGGTTAACTCCCCGGAGGAGGTCCCAGCTCTGCTCTGCGAGGGTGAATAAGCCGGGATCCTCTTGGATTTCCAGTCGTTCTCACCAAAACATTTTTCTACTTCTCACTTTTTCAACATTTAGTGCAATTTTCTGACATTTAGCTAGAAATCAATGGTGTTGTGGATCATCAGATTTTTTATGCCCATCCAGCATTAATGCCACTACATCACTGAGATCAGTACATTCCGACTTTATTCACAGCTAACAGATAGCTAGCAACATCAGTCTGCAGTGGATTTTTGTAAAATTGAATGAATACTTCTTTTCCATTTGCACATGAAGACTGCTGTATTAATGTTTCCCCTTCACTCTATTATTATTGCTGATTACTTTAGTTTTCTGTTCGTCAGATGAAAATCACTAAACACATGACATGAAGCACCATACGTTCGCGCGTCAGTATTTACGAGCATGCGAACGAGCGACGCGTAGCAGTGTCCGATTACCGTAATGGATTATGGTCCTCATAGTTCCTGTGTTTGGACCTGCCGTTTTGTAAGCGATTTCTCGCCATTTCTGAACAAAACGTTCAGCAGCAGCATCTTACGAACTGCCACCACTAACTAAAGCATGGTGGTAAATATTGAAGGCGAATTTACAGTATACAATACTACTAATCCCCCTCCCTCCCCAAAATACATTCATAACTTCCCGATGTACAGTAACAGTGGAAGGTGTAGATCATGCTACTCCCGGCTGTGTAGCAATACCATGTAACGAAGCACAAACACCTATCAAAACTGCACATTCTATGGCCTCTAAGTGAGTGGAATTCTCCATCAGCCCTCCATCCAGTCTTCCATCAGCCCTAACCTGCAACTACTTTGCGAGCTTCCGTTTTTACAGCCCATTTCTATGCAGATGGGCGTGGCGAATTAGCATACGTTCTCAACATTTACAGTCTACATTTAACATTTATATTTACATTTAACTTTTAACATTTATGTTTAGCATTTAGATTTAATATTTATATATAGACCAGTGGTTCTCAAACTTTTTCAGCAGGAGGCCCCTTTGTGTAGGGTGAATACTTTTGTGGCCCCCCTCCTCAAATAAAAAATCATGACACAAAACATCTTCAAACTTACAATTTTACTTAATTTTAGATTTTAGGTTCTGTAGTCTTTATTTCTCTGGTTTGTTCAATTTTGAAAATAATCTACACAGCAAAAAAATCTGATGATCCACAACACCATTGACTTCTAGCTAAATGTCAGAAAATTGCACTAAATGTTGAAAAAGTGGCAAGTAGAAAAATGTTTAGTACCTTTACAAACGGCGCCCCGTACTGCTTACACTGGGGTTGAACTCAAAAATCAAACTCATCATAAAACAGTTCCTTCTACGACCTCTAGTGGTAGTGAAATGATTTATCAAATTACATCCAAGAATCTGCATCTGAAGTGCAGCCATATGCCAGAGCTACCAAAGCGAGAAACTCAGGAGTAACTCAGCTTCATAACTAGAATTGCCAGCTGCTCAAATCTCTTTCCCCTTTCTGTCAGTGACACAAAACATATTGTCTTAGACAGCACTATTTTTCAAAATCGTGCACCAACACCATAATCAAGATTCTATGCATATATTGACAATGGGGCAGCATGGTGGTGCAGAAGTTTAGTGTGGTTTACGCAGTTGTCTCACACCTCTGGTCTCCATGTCTGTAGAGTTTGTATGTTCTTCCCGCTGGTGTTTCCTCTGGGTACTTTGGTCCCCCTGTCCGGTCCAAAAATATGCTGGGGGATAACTGGAGTTGCCAAATTGGAGATGAGAAAGGTCTGTGTGTGCCCTGTGATGGTGAATGGTTCCTCTGGTGCCCCCCTTCACCTTTAAAATGGCTCTGAGTGATGGTGATGCACATGTATGAAGAGGGAATAATTTTAATAGTTCCCAGAAGTCCTAAGGTTAATAGCTGGTAGGTAGTAACAGTAACTTCAGGCAGCAAAGACAGCCACACACTAGCCCTGGGTGTTGGTGTAATTGGAAGTCAGACTTTATTCACTTCAAATGTTCTTTCTATCAGTTAAAAGAATATATCAACCAAGCTCCATGACCAGAAAACTCACACAGAAACAAGTGCAGTCAGTGATCATCACAAGAGGCTGTAGAAAATGTAATCTTGTCTACTGAGGCCATCAGCAGCTGGGAAATGGAATGACTGGCTGATTGTTATTAACTAGCTGTGTAGGTTGGGAAAATGTACCCCTGGGCTTGTAAGCCTGTTACACTGCAAACCCATAAGCTTACTGGCTGCTTTCAGAGATAAACAAAGGTCTTCCCACACAACAAGGAAGCCTCCAGTGTGGAGTTCCCACCCCAATAAAATAGTCCATGTCCCACTAACAAGCTTCTACACACTCCAGTCTAAGACCACAAGAGGGAAGACACAGAAAAATAAAATAAGAAATAACAGCAGCAATAGCAAACTCAGTCACATTGCACCCACTATAGATTAAAACCACAAACACAAATTTATGTGCTGCATAATACATATACAGCATTACAGCAATCAGGACCGTAACAAGGATTTTTAAAACGTCATGGCATCATGGTCAAAAGTGCTAGCCCTTCCTAGGTATGTTCTGTAATGGGTCGTGGTTATTGGAGTTGCAGAAAAAATATTAAATACTTGACCTTGGTGTCCTCAATGGTAGGTACAAGCATAACAACAATACATATGCCAAACACAGGCCCAACTGACAATATTTACAGTAGGCATGCATACCGGAACTAGGTGGAGACTACGTATACTCAACAGACTATGAAAATATGTAGATACTCTTCAGCTGCTCCAACAGCCATGTAAAGTGTAGTGTCCAAGGACCCAGTCCTGGGAGAACCTTTAGCTCAGAACTGTTGCTCTGTTTTCTTAAGACATTGACACGAGAATAATTTCACTCCTACTTAACATCAGCAACAGTTTCACTCAGCAGAACAAACACACCCGCCAGCATTTTGTGCCTCGATACCATGTATGGGCACCTCATTAGCTAATGAGGGCCTTATATCAGGGTCCAAATGTCTTACTTTTAACAAGTGGAAAAACAGCATGATGTGGGGAACTTCATTAGTTTGTTTAGTATCTAACACTGAAACTGTGAAATATAACTGTTTGAAGTGCAGTTTTTGAAGCCCTGCACATTGTGCTGCATGCATATTCATGACATACTGCAGAGTGTATTGGAAAAATAAAAAGTAGTTATATGTCTCTCGTTTTTTTATTCAAAGATTACAAGAAATTAGTGAATTATATTTTCCCATAACTTTCCCTGATGAACACATGAATAACAAGACATTATAGCTATTGTATGGGTTACATAAGTTGGCTTATGCTGTAGCCTATGTTTTTTGATTGTGCCAATAGAGGGCGCCCCTGGATGTTAATGATAAAGCTCTGTGCTTGTCGATGATGTCATCTACTTGCGATCATGGGTGTGTGATTAAGTTTTCCGGAAGTTTCAGTATGTCAGTATGTACGGTTTGTACGTTTAGTATAGAGGCATACAGTTTTTCTACCGTGACTAACGTGACTAACATATCAGTATTTTACTGTGTTATTGTTCATCTGTGGAGGATTTCTGCACCTGTGGGTATCGTGCAACTATGGATTATGTTCTTTACCTGTGGATCAAACCGTTTACATTATTTACCGGTATGGAACAAGGACTTTTACTTCACCTGTAGATGCCATTTATATACTAAACGAAACGGACCTTACAGCTATAATTTTATTGGCTGTCTGCAATTAACCTCATACCATTTAGACACAGTGCGATCCATGGATTGAGCTGATTTATTGTTGATTTCCGTATGAGACGTGCAGAGCAATCTTACCATTGTCTTCTCTCTAGCTCCATTCCACACTGCTGGCTCTGTCCAATCTGCCCGTCAATCCTGACCCACTTCCTTCCAGCCCTCCCTCACCTTGAACTCTGCATTCCAGGACAGACCTCTGGCTCTGACTCCAGGATTTCCTTTTACCCGGATGATGATTACACTTCATGATTTCATGTCTGGTAATCGGTCCTCGTTACTGACCTAGTTTTGGATTCTGACTACATTTTTGCACGTTCTTTTCTGGACTCACCACAGAGTATGGCCCCTTCTGACGTGCAATTCCATCAACTGGACACCCTTTTGCAGATCACGCAGTTTACTGATCTGGTCAGCCATCTCCAGCAGTTGTTGGCAGTTGTCCTAGGTGCCTTTCGCTGTGCTAAACTGATATGATGGCAACCCAGACACCTGGAAGACGTTCCTCATGCAATGTGGATTGTACATCAATAATCACCTGGACTAATTCCAAGAAGAAGAAGACAGGGTCCACATTATTTACCTGCTGAGCAGTTGCAAACACAACCCTGAAGTAGACTATAAGGTAACAGAGATCCAGTCCTAGTCCAAAGAATGTTTCAAACTTGTGCTGCCTTGTAGGGTGTTGTCCGTGGAGAGTCCCCAACCCAAGGGCATGTCCTCAATCTAACATTGGTACCACGATTTCCGTGATATATTAAGTGAAAGGCTTTTGGGCTTCCACCTCATCGCGTGCCAGGCTACACCATGAAGCTAATACAAGGATCAGTTCTCCTGTCCAGAGAAAGAAGCTGTGAAAATGTATCCATCCATTTACTTCCCGCATTACCTGAAGCTTCTTCTTGGTTAAGGAGAAAGATGGTGGAGTACGTCCCTTTATTAACTACTAGGTGCTTAATGCAATAACCAAAAACTGCCATGAACTTATCCCATCTGCCCTGGAACACCTCAGATCTACACAGATCTTTACCAAGCTAGACCTATAAAGCATGTACAACCTGATTTGGATCCGATCCAGGGATGAGTGGAAGACGTCCTATTTTACCTCTACTGGTCAGTATGAGTATCACGTGATGCCCGACGAGGCAGTGAATAGCCCCTCAATTCCAATCCCTCACGGGGGAGATTCTGAGTGATATGTTGCATCGATTTGTCCTATTATTGTCATGACCTACTTGTACGATCCTCATGTGTGCCACGACCCCTCATCTATCTCATGTGAATTCCCAATTGTGATCACCTGTGTCCTGTTATTTCAGCTTGTTTTGTGTGTATTAGTCCATGTTTTCCTCTGTTGCCCAGATCAGTCATTAATGTTTAGTTTCCGTCTGTCCTGTGTTTCCTTACCCATTTCCTGCTTGTTCGCTAAACCTCGGTCTTAACAGAATGACTGAAGACGACTCACCGCAGCAGGCCGAGAGCCAGCGGATATTCTAGCTGAACCAGCCCGAGGTCCGGGAAGACCCGGTGCCACTGGACTTAGCCAGCCGGAGTAGCGACCTCCTGATGGAGAAGTCCCCGCCCGAAGACATGCACTGGATGGCAGAAGTGCATGAGAACCTCCGGAGATTCAAGCTGCGTGTGACCCAGCCCGTCACGCTGCACCAGGCAGAGGTAGCTGAGCAGCTATCCCTCTATCCAGAGACGGACCTTCCACCGCCGACAGCCACCCGCCAGAGGAATAAGGAAATGGAGGCAGCATGTGGCTCAGTGGGCTAAACCTGTGTGCCATAATCACAAAGTTGCAGGTTCAAACCCAGCCTCAGCATGTCTGTGGCTCCTTGAGCAAGGCCCTTAACCCCCAACTCCCTGGACGCCTCTACAGGTGGCTGCCCTTCGCAGACAACTTGTGCAACAAAAAGAGCAAGTTGAGGGAGGCGTAAAAATTATTTCCCCACGGGGATCAATAAAGTTCCATTATTATTATTAAGAAGAAGTCGAAAGACATGAGAGCAGAGGAGGTTCCTACAATCATTCTGGGAACCTGCTTTCTCTCAGTCACTACTCTCCCTGCTGACTATCGGAAGGAGCCCCTTCCAATCCAAATCCCAATCTGAGTTCTTTTAATACTTCCCCAAATAAATATATCTAATTCTCGGTTACTAGGATGTATAGCCCCTCAGTATATATTAATTAAATGCTTACCCAATTAGTTATTTGCAAACCCTTCGCAATACAGTCAACAATCACTATTTAAATAACACAGTTTAATATAAATCAGTTCCGTAACCCATAAACTCAGACATCAGATAAACATAAACCACGGAAAAAATAGAGAATAAATTGAAAATAAAATGAAATCAATTTCACATGAAATTAAATAAATAGGGTGCCCATTAACTCAATGGTGCAGGCCTGATACTTGGTGGAACGAGTAGTTGGTATCCTCACCACGAGGGGAACCTGTGTCCAAGAGTCTTCTCTGTGTGCACGTCCCACGCCGGCTCTCACAAAGTGGTGCGGTAGCGAACCACGCCACGCCAAATCCACCACTGACCCTCTCTTAGTCCTCCAGCCGTATGCGAACACCAGTCCCCTCCGTTGTTCCACTCTGCAGCAGTCAGACTTCACAGTTCACTGGGCTAGAGACTGTTCAGCCTCTATGATGGCGTCGGCTTCCCGCGTTGACAAGCTAACTCTTACAAACGGTGTTCAGGGACCATAAAACTCAGTGGAGGACATAAGTACGTTCACTGTCCGTTCACAGCACACATTCGCCACTGGCTTTTTAAAGGTTTTTCCACAAACACATGGGCTACGCATTTATCATTACTTTATGTTGTCCCAAATACACGCTAACTCCACCATTTTCCTTCTTCCCCTCTCCCGCACTCTCTTGCTCTCGCCACGCCCTCCCCTCGGGTGATACTCCCTCCTCCAATTACAGTACCTCGAGCATTTTGTACACCAATCAATGACAGACAGAAAATAAAATACATTAAAATACAAAACTTCAATAAAACAGTAATGACATATTTCAAATAACACAAACTACATTCTTAACACAATATTTTAAACAAACATCTTGTCCAAGACAGGCACGAACTTCAACTGTTTTATTAACTGGGCTACACAGGAACCGGCAGCGGACAATGATGCCGCTTTTAGGCCACAAGTGCTCAAAATGCACATTGCTGCCATAGAACTGCCGCCTCTAGCAGCTTACACCTTCCAGGTAGCACACCTGGCTTACAGGGGGGCCAGGTCTGTGTGGGATGCTATCCCATTGACTATTAGTTTTCTGAAAGGCGCAGCGCTGTCTTATACGCCGCCTACCTTGCCGGCCATAGTGGATGTTCCTGACCTGCTCGTTGTTCCTGTCCTGCCGGTCCAGCCTGTCCCGTTGGCCGCGCCCATGATGTGCCTGTCCCATCGGCTGCGCCTGATGTGTTTGTGCTGTCCATCACACCTGATCTGCCTGTTCCGGTGGCTACTGCACCACCCAGCAAGGCTCCAGCTGTGGCGCCCCCTGCTGGCCCTGGCACCACCCAGCTGCTGCACCACCCAAGGTCCTGCCTCCGGCTGCTGCACTGCCCACGGTTCTTGCTCCGGCTCCTCCTGCAGCTGCTTCGGCTCCTGCTCAGGCTCCACCCACACCTGATTCTCTGGCCCCGCCCATCCTAATCCCTGACTCTGCTCCAAACCCTGCACTTGATCCCAGGATCCCAGTTCCTGCCCTGAGGAGGTCCCGGACTACATGACCGTTGTAGATGAGGAGCTCGAATGAGACCCCTCAGGGATTTCCCTGACAGACCCCCCCAAGAGGAGAGCTCCTTTATCACCGCTACAGTGCGCTGGATTACGGTCTGGTCCCTGCCTTTCGGTGTCCCTTAAGGGGAGGGGACACTGATGCAGGGGTTGGGACCTGCTCACCCTGCCCCCTGGCTTGCCCTCGCTCTCCTTGGCTGGGACTTGGAGGGTGCCTGTGGGTCCTTTGGCTCCTGCTTGGAGGTCGCCTGTGGGTCCCCCTCGGACGCCTTGTCGATGGTCCTCAGTCCTACCTCCGATGCCTTGTCGGCTGCCTGTAGGTTCCCTGGGCTCAACTCCTCGGTCACCTGCAGGTCCCCCTCCTCCACCTCGTCAGTCAGCTGCACCTTTGCCTCCTTCCTTGCCTGCGTTAGCCGCCTTTCATCTCTCCTGGTGTCCTCTCCAACTCCCTCCTCGTTCCCTTCATCTGTCCCTTAGCCTGTCTCCATGCCCCCTGCTTGGTCCCCTTCTGCTCCTGCCTCCCAGTCGCCTCCGGCCCCTCCGCCTACTGCCTGTTGCCCACTGTGGCTCCCTCGGGCTCCCCATTATCCTCCTGCTTTTGTTGCTCCGCCCCCTTCTTTCGTCCCTGCTGTTTCTGTTCCTCGTCTCTCAGTGTCTCCCCTGTTCATTCCTGGTCCTTTTGTTCCTCTGTTCTCTGTGTCCTCTGTGTCTCCTTTCCTGGTCTGCCTGTCTGCGTTCCTTGTTTTGTGTCTGCCTTACTTCCTGTCCCTGTACCTGTCCTGTATGTGTCTTCTGTTCTCTTTTCCCTGTTGATGTTTTTCGTCTTGTTTTCCACGTTCTATTCTCCCCAGTCTCGTGTCGTCTCATCCCTCGCCTCCCCTGAGGCATGCCCGGAGTGTGCGCCTTTGGGGGGGGGGGGGTTCTGTCATGACCTGCTTGTACGATCCTCATGTGTGCCACGCCCCCTCATCTACCTCATGTGAATTCCCAATTGTGATCACCTGTGTCCTGTTATTTCGGCTTGTCTTAGGCATATCAGTCCACGTCTGTTGCCCAGATCAGTCATTGATGTTTAGTTGCCGTCTATCCTGTGTTTCCCCAATAAACCCATGTCCTGGATTTTCGCCTGTCTGCCTGCCTTGTCCTTACCCGCTTCGTGCTTGTTCATCGTCTTAACAACTATACATCGATGATATCTTGGATTATTTGGATTTGTTGGAGCAGCATGTGCTTCATGTGTGTACTGTGCTTCAACGGCTTATGGATAACCATCTGTATGTTAAAGGGGAAAAGTGCAAGTTCTAAAAGACCACTATCAAGTTTTTAGGCTACCAGATCCAGCTGGTTAGTGTATATACAAAGATAAAATAAAGGCTGTCCGAGTCTGGCGACAGCTATGCACTATGAAGGACATGCAGCGTCTCCTAGGGTTTGTGAATTTCAACTGGCGCTCTATAAGAGGGTTCAGAAAGGTAGCTGGTCCCTTAACTAACTTCCTCCGAGCCCAAGGGTCTAAGCTACAGTGGTCCCCTGAGGCAAGTGTAGCTTTTCACCAACTGAAGGACTTGTTCTGCTTTGCTCCTGTGTTAGGCCAACCTGACCTCTCCTAACCCTTTGTGGTAGAGATAGACACCTCAGTAGTAGGGCCATTTTGTCACAAAGCGACCTGGCTATTTGTAAGCCACAGTCATGTGCATTCTTTTCAAAAAAACACACTCCTTCTAAGTGCAACTACAACACTAAAAATTGTGAGTTGCTAGCCATCAAGGGTGACCTAAGTGCTCATAGTCCATAGAAATTTTCCACAATGCCCAGCAACTCCCAGTAAGCTAGATTGGGTCTCTTCTTTTTCTCAGGTTAAGTATTTACCAGTCACTAAAAACACTAAGGCTGATGCCCTTTCTCGCCTGCATGATACTCCTTGGGTCTCTGAAAACCTGTTTCTATCTTGTCACAGTCATGTTTTGCCGGTCCGTTCACCAGGGATCTGGAAGAACAGTTACAAGAGGCAAACTAATGGCAGCCCCTGCCTGCTGATTCCCTATCAGGGAAGGTGATGGTCCCTTCTCAGCTGCGCAACATGGTGCTCCAGAGCAGGGGTTCTCAACCTTTTGCAATCTGGTCCCCCCCAAAGCTGGTTCATTGCAGTTGAAACCCCAATACCCCT
>JAABNX020000040.1:25266125-25290360 GCA_015163995.2 Mormyrus lacerda
GTTAATAATATTAAGTCACTTACATTTTTGATGAAATAATGACTGTTTTGGTCTATTTTAGCAGCGAAAATAGATCCAATGAGTCCAAACAAATCACAAATTTGCAATTTTTTTTTCAGTTTTTTTTCCTCCCATCCTGTAGCCTACTTGCGCCCCACTGGTTGAGAATCACTGCTCCAGAGGGTACATACCTTGTTGGGACTGGGCTACTCGGGCATGACTGTGTTACGCCCACGGGGGCGGGGGAGGACAGGTGTGAGTCCTCCAACCCTGATTAGACCTCCTTAAGAAAGGGAGTCTAACACTCGACCGATGCAAAGTATTGAGCCGATGTATCGAAGCCATACCGAGCATTTTCTTGTCTCGTCTCCCCGACTTCCCGTACCCTATCTCTCCGTCCGTTGTCGAAGCCTTACCTTCTGTTCCTTCCTCTCTCAGTCCAGCTCCCGTTCCTAGCTCCCCTGCCCTGCTGAGTCCAGCTTCCTCCGTCCTCCTTCCCTCCCATCCGTCCGTCCTGTGCCTCATCGTTGGACTGATCTTCTGGCTTTCGACCTACCCTTCCGGACAACGACTACGACCCTCGCCTGCCGATTTCAACGCCGGTTGCTCGATACCCTTTCCCCAGAAGCTTCGGCTTCTCCCCGCCACTCCGCTTTCCCTAGCGGGAGCGGGGATTCCCTGCTCGCACTCTGGTGCATTGCCTGTCTCATTAAAGCTCCTGATCCCTTGCATTTCTGAATCCGTGTCTCCTTCACCCTCCCCCTGTAACAGACTGCCACTACTCACTTGATTTCCCTGTGATACTGGTGGCCTTAGCTGGCAACAAGAATTGAAGCAGCATGTGTATTCCTGTCCCATGCATGCCCAGATTCCTCAATGCCACCTGCCAGTCTCCTTCAACCCCTTCCCATGAATACTTCATGGTCCCAAATAGGCCTAGACTTTATCACTGACTTGTCTTCTTTAGTTAGACTACTATCTTGATGATCATGGATTGCTTCCCCAAAATGTATAGACTGATTCTCCTGAGTCAGGAGTTCCCTCTTCTGAGTTAGCAGTTTACATGAGTCTTCCACTGCTATGAGATTCCTGAAGACATTGTATACAGCCGAGGACCTGCAAAGGTATTCTGTGCCCTCTGTACCTGTCTTAGCATATTGCTCAATCTCACCTTAGCATATCACCCCGAGTCCAGTGGGCTCACTGAGAGAGCACATCAGGAGGTTAGAAAGATGCTTCACCTGATGTGTGCTACTCAAAGGGTCCTGGTACCTAGCCTGGGCTGTGTACACCAAGAAATCACATATTTAATCCTCTACTCACCTCTCAGATTTTCAGTGTGTCAGTGGTTCTCAGTCCCCTCCCTTCCCTTGGGACTCCCAGCAACATATCATCCAGGAGGAGTGGTACAGACAGAGTCACTGTTTCTCATCATGTATACTTTCTGCCTGAGGTTGTCACCGCCTCCTCTTTAAACACTCCGCCACATAAATAGGTGGACCGCCAACATTGACCGAGCCCAACTTTCCTTCCCCAGGAACTAAATTTGGCTCTCCGCTCAAAAACAAAAAAGTTGGGATCAAAGCACATTGGTCTCTTCTGGGTGCTCCAGAGAGTGGGTTCTGTCACTTACCATCTGCAACTGCCATGAGTAGATTGCATCTCCCCTAACTTTTTGTGTCACTCCTGCAACCTGCCCGCTACAGTCTGGCACAACCTCCCATGAATCTGTCTGGTCCCCCCCTTCCGATCCCGGTGGAGGATTTCTCTATTCAGGTCCTTCTAGACTTGCAACGCAGATGAGGCCAGCTGCAGTCCCTGGTGGACTGGGAGGGTTACGGTCCAGAAGAGCGATCCTGGGTGTCGGCCTGTATCAAGCCGTGGTGATCCAGTTGCACCAGAACCACCCAGATTGGCCCACTCTGTGAGCCTGTGGGTGCCCATGGAAAACCTCAGCTTCCAGTTGGTGGCCATTGGGGGGTGGGGGGTTCTGTCACACCTTTCCTTACCCCTATTAGAATGTGAGTACAGAGCTGTCTGCATTTAACCTCATACCATTTAGACCGATTATGATCCATGGATTGACGCGAATTATTATTCCAATATATAGATGTGCAGAGAAGTCTTATCTTTATCTTCTGCCCATGAAGCCAATCACCCTTCCAGCCCTCCCTCACCATGAAGTTACTCCATGTACTCTCCTCATGTCTGCAGTCTGTGTCCAGGACAGACTTATGGCTCCCGACTCCAGGATTTCTGTGTACCCCCCCTGCAACTCTGCTTCATGTTTTCAAGTCTGGCATCCTGTCCCCAAGCCTCCCCAGTGCCGACCTGGTTTTTGATCCCGACTGTTTTTGCCCGCTACTTTCTGCCTGAGGTTGTCAATAAATGCTCATAACCTCACAGGTTTGTGTGTGGAAGTCTGTTTGTTAGAAGAAGATCAAAAATCCTACAACAATGCCGTTTGTATAGTCACCAAGAGTCGAAATGGACTTAACTGTATATGGTGCAATTTTTCCGGAAGGGGGCGGTAAATGACTTTCAATTTGTAATTTGCACATATCATTGCAGATACAGCGTTTAACCTGAATCTTTTCAGCCTTAAACGATGTTGTAGTGTAAAGTCTGGACATTATTACAAGTATTCAAAATATGCATCCTATCATGCTTCTTGCTATGATAACCCGCACCATCCATGAAAGGGTAAGGTAGTATTTTTATGTATTATTATTGGGTACATGACAAAAAAGAAACCAATTTCATGAAACTGAATATGACTCAGAAGCAGAATTATTGAAATATTATTAATTAAGATTCAAGGCATCAGTTGTAGCTAATAATTAGGATACCATAAATTCAGCTACAACTTTAAAACGAAACTCAATTTACAAGTTCAGCACCAGAACCTTTGAAACCAGAAATGTGCCTAATCAGCCTCCTAATTGCTAATAGCCTCCATGTCTGAAATTAAATGAAGATTAAAAAACAAATATGAGAATTTACAGCTATGAGCTCTATGTTTAACAGCTCAGCTATTTATGCATATACTATATCTTTACATATCCGACGTCATCATCCACAGTTACTTGCTTCTGTACTATTGCAGGTACAGATATTATATTTGCAGTTTGATCAGCAATTCTGAAGCCTATTTATCTGCTTAATCTCATCTCCGAAGTATCATCTTACTTGAGAGCCAATAATTAAGCAAAGTTACCTGTACATAGCAGCCTTTGTATCTGATACAGGGCCCTCATAATAGCACCCCCTAGCTAACATGCAGGTTATCATGACATCCTTAAACCTGGAGGCCACAGATCGACCTGTAACAGGAAGGGGAGGCACATCAACAAATTAGAAGTGGGGATTCTTTAATATTAAAGATATATTCTTCGTCCCCCTTAGTTCCCCAAGGGTGCAAAAACTATTAACATGGATAATCTGAGCTTATTACCTTCAAGCAGTGGAATTATGTTTTTAAAATTAAAAGAAAATGGTATTTGAATTCTGGGCGACTAGGTTGAATTAGATCTTTATCAGTTTCAGATCAAAACTATATATCCAAGTAAATATGAAGGAGAATAACCTTGTATGGGGAGACTGAAGCAAGTCATTTAAAAAAATTCAAATACTTTAAGAAGGAGAATGTTGTTATGAGGCATAAAGCAGAAGCAGAGAGTCGTGTTCTCAGTCCCTGTGGACAAGGTCATACATAGACTATAACAGCTGTTCTCTGTACTGTCAAAGACACCGTAAATATTAAGTTATTGCAGTAAATATGTGCAGCTGTATGATGCTGCACATGATGAAAAAACTAAGTTTGTAATCTACTGGTGCTGATTTTCTTTATGTAAACTGATTTGCACCAATTTACCAGTTTATACAGCTGTACATTTTGTTAATATTAAGTAATTATACAGTATGGTGGTAGTACAACTGTGTCATGAATTAATACGGTAACCAATAGCAATAAATTCTCTGTTTGTTCTATGCATTTCTCAATAATGTAACAGGTGGGACATTAGGACTTATTAGGTAATGGGTGCTAGGTATTAGGTCATTGGTAATGGTATAAAGGTGTTGGACAGTTAACTTTGGTAGACTGCTTTTGTTCTGAGGAAATCTGGGAGTGTAAGTTTAGGAGTTTGAAATGCTGCTACTTGGTTTATGTGATTAAGTAACAGTAACATTACTCTGCTATAAATGTAAAGTTTTAGGTGAATTTTTGGCACGGTTGCTTTCTAACCAGTGAAAGTTTACATTTCCTCAGGATTGGAGGCACTGGTTACACTTGGCGTAGCTGTGGAGAGAGCTGGGGTGCATCGTGGGCATTCTGAATAGTCTTGACTTCTTTTTAGTGCAGGTAATGAAACCTGAGGAGTGCAGATGTCCGATGGGATTGTGGTATGTCGCTATGGGTTTGCATTTTGCACGAGTATTGATTCTCATTAGTTAATTAATCACTTACACCTTTGGTCTATATTGTATTAGGTAATCTTCATATAATTATGTTACAGGAGTACTTTTGTTTATATGCTGTGGTTTAATCTCAGAATCATGTCCCAGTGTCCCTTGCCAATAACCTGATTTGTTTGTAAGCCTCCCATATTGAGTGCAGTGTCAAGTTTCTTGTTGACAAAGGATTGTGAATGAGGTCAGATTTCCAATTGATGCAAAGGCCTTTGTCATGTGTTAGTTATCCCAGTGCCAGAGTGAGGCTTCATTCATGCCTGATACTGATACTGGGGATTTTCCCAGCCCGCTAAATGGAAGTGGTGCCACCAGACTCTCTTTGACTAAGACTTTAACTAGCCTCCAAGGCCCACAATCACATGAAACGTAGTCATGTCTGCTTTGGATCCAAGCTGCCTTTTGTGCTCATTCTAATAAAAGACATTTAACACTCTGCTCTATTGCAGATCTTATACAGAAAGCTGCTGATCAGTCATCAGTATCTTCATAACTGTCACAGATATCTTGTAAACTATGGCACATTCACTTTTTGCATGGCTAAGTGCTTTATGAGTCTAAGCCTGCTCTGCTTAGACACACAGTGGTGCTGGAGTATGCATAGTGCTTGTTAATAGCAGACTGACTTTTGGAACATGTAGTGCAGCTAAAAGGATAAAACTCCTCACCAGTCACTCTGTTGGAGGTTTCCATCCTATCTCCTATGTGTGAAGGTCCTTGCAGCCAAGGACAAGCAGTTGGGTGTACAGGAATCTTTAAACTGGCCACAGAGAGTGCATGCGCCTGGATGAACTGATACCCATCCCAGGGTACTTCCCTGCCTTATGCCCCATGCTGTGTAAGACTCCACATTTACGATGACCCTGTACAGGAAAAATGGCTGGAAAATAGATGCAAGGATGGAGTCTCACAAAACAAACTTTGTCCTCTTCAAAGTGTTAAGATTTAAATTTAAGATCACAAAAATATTTCAATAGCTGTCACCAATACAAGGGAAACACAAGTCTGGTAAATATTTATATACAGGCACTACAGATATATGCTATTTTGTCAATCCCTAATGCTCCAAAAAATTGAGAATAATATTGTGTAAAAGCAATAAAAGTGAAAATCTTGACTGCACCCTGGATTCCCTTATCAAATTTACATTCATTTAGTAGATGCTGTTATCCAAATTAAATACAGAAAACAAGGTCAGCCTGTCACATACTCATGGAACGTCCACAATGCAGCACTTTTGCAAGTGAAACCCCACACAGGGCAGTTTATTCAGGAGGGCAGCACAAGCACAGGGGCACGGAGAAGCAATAATGACTAGATTTGTGAGTGCTGGCCTAGGGAGCAATACACAAGACCTAATACACAACAGCTGGGAGTAATTAACTGGGGGCAGGGACGTGTGATGAGGCTAATAAACCTAAAGGGCAAGGCTGGCCGGAGGGGTTGAACATGACACAGCCAATTGAGACAATGGAGGGATTCTGCTTAAGGGAATACTCAAGGGCCCAACGGCACAAACACGCTCCTCCACCGAGAGAGGAACTGATGGTTTAACTTTAGATTTTTTCAGTCATTTCATTTGAAATGCATAAACCTGTAATCTATCTGTTTGCTTGTTTGTTTCTGGATTTGTTTATTCAAAAAATAATTTATAGGCAAGCAATATGGATTACAATTTCAATTGTACTGGTCATCTGTGTTTTATACTGTACAAGCCTATGTAATGTAACTTCATTTTTATGCAGTGTAAAAGTTTTTTTATCTAATTTTTTTCCAGTAACTTTATTATGAAATTTCAGTTATGAGGTACCTGCCTGTTTCCAGTTAAAATGATAGAACCAAGAACATAAGACATTTCAGTTTAATCTGTTCATAGTTGACAAAATCTGGGTACTTTCAAAGACGTATTGAAACGTTTGAAAACGCAAAGAGGCATTTTGACACTAGGGGGCAGACTTACTCTTTTATGATTCTGTACTCTTCACGAACTGGTTCCCCATCATGTCCTTAAAATTGCTAGCTGATAGATAAGCAAAGATGGGAAGTTAATGTACTTTGTTTATCAATTCCTGAGCCACTGTGAAGTAAAAAAGAATGCATCTTATTAAACAGAAATAACATCTAACAAGCTTTATAGCCGTTTTTCCCAGCCAATTTTAAAAAGGCTGTACATTTGCTTTTCCCTTTTTATACTGTAGAAAGCAAATGTTGATTAAAATTACTCATTTTATCATTCCATTAATTTGTTATGAACATAGTTCTGTATGCACTTTTACCAGATCTTCGGAGAACAGTGAAGTCTAAATAATGTAAACATGCTCTTTAAATTCTCAAAAAAGCATGAAGCATAATAAGAATAATGAATTAAGGCAAAAAAAATGAGCAAAGTAAAAATGTGAAGAAAGTGCATGTGGACTTTCCCATACTGATGTAGTAATGAGGATGCTGCTGGAACAATATGTGATTCTGCCATTACGCCCGCTAACCAGGCACTGTGGGATACAACAGGGTAACTGAAAATTGCACTAAGGGAGAAGTTTTACTTAACCAATATGAATTCTACCATTAAATATTTTTCTACACCAAGAAAAGTTAATTCTTCAGCAAACCCACATTTGGATTCCATTTGAGAGAGATGTTTTCATGTGGATTATGCTTCCAAACCAGGTTTCTACCTGTTCTATTATAGTGAATAGCAAATCTTTTTGAAAGAGGTACATATACAGCGATTGCATATCTTACCCTAACCCTCTGTATGTCTAAGCCACGTGATCATTTTGTGCACTGAGCATTTTCATTTTTTTCAAGGAGCAAAAAGCATGTTCAATCTAAGAACATCTCACCTGGTACAACATAGCAAACCAGGTTTCCCTTCGGAATTGACTCCTTGGTTCCATGTCTTTGAGCAGCCAGTCCTGTAAATGTTAAGAAATTGTTTTCTGATAAGTGTTTGAAAGTGCAGCTTAGTGCAGGACTGTACTGCCCTATTGTGTCTGTAGGCTTTAATATGTTTTTATTGCTAAAATTCCTTGGGGATGTCAACAGCTGCTGTGATTTTGTTCTTAGTTTGCATGCTAATTTCCTGCTCTCAGTAATTTAAGCTCCTAAATGAAATAGTAGCCCTTTGGATAGAGTTTTATATTCTATTAAAATAATTTGCACAAAAGTATTACAATTCTTTACACCAAAAACCCTGCTATAATTATACATTATGTTTGTGTTGATGGTCATAATTTAAAACTGTTTGTGATCCTTTGAAAAAATAACATATTAATGGTAGAAAATGTCAATTACTGCGTGTGAGTCTTCATTACTTTATAAAGTAGGAGCCCAATTTGTCATTTGATGGGATCACTCATTTAGAAGCAGCATGGTGTTTATGGACCACCTCAGTCACAGTAAAGTGGTCTTTGTCCTGGAAAAGGTGATGAAGGTGAAACTTAGTGTTGTTACAATTTGGTTTGAATTGCTGCTTCAGTTATAAGCGATTGTGAAGCTAGAGTGAAAGCACTGTCAATTCAGTTTATCCAAAGCCAATGGCACCGATCCCCACCCAGCTCTACACCTCACACTATATAGTACGTCTAACTGGAAGTGAGGAGTTAGCTAGAGCTAGAACTAGTGTCCCTATAAGCTAAACTAAACAGGTGTGTATTTAGTCTAGACTTGAATATTGAGAGTGAGCCTGAAACCCACACATCCGGTGGAAGACCATTCCACAGCTGAGGAGATCCATAGGATAAAACTCTGCAGCCTGCGTAGCTATTTCTACCCTAGCAGATATCCCCTGCGCCTTGAGAACAAAGCAAGTGCGGAGGGTTGCATGAGGTCAGCAAATCACTAAGGTATGTGCAAGGCCATTCAGTGCTTTATAGGTTAATAGTAGTATTTTATAGTCATCACTTACATTCTAGTACTAATATACATAAAAAGGCATGCAGTAGTAGCTGTAAATATACAGTGGTAGCTAAGTTTTAGTGTTGTACTTAATCATTACTGCATTTAATTAATCAGTAATTTTCTGAATGTTTGTGGTGAAAAATTTCTATCAAGCAAATTTATGAAGGGAAAATTTAGGGTTATAGGCAGGTATCTCTTGCCATAATTTTCTTTTTGGCTTGCTCAACTCATTTTAAATGATATTTATTATTTTTTTTTAAAGAACAATATCACATTTATTCTGCTCTGTGTGTTTGTCTGTAATGTCAGAGCAGAACAGAAACAGACACACACACAGAGCACAAAGTTGGTCTTCCTATCTAAATGGGGACCGTCCATTCACATATGGGTTAAATGCAGAGGACACATTTCGTTGTTGCGCACTGTAAGCTGTGCTGTGGTGTGTTGACAATGACCACTAATCCCCAAATTCTAATTCTAATTCTAATTCATTCATTTCTATGGGAAAACCCTAATCCCAATCACAACACCCATGCCTAACCTTAATCATAAGTAACTAACCCAGAAACATGACTTTTGGCATTTTTACTTTTTTTAATTGCAGATTTAAAAAAAAAACAAGGTTATCCAAATGGGGACCTCAAAAGATGTCCCCAAAATTTCAGGTTTTACCACACTTTGGGGACAATTTGGTCCACAAATGTGATCTATACAAACCCACACACACACATACACACACACATAAGAATATTTATCCCCCGCCTTCTCCTGAAGAGGAAGTCCTGGTGCTTTGTTGTTTTTTGTTTTGTAGTTCTTGTGGGTAAAAGATTAAACAGACATTCTCACCACTAACGTGGGAAAATATGAAGGAGGAAGTTGTCTGGTGGAAGTTCTCAGGACAATTTGGCAGGTTGAAGGCTAATCTTAGAAGTTCCTGAACATATAGCAATGACGCAATTCCTTAGAGCTCTATTTATAGAAGCCAACCAAGTGGAAAAAGAATGTTGTTCTATCCATTGGATATTTTCAGAGCAGCTGAGTGGGGTCCCAGCACCTCACAGGGTACCCAACACCTTAGAGGATCCTAAAGAATCTTTGTTGTGAATTTCAGGAAAAAACATTCAGTAGAATCAAAACAGTTGGCGTGAGTACTGTACATATGTACAGACTGAATGTACAAAAAAAGATATCACAGTGTTTTATATATCATTTTATTTTAATTTTCACAAAATCTACTTGCAATGTGATCCAAGCATGTGGACAAATTAGTTGTTTATTCTCTAGCTGCATTCATAAGATTTAAAGTCATTATGTCACTAGTGTGGAATGTAAAAAAGAACAAAGTAAATCCTTGTTCAGGGAAAACTTACACATTTTCACACAGTGAAGGTATGTCCAGTGAATACAGTTATTTTACTATTAAGGTGAGACAAACTTCAAGTTTTTCCTAAAAAATCAAAAATAAACAGGGAAAGGAGCTGCAAATGCAAAATAAGTTTTCCTGCAGTTAAGTCCCATCGGAGGCTGGAGGAACAGCACTTTGGCCTCCATAACTTTGATGTTTTACACAAATCAAAGCAGCACAAGCAGAGCAGAGGGTCAGTAATGTGGTTATGTCCATCATGGTCACCAGAGGTATTTCTTATAGGTATGGGAATGGCTTCCTAAAATGACGACAACTGACAGACTGCACAGATATTGGTAAAACTGTACACTATAAAGCTTCATTTCCTATAGTAATTGGTCAGAAAGCCATGTAATTCTTTAGCATAATTATGTATCTGTTTGTCCAGCCACTGTTTTAAGGGAAAATAGTGTGGAAGGTTAAAAACAAATGTACAAAAGCAAAACAAGTTTTCATAGCCTATGCAGCAGAGGAGGGAAATTACATAGGAGCATATTTTAGTTGTCATCCGTACCAATTTGGAGAAAGTGTCTCAGTATTCATGAGACATACCCAGGAGGTACAACCCCAGAGGCAGAGGCATGTATATTTCAGAGAAGGCAATAGCATGCCCAGTGAACACAACACAAAAGCTGGCACAGGAGATTAAGGTGCTGTGGCAAGAGCATTGCACCTCCTCAAACCAGGAGAGGAGGAGATGAAAGGATTGTACTTCCACAGACAAGGAGAAGAGAATATGAGAGGACTGCACCTCCTCAGACTAGGAGAAGATGAGATGAGGAGACCTCCATTCCACACGCCACAGGAACCAACCTTTTGCTTTGCTTCCCAGGTTATACATCAGAGTCATTTAGTTTTTAGTTCCTCTCCTGCTATCTGGGAGCAACATAAGCCCAGTGACAGTGCTGGTTACCTCTCCAGGTAAAATCTACAGGATTGCACAAACATAATCTTCTCTATATTGTATACCATTCATCAGCTCAAAGTCCTACATATAAATATCACAGTAAAGAATGTGCAAAGCAGGAAGAAATGTACAATATTTTTGATCTGTTTTTCCCCATAAATAATTTATAGCTATTTACCAGTATAACCTAAAGTAAAAATACTTTAAACCATGGCTTCTGTTTAAAATTCATACAGCACAGGAACACAAATCTGCCCGGATGAGTTGAGACGGACTGACCGCTCGTGGAATCCTCCTGTCCCTGGGTGTCCCCTAATTGTCCAGATCCATGTTTTCCAGGTGGTCAGGGATGGGCAGCCCACTCAGCACGGTCAGGCACTTGTTCCAGATGCTAAAGACAGGGCAGACGGGCTGGGCAAAGGCGATGTCAAAGGTATAGAGGTGCTGCGAGCTGACGGCATCATGGAAGGCCAGTGACCCACCGTCATAGTCTAGCAGCACGCCCACGCGCCGCAGGTGTGGCGAGGGCTCCACCACCGCTTCCTTTCCATTGTGCCGCACCACCCAGGAGTTATTACAGCGGCACAGGACCCAGGAGGACGAGTTCTTGCCAACCCACTCGTGCTTCGGAGCTGATTTGTAGGCAATTCCCACTGCATACCTGCCAAGACCATGGGACAGTTAGAACCAGTTGGACAGTTAGAACGATACACAGTAAATGGTAAATGGACTGCATTTATATAGCGCTTTTTCTCAAAGCGCTTTACAATATATGCCTCACATTCACCCATCCACACATCCATTCATACACCGGTGGCAGAGGCTGCCATGCAAGGTGTCAACCTGCTCACCGGGAGCAATTAGGGGTTCAGTGTCTTGCTCAAGGACACTTTGATGCGGTCAGGAGGAATCAGGGCTCGAACCTGCAACCCTCCGGTTGCCGAACGATAGCACTACCTCCTGCGCCAAGTAGATGAGTTCCAGTCCACATCTGAACCAAAACACGATTTAACCCGGACCAAACATGATACCTGCAACAAAATTTTCCTCTGCAGCTTAATTCAGCTCATGTCAAATTCTTGGTTTGCATGATTAATCAATGGCCCTTCGGTTGTGTTGTTAATGGAATCTGGTCTTTGGGGTCAAATGGTTGGGGAATCTTTGTGCAAAACCATACAGTCATTGGTCATGGCATTCATGTTCAAAAGAAATCTGTACCAGGGCACGCACACCAAGAGACACTGGTGTAGATGACAATTTGATGATAATGATTGAAAGTGTACAGAAACAGAAATCCCTCACACAAACACATAGAGACCATGCAAAAGTTACACAAACACCAACACATTCCACCCGAAGATCAAATCCCCAAAGCAGGAGAGGGATATCACAGCACTGACCCCAAGTGATGATGTGACCCTCAAATCAGATAAAAAAAAAAATCAAAAACTGGTGATGTGGAAGACCTTCTGTGATAAGACCCTAAATTTTGCCCATTGTTGTGTTGGTGTTGCCAGTGTTCCCAGAAGGATGTGTTTCATTTCACAGGGCACCCTGCATATTATTGAGAGTCACAGCATAGGACTTGTTGGCAACTCCAGTCTGTACCGGGAACTGAGGAGGACAGCCGTGAGGGCTCAAAGCATTATGCACATCTGAATCTGTTCCTCGGAGACTTGCAGTCAGGGCGGGTAATGGACGGTCCTTATAGATGACACTGCAGTTGTGACCTGCTGGGCCAGCTACTTTGAACAATTGTTTAAAGATGATCCCCCGGCTAGGACGCTGGGCATCTCTGGGTCCATAGTTCTCCATGCTGATTCTCCAATCAGCTGTGAACCGCCCAGTGTCACTGAGATTGCACAGGTGATTAATCAACTGCAGGTAGGGAAAGCCCCAGGGATCTGTGGTATCTGGGGTGGACTTCTTCAGGCTGGTGGTAAGGCTCTCCTCCTGGCATTGCAAGCAATCTTTGCTGCTCTTGTAGTCCCTATCTGGAAAGGGAAGGGTGATCGCCTGGATTGCGGCAACTACAGGGGGATAACACTGTTTTCAGTGCTGGGTAAGGTCCTTGAATGGGTCATCCTTAACAGGATCCATGTTTCACTTGCTTGACTGTCAGCAACTGGAGCAGTTTGGTTTTATAACTAAGAAATTTAACACCGACTGTACCCTGACACTGAGGGTTCTAATTGAGCACAAGCGCAAATATTGGCAGAATTTGCCAACAATCTCATGATCTTAGTGGAGTCAATGGAGGCTCTGATTGGGCCTCTCGAGAGTCTGAGTGTCTGGGATTGTGGGTTAACTGGATAAATACCAAGATTCAGGCATTTAATGACTTCTTAGGCACAGACATCAGTAGTGTATCTGTCTTAGAATGTTGACCTTGTCACAAGATTTACTTACCTCGACAGTCACATTCATGTCTCTGGTGACTCTTCCTACGAAGTCAGCAGACTGATTGGGAGAGTATGGGGGTCATAAGGTCGCTGGAAAGGGGTGTATGGCACTCCCGATATCTTTGCAAGATGGAGGTCCAAGTCTTTAGAGTCCTGATGCTTCCTGTTTTGATTTATGGCCATGAGACATGGATGTTATCCAGTGAGCTGAGATGAAGACTGACTCCTTCGGGACTGTGTCTCTTGAGTACTGCTGGTTTGACTTTGTGTCAAACGGGCGGATAGTACAGAAGTTCTGAATGAGGCATAATACCTGCATTGTGAGGGAGTGTCAGTTACGGCACTATGGCCTTGTGGTACGATTCCCTGATGGTGATCTGGCTAACGGGATCCTCAGTGTTGAGGACCCAAGTGGCTGGACCAGGCAGAGGGGATGCCCACGTAACACCTGGCTGTGCCAGATGGATGGCCATTTCCGGAGGGTGAGACTGGGCCATGTGTCTGCCTGGGAGGTTGTCAGCTGGGATCCCGAGGAATTTCGCAGTGTCGTGGATGTGGCGAAGCTTACATGCTCCCCAACCTGACCTGACCTGTATATATGTGCGTGTTTGCGTGTCATAGTATATGTAACATTGTCTTGTTGAAATTCATATGGGCCATACAGAAAAAGTACAACTTTATACATTTTCAGTCATTGTCATCAAAACCATACTCATAGTTTACACCACGAAATACTTAAAGTATGCTGTTCTAAGGACAACATGGCTCGGTATTGTTCATGAACAATGACAAAGACATCATTCTGGTGCACTGACAAAGTTGATAAATATTTACTTTTCAGTGATAAACCAAAGATTTTGAGAAAGTTACATTATTTGGTAGTGTTTGTACAAATTGTTTTGAGAAATGCACTTACTGTTTTGCAGATGTTAGGGATGGTTTTAGAAATGTACTAAAGCAACTGAGAAAAATTGCAAGAATAATATGTCAATAAATGACTGGAAGATTGGCAGATATCTGGGTGTGGTTGCATATAAATGTCCTGTTAAATGATTGGCAGATTAGCATATATCTAGGTGTAGTTGCATGTGAGCCTCCCGTTAAACGATTGGCAGATATCTGGGTGTGGTTAAATATGACCATCCCATTAAATGACTGGCAGATTGGCAGATATCTGAATGTGGTTGCATATGAGCGTCTTGTTAAAGGATGCTGTCATCAGCCCAGAAATCAGCTTCCATACCATGTGCTCCCACCAATCAGGGCCTCCCAATAGTGCCGTCCACTGTCAATGAACACGTTTCCGGAGACCCCGTAGCTGCCTTGGCTGGAAAAGCGGTCTTGCGCATGGCTCTTCTTGGACGATGTTTCGTCACGCTCCACTGTCAGGTTGTCGTGGGAAACCCTCAGCTTCTTGTGGGCCGACTTAGGGTCCAATCTGAAGGGCTGACCTAAAAAAAGCCCATTAGATAGACATGCCGTTACACACAAGGCAGGCAGGTCGATATGTTCAATTACAGGTGTGTATGTGGGTTACCCCACAATGCATATTAGTGCAAACATCATTCATCAAAGTGTCACTGAAAACACTATTATCTCATATATTTTACTTCCTACCTGAATCGCATATAATGTGCCAGAAAACAACAAGAAGTCACATATACAGAGGGGCAAAAAAGTATTTAGTCAGCCACCAATTGTGCAAATTCTCCCACTTAAAAAGATGAAAGAAGCCTGTATACCTCAACTATGAGAGACAAAATGAGAAAAAAAATCACATTGTCTGATTTTTAAAGAATTTATTGGCAAATTTTGGTGGAAAATAAGTATTTGGTCACCTAACAAGCAAGATTTCTGGCTCTCACAAACCTGTAACTTCTTCTGTAAGCGGCTCCTCTGTCCTCCACTCGTTACCTTGTATTAATGGCACCTGTTTGAACTCGCTATCAGTATAAAAGACACCTGTCCACAACCCCAAACAGTCACACTCCAAACTTCACTATGGCCAAGACCAAAGAGTTGTCAAAGGACACCAGAAACAAAATTGTAGACCTACACCAGGCTGGGAAGACTGAATCTGCAATAGGTAAGCAGCTTGGTGTGAAGAAATCAACTGCGGGAGAAATCATTAGAAAATGGAAGACATACAAGACCAATTGATAATCTCCTTCGATCCGGGGCTCCACGCAAGATTTCACCTCGTGGGGTCAAAATGATCACAAGAATGGTGAGCAAAAATCCCAGAAACACATGGGGGGACCTAGTGAATGACCTGTAGAGAGCTAGGACCAAAGTAACAAAAACTACCATCAGTTACACACAATGCTGGGATTCAAATCCTTCGGTGCCAGATGTGTCCCCCTGCTTAAGCCAGTACATGTCCAGGCCCATCTGAAGTTTGCTAGAGAGCATTTGGATGATCCAGAAGAGAATTGGGAGAATGTCGTATGGTCAGATGAAAGCAAAATAGAACATTTTTGTAAAAACACTTTGACCTCTGTCATTGCCAACAAAGGGTATATAACAAAGTATTGAGATGAACTTTTGTTATTGACCAAATACTTTATTTTCCACCATAATATGCAAATAAAATCTTTAAAAATCAGACAACGTGATTTTCTGGATTTTTTTTTCTCATTTTGTCTCATAGTTGAGGAATACCTATGATGGAAAAATACAGGCCTCTCTCATGTTTAAGGGGGAGAACTTGCACAATTGGTGGCTGACTAAATACTTTTTTGCCCCACTATAAAGACTCATCTTACCTGAAGTAAAATGGATACTCAGGTTAAATTTTTATTAGTCAAATATTATCATTTATACTTTGTACTTTTAAGAAGTCAGATTAAGAGAGGCTCTGGAGAGAGAATGGTTACATCTGACGAGGTATAGAACTGGAGAGAGGTTGTTTACATGTGATGAGGTATAGATGTAGAGAAGCTGGTTTCATGTGTCATTTTTACACAAATCATAAGGAAGTCTGTTTTCTGTGCTTGCTTTTCATCTTAGGATACAACTTCTAAGTCACCCTGGAAAGTAGCAGCAAAACATCATCATGCAGAAAGCCAGAGAATCAATATTTTAAATTAATGTAATGTAAATATAATGTAATATATACAGATAAAGCCACAATACTCATATTGCAGTGAATGTAATATTAGCCACTGAAGCTAGACATGTAACAGAGCTCAGGACTGTGTTCCAGTGTGTGGTGTGTTGTCCTCCAGACAGAAGCGGGCAATCTGACTCACTGTTCGTCTTCAGAGTGCCCGGCTCACTGCTGCGGCTGCCTGCCTGGTTGATGGCTTTGACGATGAAGATGTACTTGGTGCCACTCTGCAGGCCGTGCACTGTGTAGTGGTTCTGCTTGATGTTGGGCACGATCATCCAGCTGTCGGCAGAGCTGCACAAGCCTTCATGTGCACAGGGGGAAACAGGTCACCTTTATTTAACTCCAATGTTGAGAAAAAGGTCAAGGCAAGAACTGACTGGAAATAACATGCTAATACCCCCAGCAGAGCACAGTGTCGTTTTCAGCATTAGCCTGTCCGCTTTTTGTGGATCCCATGAAATGGTGCGTTTGTTATGTGCCAAGCTAACGCTTCCAAATAGGGCTGTTACATAATTTACCTTTTGTCAGTGTTAACAGTGTTTATTAACAAGGCAGGATATTTACTGGAGCAATTCAGTGTTTTGAAAAAAGACCACTGCTTCACCTTTTGGGATTTAATCCCAAAATGACTTAGTGACTCCATGTATGCTTCCGTGAACTTAATCAGTTCTGTATACAGTCGTTTTAATGTTTATACTGTATTTGCTAGTGTTTAATAGGTACCAAATTGGACATACAGATGCATGGACACGCATGAGACTTAACAAGCATAAGCATGGACAACCATAAGCACGAACACACAAGAAAGAATACACAGAAGCACAGACATGCAGAAGCCTGGACAAGCATAATCATGGACACAATAACATGGACAAGCATAAGCATGGACATGCATAAGAATGGACACTCATATGAATGGACATGCAGAAGCATGGACAAGCAGAAGAAAAGCTGATTCTCAAATCATTCACTCCCCCCCAACCAACATCAAAATCTGTCAGATGGAAAACCTAAGGTCAAAGTAAGCAGTCCATCAGAGGTAAACAGTAACAGAGGCAGTATCTGAGTGCCTTACATACATTTAGATTACTCATTGTTATCATTTACGTGCAATTTAGTTAAAGTGATGAAATTAAGATAATGGTCAATAAATTGTAACCATAAAATAATTTCTATGCTTAGAGTGGTATTCAGCATAATGCATAGTTTGAAAATGTCAAAAAGATCTCCTTGATGGGGTATAAAAGCAGGGATAAGGTCATTAAATGTTTAATTTTCACATAAATTATAAGAATATCCCTTTACAGTGTTACACCCTGTGTCATCTGTGAGCTTGTTTTTAAATAAGTATCCATGTAATGCATATATGAGCATGTATGTGTATTACTGCCTACTGCTTACTTACCATGCTTACATGCTGAGGTAACATTTGTATGGCAGTTGGAAACAAAAATTTGATCAGTAACTGTTTGTCATCTGACCAGTTCTCGTGTGGCGACTGATCCCCCCTGTCCGCAGCCCTGTTATCCTGGCTGAAGCTTCAGGTCTCAGGACCGTGGAAGACTGGTCTGTATCACCTGGTTTAGATACTGGTCTGTATCACCTAACTCACTCTTTTTCCCATTTCTGTACCATTAGGTTTGTTTTTTTTTGTATCGCACACAAGTTTCTCAAGACTTCTACACATGAACAGGCCACTGCTACATCATATAATAAATAACCATGATGCCAGAGCTATCTCACATGGTCTCCACCGTCCAGAAATCCACTGCCTGAGCCACTCCTAAAACCTATTCACCAAAGACAATACAATAACATGTAATGCACATATGGCACCAAACTTAAGCTAACGCTAACCTGGTACTTACTCAAGAAAGTGCGATTAGTCTGTGCTAATCACATGTAAAAGTACAATGTGCTGAGGGCAGCCTGCAATGTGACCTCATTTATCTTATGCCATAATAAACAGGCAGCATTTCAATGCTAGAATATTTGTTTAATATTTGTAATGAAAAAATAAATAACCAATAAACAAGAATTCAGGGGCGACATGGTGGTGCAGTGGTTAGCACTGTTGCCTCACACCCAGGTTTGAATCTCCACCTGGGTTACATGTGTGTGGAGTTTGCATGTTCTCCCCGTGTCATCGTGGGGTTTCCTCCAGGTACTCCGGTTTCCTCCCCGCAGTCCAAAGACATGCTGAGGCTAATTGGAGTTAATAAAAATTGCCCGTAGGTGTGCATGTGTAAGTCAATGGTAAGTGTGTGAGTGTGCCCTGCGATGGGCTGGCCCGCTGCCCAGGGTTGTTCCCTGCCTCGTGCCCATTGCTTCCGGGATAGGCTCCGGACCCCCCGCGACCCAATAGGATAAAGCGAATTGGAAAATGAATGAATGAATGAACAAGAATTCAGCGATTTTGTTACTGAACTATTGGTTGTCAATAGATGTTCAGAAAATATGTGAATAGTATGTAACTTATGCCTGTGTACTTACTGATGATGTTGGCCTGTCCTGTGAAAATGGCGTACTGAAGCTCATAGGAGACCACGCTGAACTCATCGTCCGACGTCCAGTGGACTGTGATGGTGTCATACGATGCAGTGCAAAGCTCCTCCCGGATTCCAGGAGGACTCGGAGCTGCAACGAAGAACATGATCCAAAACCTTAGTGGAAACATTAGTGGAATCAGAAAGTAGGATATGGCTGATGAAACTGATGCACCATATCCTGGAATGGAAAACATCACTTCCTGTTTCACACCTGGTCAGATAGGGGCCAGCCTGAGGTCTGATAAGGGGGATCTGGGTCTGATTGGCTTCTATTATGGTCATCCACTTCGGTAATAGCTACACATTAAGGCCCAAGCTGGTTAGCTGGCTGTGCCCTGAACAGAGCCATCTGCCTCAGCACAAATGTAAAAATAAAAAATGGAGAAACAGAAAATCCCTGCAGAAAATGCCCCAGAATGCAAACATACCAAAGTCTGTTTTTCTCAATTGTAGCTAAAACCATTACAACATATTTTTCCTTCTGGGCCTCAAATCATTTCCTGGGTCATATTTGAGAAAAAACCACCTGCATGTAGCAGAAAAGCACAGCCAAGCGAGAAATCTACAGGTGTGTTTTTGCTAATTGACTGACACACCAGAAGACCTCAAGGGCATCTGGGATCATAGGTTCCAAATAGCGATCTTCTAATGAACTTCCAGTTATTTTCACATTTCCAGGTTGGGTAGACTCCTCACATTCCGTACTGGATCTTTCATTTCCAAAGGGGTAGTGATTTTTAGTTACCTGTAAGGTAGTCCAGACACTCCAGCATCTTCTTCTCCCGGGAAAAGTCCAACGCAAATGTATCAAATGTGTCATGCAGGTTAATTTCTGGTATCAGAACCTGAGATGACGTCATTGCCACAGATACCCTGAAATACAGATACATTAATACCTGTCAGTTGAACTCACTCCTTTCCGAATGATACACTTGATATCTTGATATCTAAATGATATATCTGATATTTGTTTCTTACAGAACATGTTACTTAACTTGCTGATTCATTTAAAACCTTTTGAAAAACATTTAGTTATATTTAACAGTTTGTTAAACTGTATAAATATATTAAACAGTTTGTATGGAATAGCACAAAACATTTCTTTGAATTGATGCTAAACATTAAGCTTACATCGTAACCGCTATGTTCAATTTGCCTGCTCAATCTGTGTATTTTTAGGTTCATCAAGAACTCAGAAGGCCAAAAGAGTTACCTCTCAGAGATGTTTCTGGCTGTCTGCAGGAAGCGGGCGTGGTCAGTCTCTTTGAGGGTCTGGTCTGCCTGAGCAATGAGTGAGGAGGATCTCTCGATGCACTGCTTGCAGCCAGCGATCTGCTGTGCCAGTTTGCGCAGCCTTGCCACCTGACAGAATCGGGGTACAAACGTCAGAGTGGATTTCATCTTTATGGATAATAGAATTCACAGGCTGAAAGCATTAGCACTGAAGATACTTCTCATGACTTCTGGCAACAGAAATACAATCAAATATTTTCCAAGTTCATATTTAGAATATTGCAGTCCATATTGTTGATTAAATGAAAGAAATACCACTTATAAAATGACCTGACATTTATAAATCAGCTATCGTTCTGGGTGTAGCCCATGACATACACCCAATCATATCCTGTTACCAAATGCTCCAAAAACACTGACAGTGGACATTTCTCCTTTTTTAAGGCCTGAGCTCTGTGAGCAGTCCCTACCCACAAACCGCAGTCACTGGGAGATGGTGACTGGGAGATGCTGGGGGCTGGGAGGGTGACCCCACTACCATTGCAAAGGAGTGGAAGCTGCAAACCTGATATAGGATGTACATTTTAAAAGAGAGCGGGTTTATATTCAGATTAAATGTAACATTTTCTAATTTCTGAATTCAGAAGCAATATAAATTAACGGAGTGTCTGATTGTCGTCGCCTCATGCATCCTGTTTCCAGACAAACTGGTCGACTCATAAATCTCACGCCATTCACTAACAGTGACTATAGAACAATGGCATGTATGACATTAGCTTAGACGATGACAGAATACAGGAACTTGCTGTCTCGTCATCTAAACTCATTTAAAGGCTGTCATACACAGCACATCACATACATAATAATGTGAAATTAGAGAATCCATCAGTGGAGAAATGACAGCACTGTTTCTAAAGAGTACCAGTGGAGGAAAGGTTTTTAGGAATTAGATGCGTAGCACGCATACAAAATGCAAAGTCCTTGGATAACTTTCATCACATCAGGGAATACAAATGGATGACAACGTCCTAGAGAGGAATGAAAGTGGGCCCCGTTCTGTACGCTACTGCAGAGTGTTAAAGAAAACTAACGATGGTTAATCTACGCGCTTTTGCAAATGGTTTCCATAGTGTGCCTTATTCTGGAAACGGACCAATTTGGTAAATAATAAGTTTGGATAAGTAAGATGTAATGAAGTTCCTATGTTCAGTACTCATCTTCCCATTGCTCTTAATATGTTTTACCTTCATTGCAAATAAAGCATTAGCATGTCTGTAACTGAAACAAGGTCTTCCAGTAGCCAGGCGTCCATATGCTAATCCAAAGTAGCCCAGGTTATTTTTCCTGGTGCAGAGAAGGCCTGTCATTTTCAAGAATAGTTGCTCTTCAAATGCCCGTTCACCTACCAAGATATATTGGCTACAATCTGTCCGTAAACATTTATTCAACTTCCCCTAAATGGACGTCAAAAGCACTTGGCCTTGGGGTAAAGTCAGCTAGTCAGACTGATCTGTCTACGCTAAGTGTGATCCACAAATAGCAGGGGGAAAAAACTGGCATAAATATTCAAGTTTCTCATGCATATTACAATATTAGGCAAATCTCGTTATTTTCTATCTGACCTAACCGAGAGCAGTGCTGTCAAAGTGATGAAATGAGGTTACAAAATTGAACTGGAGCATTAGTACACTGACACAGTTGCATTTTAACGATCCCAGATATTAGAAGTCAAGGACCAAAAGACTGAGCACAGCTGACATCAAAATAGGAATTTAAATTTCACTGGTATATGATTTATAGCTTAATATGAGATCTGATATATGGGATATCAGCACAGATTCACAAAGGCATACAAATCTCAGTTGACATGATGCACAGAAAAGTAAGACTGTACCATTTTCAATCTGCTAGTGATATCAACTAGCTGAGTAATCTCTATTGAGGTTGTTTGACTCTTTCTGGAGATTGACAGTCGCAAAAGAAGTCTAGTATTTTCTTCTGCTGTTCCAGGTCTTAACTGTTGCTTATAAGTAATTTCATGTATGTTTATTCAGATGCTTGCTGTATGTGATGCTTGTCTGGGGGTAATCTGATTTTTAACATTAAGCCAACACTCCAATGAAAGTACACAGCACATATATGGAGTGGGTTCACAAAAAGGTGTGTGGGCTGTGTATTTAGGCACGGGATTCATGCAGATTTCTTCTTTCACCATTTACTGGAACGGCCACATGGCTTGTCATACAAGACCAATAAACTTCCTGCTTCCTGCTTCCTGTTTTCCCCTTTCCTTTTTTTTATCCAATCAACATTCTCTAACCACAAATGGGCAAACAAATACATAAATCCCACTAAGCAGATTCCAAATAATGTTACATAAGTAGATAACAAAATTCAGCAAGTTCAACAGTTTCTAATTTCTAATATAATTATCTTACATGTGTTTTTAGTCAAAGCTTTGGGTGATTTAACTCTTTTGCTCACGGAATTCTATTTATTTTACTTTTAAAGTGGAAATACCTCATCCCAATATAAAATGGAAAGCCATGCTTCAGTATACTACAGTACCTTGCCTTCTTTGATTTTTGCTCCTATTATTTGCCGTCTCTGCTGAATGAGGTCAATCAGAACATCACATTCTTCAATCAGCTTGCTCTCCTGCCTTGAAGCATTTACCTGGTGAAGAAAACAATTATTGGCAATTCATCTAAAATGTGGAATCCAGAGAAGTGGGTATGGGCTACATGATTTAAAAGCTGTTCCCATTCAATTTTCATCATCTGTCATTGGCTAACCAAGTCAGTATGTAATTCCTGTTTTATGAATGAACATTTTTCCGCAAAGAAGCAGAAGTGCTTGCCATTGATGTCCAAATAATATCTGAATCACATGTTGCACAAGAATTCTTGGGCAATAACTGAGAAAACATTCCAAGCTAAGCTAGCCACCTACTGATATGTGACAGCAGTTACTTGGTGATGTGGGAAGACAGGCTTTCCAGCTCTGCAAAATACATCGTGAGCACAGTTCCCTGATCTGGCGGATCAGATTTTTCAGTGCTGGGACATGAAGAGATTGGCCTGCTGGTGTGTGGGACTAAAATACTGACATGGACACGCACACAAACAAACCCTGAGCCATACAGAAGAATAACCCGAATTAGTCTCCTATTTCTGCTTACTTTGAATGACAGCTGCCTATGGTTGCTCTAGAAAATATAAACCTGAATTTTCAATAGTAAACAACTACAAAACTGCCTAACTGCATGAGATGCATTTTCATTTAAACTTCCTAAAGGTATATTTAAGGCTCACATTCACAATTACAGATACCGGGCACAAACAGCAGAGATAATAAACTGCAATCTTTCTTACCTCCACATTCTGGCACGTTTGGATTAACTTGCCCATGAGATTTTCAAGTTCATTGTTCCTCTTGATTAAACTGCTGAGGTTGGAGTCCAGCGCTTGCTGCACAGAGAGCAGAGACGTAAGAGAAGCTATTTTCAAAGCTCTTTAGTTTTAGACATAGAAATCATGAAGAATTATACACCCTGCAATCATACCCGTCAACTTCAAAGGAGAAGAAAGACAAAGAGAAACTGACATCTCCCGCCTCTATGACGGCTTGTCACAACTCATTTACAGATCTCACCATCCAACTGAGGCCTCCTCCCTCATACTAGCTACTCCGCTCCGCTTTCTGACAGACACCTCACCACCTCAAACTAAACTGTATCCAGCATAATCAACAACAACCCATCACAAGGGGGTCAAATTCTGCCTATCCAATGAAAATGTTGCAATTGATAACAGAACTATTCATTTTGTACACAATTAAGCATGTGCACCAACAATGTGACATTTTAAAACAAGTAACAAACTCCTTCACCAATACTAACAGTATACATATAGTGTAAGGACATTAAACCACACAACCTTTAATTAGCATATACAACCCCTGGCAAAATATGGAATCACTACACTTGGAGGATGTTCTGTCAGTTGTTGTCCTATGTAGTCCATAAAGGAAATCACAGATATGACAGAAAACCATTTTACCTAAAAGCTGAACATTCTGGCTTTGTAAAACCTCCAAAAAATAAAATGACATTGTCGCAGTTAATGGCATATCTTTTTTTCAGAACAAGTAAAGGAAAAAAATATGGAATCATTCAATATTGAGGAAAAAATTATGGAATCACCCTGTAATTTGCATTTCTGAAACAAATACCTGCACAGGTCTAATTAGGAAAAT
>JAABNX020000040.1:25309591-25325196 GCA_015163995.2 Mormyrus lacerda
GACTTTAGCTGCGGCTCCTGCTCTGCCCTCGCCCGCGGCTCCTGCCGCTGCTCAGCTCGTCTCTGCTCGGCCCGAGGCTCCTAGGCCCCCGCCTCCTGCTCTGCCCGAGGCTACTAAGGCTCGCTCCGCTGCTGTGCCAGTGACCCTGGCTCTGCCTACGCTGGAAATCCCTGTCCCCGAGGAGGTCCCGGACTGTATTACCATCAATCCTCCTCCCTTGGTGGAAGGAGAGGAGGATCCTTCCTCCTCTGCCTCATCGTTGTCCCCTCTGGCTCCTGCCTCACGGTTACCCGGGGTCCCTCCGGCTTCGGCTGCTCAGTCGTCTGCAGCTCCTCCAGCTGCAACCTTTCACCCTCGGGCTCCCCTGGTTCCTCCGCCTTTCTCCTTTCTGCCTTCTGTTTCTGCTTCTCGTCCCTCTGTATCTCCTCCATTCCCATCTGGTCCCTTTGTCCCTCCTGTATTTGCTCCTCGTCCTTTGGTGTCTCCTCCTGGTCCTTTTGGTGTCTCCTCCTGGTCCTTTTGTTCCTCCATTTTCTGTTCCCTCTGTGTCTCCCTTCTTGGTTTGTTTGTTCGCGTTCCCTGTCCTGTGTCAGGTTCTGTTGTGGCTGCTGCCCCTATGTTTGTTTTGTGTTTCAGTCCTGTTCCATGGGCCCCGGTAACCGTCTTGTTTTGTTTTCCAAGTTCGTCTTGTTCCCGATCTCGTCCTGTCCGCCGCTCCCTTTGGGGCACGCCCGGAGTGCGTGCCTTAGGGGGGGGTTCTGTCATGACCTGCACGTCCAGTCCTCGTGTGTGCCACGCCACTTCATCATCCACGTGTGCTTCCCCGATTGTGCCCAGCTGTTGCCTGTTATGTTCAGCTTGTCCAGTGTATTTAGTCCGCGTCTGAGTCAGTTTTCCCCAGATCTGTCATTGACGTTTGTGGAAGTCTGTGCCCTGCCTGTCCGTCTGCCCTCAATAAATCCCTTTGCCTTAGATTTACGGCTCCCGGACTCTGCTTCACTACGCCCTGCTCGTTCGCCCTTCTCTCGATTCTTAACACATACAGTATAACGTTTGAGTAGCGTTCATTTAATGACATCATCTCCTTGCGCATATAAACCGACGCATACCACCTGATGTATTGAGCAATCCCCACCAACCCAGAATATCAGCCAGATTTTCCGATTTTAGATTCTTTGTGTTCGCCGTTTAATACAAATTCTGCATAGCACAGGCACTTGTGTCTGAGTGCACGTTTATGCGTTTCGTTATGGTGGGATGACTGTATATGTCCCTGACGACTGCCATTACTTTGCTGCAGCAAAGTCAGTATATTATGCCAATTACAAAAACAACTAGAGAAATGTATGTTATTTTGTCCATTTTTTCCTGATGCCACTGTTGTGGAGTGATATAAATGTGCACATAACTGGTATGCAAGAACGCATTCGCAGTATGCTTAGTAAGTTATCTGGCTTAGTTTGCTGTAAATGTAGACAGTATGATTTGCAGTAAAATGGCCGGATGAGTAGATTTGGTGGTGAAAATATGCGGGGTAAATTCGGGCAGGTGGTATAGATCGGGAAAAGACATGACCAACTGTATCTCAAGGCATTTAACTTCATATTTAAATTGTTAATCCCAATTATTTGCATGACAATTAATTGTCAACTAAAGTTTCAGTATCATGGCAGCAATAGTACCAAGTCAAGGTGTCCCCGGACGGAGAGGTGTTATGGGTTGATTCCTACAGGGCTCTAATGAAGCTGTCCCAGGAAAATTCCTATAAGGCTCTAACGAAGGTGCCCCAGGGTGATTCTTATATGGTTCCAGTGAAGGTACCCCAGGTTGATTCCTATATTGTTCTAATGAAAGTGCCCCAGGGCAATTCCTATATTGCTGCAATGAAGGTGCCCCAGGGTGATTCTTAAATTGCTCTAATAAACGTGCCTTAGGGTGATTCATATAGGGCCCACTGAGCAAGGCCACTTCTTAGAAACATAATCACCACCTGTACATTTCATCATAAATGTCCCTCAACTTTTCAATAATACTCAGATAAAAAAGGAACACACCGTTTCAGCACTGTTTTTCTTCTGTGAATTTAGCTTACATATAACACATAAACTGAAAATACTAGGTTAAGGTACAATGTTCCTCGGAATTAATACAGTGCAGGACTGTGCACAACAATCACATGAGCCATCTGTCTGGGCTGGAAAACCAATTTAAAGCGAGCATTTTAAGAAAAGATGGCATGTCCCCTACCAAGCGAACATTAAAAAGTCATTGCAGGCCTACAGACAAATTCACAGCATCCTCTTACCGATGACCTAGCTTCAGCTCCCAGATGAAGCGCCACGCTGTGCATTCGCAGCCGACAGAAACTAAAAGGCCACTGAAGACACAGAGGACCTCTGCTCTCATACTCATCCTGCAAGTTTGAAACTAATTATCAATTGCCTCTTCCATATTACATCAACGCTTAACTTCCCATACAAATTATGGGCTACAAAAGAGCCAGCCTAGTATAGTAATGATCTCATGCAAAGAACATTTTTACCTCATAACTACTGTGCATTAGTCTTCAGTCACTTTAGTTCAATTCACTTATAAGTAACCACCTTTATTATCATTTCTGACAATGACATTGAGAAGTATCATTTACACAGCTTAAAATTGATTTTTACTTCACCAGTAATGAAGTTTGGAAACAAAACTTTCCTTTAGCGAATGTGCCCATTTCCTTGAGAAATGTTCCCTTCAGGAAATGAGGAATTTGGTGTCACATGACACATGGCTTGCCACAAGAAAGCAATGGCAGTATGCTGAGGCACTGATGATGAAACCGGACCTTTACAAAATGGACATAAGCAAAGCTGCCATCATTCAGAGAGTGATTCTTAAAGTAGGTCAGGAGCACCAACATGCCGAGTCTAATAAGAACACAGAAATACTGTGTTTACTCTGAGAGTATGCAGGAGGATACGTTCAGTAAAGTTATGTTCCTCCTGGCCACTCTCAACACAGCAGTTCCACTTTAGAAAAAAGACCCACATGATAATACAACATAAGTCATGTGAAATGGAAATAATAATCTTTTCTTTCTTTTCCTCTCAGGTGCATTTCAGGTGAAATTAAATGAAATCAGGTTTCTTTATATATGACTGGCTATACTGTCAACATAAAACATACTGTGCAGAAATCAAAATTAAATTTTTGTTATATAAGAACAATTATTTTGAAAATAAATCTTTAAAATAATATTGTCTTTTTTTTCTTCTCCAAAAAAGCAATGTTTCTTTCAAATGAAACTCCTCAAGGGTCAGTTTCTGTTTGACTTCCCAGGTCATTTGCTAGAAGTGGTGAAGCATTAAAAGGTAAAAAAGCTTTTTATAAGAAGTTAAAAAGTTCATACTGCTGTTGTATAATAGATTGGGATTCTACATAAAACATGACGTTTGACAGGAAATCTGACCAGCAAAAAAGGCCATGCTTCTAAATACTAAGCATGTTATGTGACCTTAAGTAACCTTCATCTTGCATTACAATGGCTGATCTAAAAGATTTGGTGTGATTGTTGGTGCCTTACGTTGCATACACAAAAAAAATCCAGCCAGTGACAGGTTACAGACAAAGTACATAATTCATACATCTCTCTTTTAAAACATAAAAATCTCTTTAGCATCAAAAGTCATGCTTGTTTATTACTTCTGTAGTTATACAAAATAACAAAAATGCTTCATATTTATGTGCATGTGGTTGTGTGTCAAAAAATTAGCTATAGATAGCTGTCTATCTATCAAGTTTATTTTGATTTCTTTAGAGAGAAAAATCACAGCTTAATAGTGTTGTCCAATTTTCACCCTGGACCACCTCTTTAAAATATATAGAATTTTCCCAATTGACAATGGTGCAATACAGTACATAGGAATCTCTGTGGATGAAAAAGATCCATATCTGCTCCATTAGAAGCGATGCTAGTTCTTTCCACTGTTGTAGGGCAGGTGCCTAACTCATTTATAAATAATCCTGTTTTATTGCACCTGTGACCAATCAGAATCCTTTCATGGTCAATTCAGCCCAACATGCATAATTTTAGTCCTAATGCGATTTATAGCTCATCTGCAGCGAATCTCCTCATCTACACACAGATCCCCCAGAGGCTTGTAGATGGATGCCAATCCTCACCTGAACTGTTAAAAATTTGTTTCAACTGCACCAAAATACAAATAAGAAAAACAATACATAGGTGAAAATGCACAAATTCCACTGTGGTCCAACATTTAAAAAACAAAAAAGAAATAAATCAACAAATAAGTAAGTAATTACATCTTGCTTTACTATCAACAAAAAAAAGAAATTCAATTGCTTGGTAAAGTGCTTGGTTTAGTCATGGATTTATTAGAAAGGCAAATGCCAGAGGGCACTATGGGGTTTATTGTGTTATTGAGCGCAGAGCTAGGATCACTTTTCAGGATAACATTTCCTGTTTCCCAGCTGAAAACCATGATTATCTGCACAGGCCTGCAACAGTCATTGCATTTCTGTGCCTGATCCCCTAGGAATCGATTCCATACATTTTTGCAATGCCCATGCCATCCTTCCATGACATCTGAGGAAATGTCCATGGGCGTGACAGACAGGTTACCTCAAAACCCTGACTTCTGTACATTACAGACAAGGAAGCAGTACTATAATTGAGCCCCATCAACAAGAAGATTACCAGCATTCAGAAGAACCAGCTAGTTGTCTGACCTGTTCCTCTTCCCCCTTTTCCCACTGCGACTTGCCACACTGTTCCATTGTTCTTATTATCTAGATCAAAGCCAGCTAACATCAATTAAATAACAATTATACTGCACAATACTCCATGCTTACCTGTCATGCTTTCTGAGATAACATGTACCTCCCTATACAAACAATCACACACTGACACCCATTTTTCTTTCCAAGTTTCTCTAGATTATATACAATCATTATCCAATAATGTCTCAGTGTGCAGTTTAAATTCCCAGATTGCTTTTCTGAATTCCTCTGAGAGTTTATCTTCACATTGTGATCCCTGATCACTTATTCCTTCCATTAGTCTACTGTCCATCACTATTATAGCTTAAGGTCTCTTTACCTACATTTTGTGATGAAATATTATCCTGCTTTACTACTTCTTTCCTTATAAACTTTCTCATTATCGTCCCTCTCAGAGCAGCGCTCATCACCAGCTTCAGACAAATGGCTTCAGCTTTAGTATGATATGTATAATTATCATACCTGCACCACATATGTTGGAGGTGGGTGCAGTGGAAAAGTCAAAAGCGGGCTGGCACGGGTATCAGCTATAAACCATGGGATGTCATTGGTATTTGGGAAATGAGTGGATCGCTGGCCATGAATGGTACTCGATTCTGCTGTAGCCATGGAGCAGACAGGTAGGCAAGGTCAAGGAGGCTGCAGAAGGGTATGCGAGGTCGAGGAGGCGGCATGGCTGGGTATCGTGGGCCAGATTGTGTCAATAAAGTGTCTCAGTTGAAAGCAGCGCATACCAGGGCATGCGGTGGGGGGTTACCTGGAGGCTCTGGAATGCTCAGCACGAAAGCCAGATGGTCCTGCTTTAAAGTGCTGTCCAGAGATAGTTTATCAGGTGTAACAGGATAGCAGACTGCCTGACTGCTTCACTGAAAGATCTGTTCCTGCTTTGTTAGACCCAAAGAGGTTCTGCTGAAGGCAGCACACTCTGAATATGCATGAGTAGATATTCTGATATTTGCTCATTTTTATGTTACTTCTGTTTAGAAGGTAAATAATTCAGGATGAAAATCAGCTCCATACTGGCTCCACCATGACCATCGCCAAAAGTCTTTAAGGAGTGACTCGAAAATCAGAGTTTTTTTTTTTGTTTTTTTTTTCCCCCCAGAGTTTGTACTTGGAGAGCTCAGTGTTTAACAGCATCTGTTTCGTCCATGAACACTGGAATGAGTTACCTGACCTCAAAGGCATGTAACTGCAGCCATCAGCTACTTGTAAGACGAAAGACACACGTGGAGGAAGGGGAAGCGAGATAGAGACGAAAGGGAAGTGATAGAGCAGACGCAGTTTCAGCGTCATCCCTTCATCCGCTGTGCAAAATGCTAGACCCTCATCTTCTGCAATTCACTTTTTGTTTTTGTTACTGAAAGGATTCATAACTAAAAATGGTCATTGAAAAGTACAGAAGACTAAAAAAAATCTTTTATGCGACAAAGGAAAAAAAACGGAATGTAACACGATATGCTCACTTGCATTCAAATAAGCTGATTCATCCCCCACCAATAAGTGCCTGAATTTTGTTGTGTCTTCATCTGTGCCTTTGATTTCAAAAGGAAACAGGCATTGAAACAAAGATTTAAAAAAAAAAAAAAAAAAAAAAAAGTTACTGGTCCCCCAGTCAGTAATCAGATTTTTATGGCTTTCCTGGCTCAGCTGAGCAGGTGGCAACACTCAAAACAAAGAAAGAAAGAAAAAAAAAACATTTCCTTCTCCATCTGACACAAACAGCAGTAACATGTTTGCAAACAGTGGCCCGTCAGTCCCTACTGCTACAGGTGCGCTCAAAAGGTTAGAGCACAGATACTAAGGATGGCAAATACAGAATTACTGCGGGCAGGAGGATTTCTTTAGTAAACCGAAATCTATGCCTGAAATAATAAACCACGCTTACTGTTATATTTATTTTGAACTGTGGGGTTCTGTGCGGCTTGAAGGAAGAATGACCACATACCGGACGTTTAAAACGCATTTCAAGAGCAGCCTCTAGAGGCGCACTGTATCGTCCCCCGTTATTTTGTAAGGATATTTACAGTACAAATAGGAAAACCACTCAAACCCGTTTAACTTGAATAACCGCTGAAATAAATAGGTCCATATACATGTAAATATTCGTTACACGTGAACAGATATTTCTGAGCAGCAAACTGTTTAATTATTTATAACGACAGTAAATAGTGAATTCAATAGGCAAAGGTGTTTTTTTCTTACTCTGCAATGAAAACAGTTTTATTATAATATCTCATAAAATCATGTCTTCCTCCAGTGTTTCTTTAGGGATTTCATGGCGACATTGCGCGTATCTTAATTAAGTAAAGTATGAAATACTAGCAAAGTTTCTGCAGAATTCCCACCTGGAACCAGCAAACAGATTCACCATCCCAGAGGCTACGACTCCACTCTCCGCCGTACTGTTTCTACTATTTGATACACTACTTTTATTTGTATAAAAAATAAAGATATTCCACTCAGTTTGTATTGTTTGCTTATCCACTGATCATCCTGAACAAATAAGGGACTCGAGCTGATTTCAACCCGGCAGACTGAAGTTTAGTCCGAAAATCAAATTTTTTTTTTTGCTGAGCCGGGTTTCCCTTCCTGTCGCCATCCAAAAATCCGTATAAACTCTCGAAGACCAATCGATATAAAAATGGGGACCCCATCTTTACATTCAAGCGCCGCATTTCCTATAAAGGTCAGACATACGATCTGTCAGATAAAGGTGTTCCGATCGTAAATCGCGACGGGGCTAATCGAAAGCCAAGACTTCGCCCTCTCGGTTCTCAATTAAAAACAAATGAAAAAGGGCGAAAAGAAAAAAATCAAAGTTGTGCCAAAAATGATAGGTTAATCAAAATCGTGAGTTACTTCCACTGCAATTTGGAATACATGTAGAAATATAACCTACAGACAGTTTAATAAAGTTACATAAAAATGCTCTGAAAGAACATGAAGGTGAACACCTTACATCACACTTTAAGTAAAAATAGTACTTCTTTCCTTACCTGCCGCATGGTTAAAATCCCATTATCCGTAAGCAGAGCGGAAAATAAAATAATTCAGCTAAAAAAATGTATGACTTTCATTAATAAGCTGCGACTTTACTCGTTAATGCTGAATAGATACTTGATCGTCCGGGTCTTGAGTACACTGTTGCTTCTGCTGGCGGAGTTTGGCGATCCCGACGACCCTGTCTATCCAGCCTCCAGTGGGAGCCGGCAGTAAGGACGCGGATACCTGCCCCAGCTCCGCCGTTCCGAATGTGTTCTGTAACCAGGCGCCGAGGGCTGCGCTAAACCATGCCGACCAATCAGAGGCCGAGGGCGTGCCCTGCGTCGCAAGGTGGGCGGTCCTGGTAGCTACCTCTGGGCTTTCAAGATTAAATGGCCCGGGAAAGAAATAAGACATAGATTCTTTGAAGTACCAGTATAAGACAAGAAAAGAAGGCATATTTTATATATAATTATTTAATATATATAACAAAGTTTGCCTCAGATTTGTTTGTTAATTCTGACACTTTACTGACTTTATGCTATATAAATAATGCTGGACTATTTAGAATAGAATAAAATAGTACAGGTCTTTATTGTTATTGTTTTTAAAAGCAACGACACACTGTTTAGCAGCTCTAGGATTGTCAGCAGAACAAATGTAGACATAAGTATGAACGAACATAAGTAACATAACACAGTGAGGTGGTATATTTTATGCAGTTAGTATGGTGGAGCAGAGGGTAGCACTGTTTCTGCGCACTTCTGGGTCGGGTGGTGAATCGTGTCCTTGCACTATACCAGTGGGGGACTTGCATCTTCTCCCTGACATCTGCAGACTTTCCAGAGTCCAAAGAGTTGTTGTTTGGTTAACTGGTTTCTCTAAATCCCTCCCAGTGCGACTTGTGATGGATTTGCATAATGCGTGTACCCCAGCCTTGGGCCCTATGATGTCTGGGATAAGCTCCAGGGCCCCCTGTGACCCTGGACAGGATAAGGATTTAGAAGATAGATTCTTTTCAGGGCAATTACTTTTCAGTTCCTGGTTATAAATACATCTGGGTTCCACTGAATGTTGGATTTTAAAATATTTGTGAGGAGGTCAGGGAAATCAAGTCCCTGTTTCTCGAAATACACTCAACAGTGATTCTGTACCAAAAGAAAATGAGCCGTCTGGGGCAAGTCTAGTTTGGCCTTCTGTGAACATGCAGACTCTTCCTTCATCATCATCATGATCTTCTTTGAGACTGTGATCCCAGATGCCACATGCAAAGTTAACGGGTGATGGATAGACAAAGTTTCAGAAGAATCAGCAGAGTCATCTAGCTCTTAATCCATCCTGTTCAAGTTAGCTATGTACGTGTGGGCAGTGTGGCTCAGTGGGCTATGTAAGTGTGGGCAGTGTGACTCAGTGGGCTATATACATGTGGGCAGTGTGGCTCAGTGGGGTATGTAAGTGTGGGCAGTGTGGCTCAGTGGGCTATGTACGTGCGGGCGGTGTGGCTCAGCAGGCTATGTGCGTATGGGCAGTGTGTCTCAGTGGGCTATGTACGTTTGGGCGATATGGTTCAGCAGGCTATGTATGTGCGGGTGGTGTGGCTCAGTGGGCAGTGGGCTAGGTGGGCTAAGCGTCCATGCCAGAAGGTTGCCAGTATGAGCACGGCCTCACCAAGTCTGTGGGTCCCTTAGCAAAGCCCTTAACCCCCTGCTCCCTGGGTGCTGTTTTGGGCTGCCCTTCATGGCCAACCTGCTGTTACCTATAGAGAGCAAGTATTAAATTTATTTTTATATAGTACCTTTCAGACAGTCATCGCAAGGCACTTTACATGGTTGTGCTGTGATACATTAAACATCATTAGAGAAAATGGTACAACATGAGGAAATGGAAGGAAAGAAATTAAATAAAGACTGACAGCAGATGACAGCAGAGGAGAGGAACTAAAAACTCTTAAGTAGGGAGAAAAAAAACCTCTGGGGGTCCAAGGTCAGTTGGCTGTCCAAATCCCCTGGGCAAACTGACATTACCAAAAACAGAAATGAGTGGACATGCTTGCTAAAGCCAAGGTATCAAGACAAAGTCCATGATGAGTCTGAGTAAAGAGAATTTCCCCACAGGGACCAAAAAAAGTATTGTTATTATTGTTGTTAATTTGAATATCATACTTTTGGTGATTTACATTGTTTTCTCATTACAGTAAAGCACGTTTTAATATAAAATAAATTATTACATTTTCAGAAGAGTACAAGTAAGTCGTACCTCTATTTACTTCCAAAATTTGCCTGACAATTTTTACTCATTTTTTTACTAGTTCTGCTTGTATTTATGTCACTGATAAAAGATAAAAGATAAAAGAGGCGCAACCACTGAGCACAGATTTGTAAATCTGCAAATCACTTACATTAAGTCTGGGTATTTTGATGACCTTTCATCTCTTAAGTAAGTTCATGTGGTTTTTCAAAAACAGCTTCTACACATCAGTATTAGACAGACAGCTTGCTTTGCCAGCTGACAACTGAAAACAAGCTCATGTCTTTTCTCCCCAGGATGTGAGTTTTTTCTATTATACAATTGCAAAATTTTTAGATACTCCACAGAAAAAACAGATGTTGTGAAGCCAAGTAAATACACAGTAAGATAATCCTAATCAAGCACTCTTTACTTAACCAAATGTGAGTTTTCAGTTATGTGGCTACTAGGAAACCATCAACAATGACATACAAATTCACTAAAACCGTAGGCAAACAGACACACGTTAGCTTACTCTAACTTTATCTTGAATCATTTGCTGTAAAAGTCAAATTCTATGTTCACTGTATGTTAACATTCACAGCTGCTAACAGAACTGACGCATCTGGAGTTTTTGTATAAGAAATGGTGAGAAAATATCATGCTTATCTAATATACGAATATCTATATTAAGTAATCGTTTTGATAACTTCTGCTACAGTGACCTCCAGCACAATGGGGATTCTGGTTGGATCAGCCCCACAAATGCCTTGCCCCTCCCATTTTCATTGGCTCTGAGTGGTTCTGAACAGCAGAACACAGATTTCCCAGATGCTCATCTGTCACACAATTTTAATTTTAGTAGTTCCTAAAATTGCATGAATACAAACAAACCATAGCCAAAATTATTGTGTAATTTAGGAGGGTGCCATGTTGTTTTTAGTTCTGTGCACCTAGTCAGTGACAGTTTCTTTCTCCTCTTTGGACAGCTTCCTCAATTAACTTTTGTCACCCCCCTGAAGATAAGCACAGCCTACAGATGGAATTCAAGGCCACCCATGACCACCCAATCAATCATACAAATCTACAGGCAACGGAAAAAAACTGAAAAAAATAAAATAAAAATTATGCTAAAACAGTACCCTGTTTATTTTACAAAGGAGAGGTCAACTGTGATTAAAAATTGTTGTCTACTGGGACACTGCATGTTCAGAAGGTCACAGTGGTCTTTGATGCAAACTGGTGCACCAGTCAAAGCTGTCTTGCAGAGTGGGGGGGGCTACTGATGATGGATAGAAATCAGAGCTTTGCTTAACATGAATACCTAGCATATTTCACTGTTACTTTTAGATTATGTCACCTATATAATAAGTGTGTGCAATAAAGATATGTTTAAAAAAGCCAGTAGAAATACCATATTCTCCAAAAGGCTGCCTTTGTTTATGTCCATGTGGTCATTTCCTCTCCCACAATATCTCATGCTGCTTACTGACAAATTTAAGTCCAGCATTTATTCATATCTCTTATAAAACATAAAACATTTTTGCAGCAAAAGTCATGCTCATTTTTTCTGTGGTTATACAGATGACAAAGTTTTCTGCCAGCTGCATTGTACAGGAAGACACTTCACACAGTCAGGAGGCAGACCTTTGAGTGAGAAGACACTGGCCTGTGTACTGAATGACACTAAATGGAAAACACAAAAGCAATTACATGACTAAATGTCTTTCCCAATTCACCTAATGCATAACATGTGCAACTGACACTGATGAAAGGCAAGGTGGAAATCAGCCCACCCTGATTAAATTATACTCACTAGATCACAAGCAGTGTTGGGGAAGTTGCTGACAAAAATAACCTATTACACACAGTCGTGTTCAGGTCCAGAAAGTACAAATCCAGACCAAGGTTTTGTTTCAACCAACCAGCTGAGTACTCTGTGACTGTGACTCATGAATGGATCATTGCATTATGTGTAATACTTCTAATAATGATTAATTTATAGAATATATTCTTTTTTGTTCAGGTAATTCATGCACTGAACACCATTATCTCCATGTATTTCAACCAATCAGGTAGTGATGATGCAGCTAAATCGGTTTGGCAATGCTTTCTAACATGTCAGTATGAAGAACTACTAGTTTGCAGTATGGCTTGAGTACAGCTTGGTTTGTGGTGGCAGCGAAATCAATACATGACATACCATATACATTTTGGTTGCATAACACATAAACAAGTTGGGAGGCAGATTTTCGAGTAAGGAGACACTGGCCTGTCTGCTGAATGGCCCTACATGGAAAATACAAAAGCAATTAAAACAATGACTCGGAGAATCAGAGGTTCCCAGGTACTATCATGGCTTGTGCACAGCTTTTTAAGACATCTAATGCCAATAAACAATGTAGAACAAATTTCCTTGGACCAGGAATAGAACAAGTATAGTAAACTAAAACCTTGATTTTTTAAGTTGACTTTTTCAGCCAATGTTTAAAGAAGACACTTGACTAATAAACGTGTAAATGGCAGCATACCCTGCAGGGTGACGGCCATGCAGAGACTGGAGCCTTGATCTCGCCACCAATGGCGAAGCAGGAAGAAGCAACGCTTTGATGGACGCTGAGCCAGCCACTCCCGCAGCGAGCCGCCTCCTGTTGGTTCTGCCTCAGACTCTCATTAACCGCTCTTATGCGGAGGTCATGAAGGAGAACCATTCTGGCCTCGCTTCCCACATTAAGGGTTTTCACAGAGTCAAGGTTCTTACCTGCCATCAATTCACTGGGGGAATTCAACAACCCACTATATACTTCACCCTAATAATAACTGCTTTGTATTTTAATATTGCTATTATTGTTGCTGGTTAATATCGAAGCTCAGTGGGGTTCAGTGCCCCCTCCCCAGTTCTCTACATGTGCAGTTGGCATGTGTTCCTGTGGAAATACATTTACATTTATTCAGTTATGTAGCACACGATCTTATCCAAGGCAATGCACTGTTCAGAAAGCTGTGTTGGCCAGTCCCTGGAGCAGATGGGGTTACAAACTTCACTCAAAGGGCTAACAGTGGCATCATTCTGTCAACCACAGATGTGAGCCAGCAACTGTCTGACCACAGGCGCAGAGTTCTAACCAGGAGAACCAGGCACTGCCCCCAGATTTCCCTCAGATATGCTGGTTCTAGTGCCCTCTGATGGACTGCCATCTCATCCAGGGTGTTCCAGGAATATTGTTTCCCTGAGAAATGCTCCAGACCCACTACAAACCAGTACTGGATAAGCAGACAGGCAAGATGTATCCATAACCAATGTGCAAGGCACCTAAAGGCAAAACCACTGAATGATGTGAGCATTGGGTAATTACTAATTAGGGTCTTCTATTAATACACACAGTCTGAGGAACTGGCCTGACAAGTCCTATCATGACTGATTCTTCATGGACCGGAGTGAAAACGTGTCAGCAGAGTTTTCAGAAGTCATCAGACCCTCCTAAATAAATCCATTTTCTATGCAACGTCTGCCTACTTGTCAAGGGTGTTCCAGCATTTTAGCTGCATCCAATTACAGATCCATCATGGTTTCATGGCAACTAATACATTAAATTTAAAACACTACATCAAGACCAAAAAGGCTTAACTTGTGCATCAACAACCATAAAAGTATCTGGAACTAGTTCATATGGCTTTGGGCAAACAGGGCACATTGAGCCCTAGACATGAGGCCCCCACCCCCACCCCCATCCAAGGCAAAGTGAAATCGTCTGGCTAAGTCAGTGCCCCCTCAGAAGATGCCGCCCTTGGCCAATTTCACTACCGGTGTCCCCTGACTGAGACAAAGAGAAATCAGCTGGCTAAGTCAGCGCTCCCTCAGAAGATGGTGTCCTAGGCGGCCACCTCTGTTGACTAATGGGCTGATCAGCACTTTGGACAAGAGAGGTGTCTTTGTGATATTGTTGAATATAATGTATTCTGTTTTCTTCAGGTTTTGTGGCAAACCTGTGACAGGTTCTGATATTTGGTAATCCTTTGCCATTGTGAGAGGCACTTTGTAACATAAATGGAGTTTATTCAATAGAAGAATCAGCAATGCATGGACATAGGATTTCAGGTTGCTGTTGCTTATTAGAAGACTAAAGTTTAGTGATCATTTATAGCTATTTAGGCATAAGTAAATTTATTTATCATTAGTCAACTTATCCTGGTTCACACAACCGCAGGGTTATTCTAGGCAGAACCTAAAGGCTGGGAAAAACCCTGGATGGGTTGCCAGTTCATCACTGGGCACAAGGCTCTGCCCACCTTCCTACCCAGTCACCTGTCTCATAGAACAGGCTTCTACCCACCTTCCATCTCAGTCACCTGTCTCACAAAACAGGCCTCTGCCAACCTTCCTACCCAGTCACCTGTCTCATAGAACAGGCTTCTACCCACCTTCCATCTCAGTCACCTGTCTCACAAAACAGGCCTCTGCCAACCTTGCTTCCCTGTCACCTGTCTCAGAACAGGCTTCTGCCCAACAGAGGCCTGTTCTGTGAGATAGGTAGCTGTAAGTCACAATGTTCAATGCTAACATTTTGTTTTCATTCGATTTAGTGTAGCTTAATTGAGTAACCTTCCCATAAGAGAATCTGACTGGGATGGAACAGGTTCCTGACTGGGATGGAGCAGGTTACTCACACAATAACATGAATATGCTGAGCCAAAGAATGTAACAAAATGAGGACTAGGTGGACCTGAGCAAACCACAAAGGAACTTCCTGCTTTGCATTCTCCTCTCAAATTTCGGGGGGCTATGAGATCCTATGAGATCCTTACCATCTACAACCAATGACAACACGAGGGTGCTTTTAGGCAAAAATACACCAGACAAGTATGTGCACCAGGTCACTGAAGTATATTTTCACCATATATGAAACCGAGCTGGCCAGGCATATTTTATGCATATTTGGTAGTCATACTCAAGGGATTTTTGTACACTGGCTTCCAGACAGTTTTCCGGACCAGTAATTTCCCAACAATCCAAACCTCAAAAGGATTTTTTTTTGGATGAAACTGCTTAAACAACGACATTCAAGCCATTCTTCAAGAAACAGACTGTTTATATTCATAACTGTGATTACAGTATCATACAGTAGTGTAGTGCGGTTACCATTTCCCATAATACAGATGAAATAGGTTTGTTATTCAGCAAGACCCACCACAAAGACTTCAATGCTGTCAGTTGAATTCCATATAATTCAATGTCTGGAATCTGGTATCAATTCCTAGTTTGCAAAGTCTCGCAGTCTTTTATAACTTCCATTAGAGGCACGGCTATCTGTCGATTCATTGAAACTTTCTGTCAATAGTGGTTGGCAGCGAGTAACCTCGTCAAATCAGCTACTGCCACCTCTGTGGTGCAGACTGCATTTTAAACCAAGGAGAACTACTTTTCTATCCCAGTACAATATTAAGTAGCGTAGCAGAGAGCCAAACTGACAAATACATAACCTGATAGCCAATCACAGCTTGGGGAAACAGCAACCTAGCTGTCCTGATAACCAGAGATGTGCCCTCAGATGAAATGTATACACATAATAATAATAATAATAATAATAATAATAATAATAATAATA
>JAABNX020000040.1:25330734-25347649 GCA_015163995.2 Mormyrus lacerda
TGTGACCGATGCCCTGGGGAGCAGAGGGGACTTATGTACTAAGAGGTGGGAGCACTCAGGACCTCCAATATGGAAGAGGAACAGGCTTTTCTATTGCAGTCCTTAACAGATCTATAAAACGCACCCAAAGAGGACCGAACCAACCACATAGTTTGGAAATATGACTATTAATATAACAGTACAATAGTAACACTACAAGGGGCTATGTATAGTTGCCTGAGAGCATGCTGAGATATACAAATCCCGTCGGCACTACACTGCCACCCCTCCCCAAAGGTTGACTGTCCCAATGCCCACTACCCCCAGTCCTAACCTCAGTTTTAAAACTAGGCCCAGCAGTCTAATAACAGCTGCTAGTACGTCACCTCCATTGACGGAGGGCTGTAAGTTCCCTGACCACTGACAGCTCTTAGCTGTTGCTGGGCTCTGGCATGTCAGATCTGCTCAGCCGCCGACCCTTCTTTTTAAATGGCTTAGATGGATCTGGTAGCCCTTCCAGGGGGTCCTCCTAGCCAGGGAATATCAATCCCAACTGATTCCCACATCCAAGCCCCTTTCTCTGGGGACAGCAAGCACATGGAGCAGCTGGGAACTGCTGGTGATGCACCTTCCTCCTGGCCCCAGCCCTTTTTTCTACCCTGTTTATTGGGGTCCTGATGTTGTGTGGCAGACTAGTCCTGCCACAGGGCCTCTTGCTCACAGGGTCAGGTAGCCCTGAACAGTTGCTCCTGCACCATGACACAGCCTCTTGCAGACATGCCAAGTGGACTTCCTCCTCCCACTGCTTGAGGAAGCCCTTCTTGAGCTGCGAGCACACCTCCTTGTGGTCCAGCATTGCAGCCTCTGCCTTTTGCAGCTTGCAGAACTCCTGGGTTTCTAAACCGCGACACAATGCCTGGGGAATGCTAAGAGTCCAGAGAGCCCGTTTTCCTCGCTTAATGACGTCACCATCTCCAACTTGAGTCTGGCAGGCTGGTAGGAATGCCTTCGGGGTGTGCTGTGTGGGTCCAGTGTATCTGGAATAGAGTGGAGGGTGCCTTCCTCACTCCGGTGTCCTCTGCTCATCTGCCCACAGCTATCGTGCAGGCTTCTGGGCAGTGGCATAATCTCTTCTTCGTGTCCTTAGTTGTCCTCTCAGTGTGCTCAACTGCTTAACCAATACACTGTGTGCACATTCCCAAATGAAATGATCAAGTAAAGATGCTCTAAAAGCCAACAGGTAAGTTTGTTCTAACTTCAATTTTTTGATATACCACCATTAACAATAGAGTCACACCAAGGCGTTTTACATGGGTGTGTTGCGATCACAACTTAATTTGGAATCTATTACAATACTATTTGAATTCTTTAAATGCCAAACTATGAAACTGCTGTACAGACATTTTAAACATTGTGGCTGTTGTATTTGCATTTCCAATCATTATAATGTAGTGCCAGTGATTTCCCAGCATTCTCGCAAGCCTATATCGCCCCGGTGTTTTTCATTTCTATGGACCCAATTCTCATGTCTGCCCTTCCCTGTGTTTGTGCCTGATCCTTACTTGATCTTCACGTGTCTCTTTTTTTACTCCCCAGGTGTACAACTGTGTGCCATAAGACCTCCCTGCATTTTGCTGTCATGTTCGTTGCAGTGTGGTTGTTGCTTATTGGGTGGATGTTGCTTATTGTTGTTTAAGGGCTGTTATTAAACAAGCAACTTTATATGAAACCATTTAGCTTCGTGTTTTATCGCTGCTGTGATGGTTTGTGACTGCGGGGTCTTGACAGGAACCTGGTTTGCTGGTGCTGCAGAAAGAGGGGCTACTGGTCATGCTGGTGGCCAGAGGCTGGTACTAGAAATATCAACAAAAAACAGGATGAGAGTGTGATGAGAGAGGCACTGCCTAGTCATTTCTGAACTGCCATGTATCTGTGCAATGAATCCTCAAGCCGTTCCTGCCAGCCCACCAGTCGCCCATCCAAGAAGATGGCGACCAAAGAAGGCAGGCACTACTGTGGACTCTGACTGCTCACTGACCATAAAGTGCTCCTCACTCACCATCAGTGTCGAGCCACAACATGACCCCTGCTGTGACCATGATCATCAGAGGCAGCAAGTGGTGGCCGCTTTGTTCGACTGGGAGGAGGCATATTGCTGCTGGGAGACCTGGCTGGCTTCGGAGTGCCACAGCCTGGATGAACAGCAGGAGCAGGACTTGCAGGACCAGGAGCAGCTGCGTGAGTTTGCAGAGCAGGAGTGGAGGGAGTTGGGACAGCTGCTTGGAAAACTGGCCAGCTGGGAACAGGAGAATGACCTCCAAGAACGTCTGGCCAAGGCAGTGGAGCTAGGAGCAGCTGTGTGAGGTGTCCCAACCCAGTGAGCAAGAGGGGAAGCAGTTTCCTCTAAATTGCGTAAGGGGAAGGGTCGGTGCCTGGGGGTACCTGCAATGCTCACGCCCACCAGCAGAACCTGGGTTTGAATTTTAGGCTGGGTTCTGTGTGTGGAGTTTTCTTGCTCTCCCTGTTACATTGTAGGATTTCCTCTGGATACTCTGTTTTCCCCCCACAGTCCAAAAAGATGCTGAGGCTAATTGGAGTTTCCAAACTGGCCATAGACATGCGTGCGTGAGTAAATTAATGCCGTGTGAGTGTGCCCTGCATCCTGGGTTGTTCCCTGCCTTGCATCAATAGCCTAGGTTCTGGACCCCCCCGCATCCCTGAACAGGATAAGTGGTTTCAGAAGATGGATGGATGGGGGTACCTGCAATGCCCACGCCCACCAGCAGCCCAGCATTCACGAACCACCAGACTTATGGGGCTTACTTCAGAGCCAAGGTGGGGAGTGGGTGTGGTGGTTGCTGGGACAATCGACCTTGGGGGGGGGGGGGGGGCAGCAGTGTAGTGCCAGTGAAATGACTCAGAGTAGCGGAGCCATTTCCCAGCATGCTCACATTTCTTACATGTCTTATATGTAGCCCCTGTGTATGTCTTGTGTAAATAGCTGTTCTGTGAACCTGACTGTCATGTGTGCCCTTACCTGAGTTTGTACTTGGTCCTTGCCTGATCTTTGTGTGTTTCTTTGTAATGTCTAGTTACCCCCTGTGTATGCAACCTACTGTGCTATGAAACCTCCCTGCATTTCCTCATTATGTTTGTCGGAGTGTTCTTCTTGTTTATTATGCAGTCCTTTTAAGGGCTATTATTAAAAGAGCAACATCATCTTTTGCTGCCGCTGCAATGCCTCAGTCTTCCAAGTGCTACAATATTGTCACAATAATCTTACTGCAAGTTCAAAAAGAACAACAGATAGTTTGTGTTATCTTTGAGGAAAATCTACCCAATTGATTGTGCAGCAGTACACAAAATATGCAGAATTTGCTAGAGCCTCTGAGCCATCATTTTTTGTCTCAGGCTTATCTACTGATGTTTTTTTGAGTCTGTGTGTTTGCTTCGTTTGCTGTTCCATTTTGGTTAGTCAGTAAATTCACAGATGCTTCTTTTATTAATATTAAATTCATCTTCCCTGGTAAGTCATGTAGCATAATGATTTTTCTCTTTCACAAACAGCAATAAAATGAACACCTCTACACTAGTGTTTTCAGATTGATATCTGTTCTATCAAATGAAGGAGGGTCGTCTTGTTCGGTACTGCAATTTATTTTCCTTTATTGATTTGTTAGCTTTTATTATCTATAGCCATTTACATGGAGTCAGTCAGAAGCTCAAAGTCAAAAGGGGGTTCATCATTAGAGTCATCATTAAATCACCTTTCAAGCACTTCTTGGCAAATGTAATGAATGCTTTGATGTACTTGAAGGGGCATTGTACTGCATGTCCTTATATCATAACCTTTTTGTGTTCACTGGTCAGGTCAGTTTGGGGAGCATATGCTGATGCAGCACATTGCTGCACCCACTAAATGGCAACACTCCTAGCCCACACTCCAGAAATGGCTATGAATCTGCCATAGCCAGGTGTAATGTGGGCGTCCTCTTGGCCTGGTCAAGCCACTTGGGTCTTCAGTAATGAGGGTCCTGCAAGCTGGATCAACCTCAGGGAAACATGCCACATGGCCGTAGTACCGTAACTGACATTCCCTCAAAATGCTCGTAACACTGACAACACCAACACAACCCTCGGCAACCTTCAGGGTCTTATCACGGAAGGTCTCCCACATGACATTAAAGTAAACAAGTCTGCAAGTTCCTCACACAAACTGCGTGCAAACCCATCAGAAACACCTTGATCTTGGAGTCTGGCCAAGTATAACCTCATTTTCCTTGGAGGTGGTAGCCTACTGGGTCTAAGCTGAATCAAGCAACAGTAGCAACAACAAGTCTGTGGTCAGAATTCACAAATTGGGCACTTCTGTAGACCTTGCAGTTCTGCAGGAGCCTTCAGCATCTCCTTTGCCATACCACCGGTATTGGAGTACCAAGTCCAACGATGTGGCCCAGGGCACACAACCCCTGACCTTTCAGAAAGTCAAGGAACGTGGAGCTACTTTCATCCCCAGTCTCCAGACTCATAAGGACTGACATGATCCTCATAGCCAGCCTTGTCAGTGCCAGTGGTCCCATTGAAGTCACCCATGACCAGAGGAGTGTCACCTCATGGACACCCTTTAACCACAGAGTGAAGATGCAAATAAAATGTCTCCCTCAATGAGAGATCACTCACCGTGGTTAGAGCATACACTGAGACTTCTGGAACCTGGGTCGGCCAGGGGGTACCTGCAATGCTCACGCCCACCAGCAGAACCTGGGTTTGAATTTTAGCCAGGGTTCTGTGTGTGGAGTTTGCTTGCTCTCCCTGTTACATCATGGGATTTCCTCTGGATACTCTGTTTTCCCCCCACAGTCCAAAAAGATGCTGAGGCTAATTGGAATTTCCAAACTGGCCATAGACATGCGTGCGTGAGTAAATGAATGCCGTGTGAGTGTGCCCTGCATCCTGGGTTGTTCCCTGCCTTGTATCTATAGCCTCTAGGATAGGCTTTGGACCCCCCGCATCCCTGAACAGGATAAGTGGTTTCAGAAGATGGATGGATGGATGGATGGATGGATGGATGGATGGATGGAATTGTTGATGCCCTCATTACGAAAGGAGGAAAAGGTTCAACAAGATGAATGGTTTCCAAGTATCCATGAAACAGTTCCTGAATGATCTCTGTGTGGATTTATTCTTTGTTACCCTAGGAATTTTGGATTTGGTTTTGTTCCCATCTATTAATCTGGAGAGATACACAGACCTAGCAGTCACTAGTGCTTGTCTGTATTTAGACAGGCTTTCTGTCCATACAGATTTAAAAACTTCTAGTTTAGTTGAGCGCCATTTGCGCTCTAGCTTGCGTAATGCCTGTTTGAGTTCCCGTATATGATTAATATTGAACTGTGCGTCTGGAGCAGCAGGTGACTGTAGGATAATTTTTGGCTAACAGCTTTAGGATTAGAAAAGCGTTTCTCACTAACTGCAGAGACATTCAACTTGATGGAAGCCAGCAGACTTCCTTTGTTAATGAGCATTTAACAAGAACAAGTGTTAACATCTCTCGTCTGCATGTTTCTGCTTGCCAGAGGCAGTTTGTGTCATGACAAATTAACATAATTCAGGCCTGTTATATTTCTGAGGTGGCAACTTAATACCGTTTCCAGCACCACAGCCATCGAACAGGGAAAGCTACTTCATCTCTGTAACAATGGCTTTATTGTGGACAACACTGTGTATGTGTGTGTGTGTGTGTGTGTGTATATGATATATGAGGCAATGACTGTGCCGTCCGGCAGTGTGAAAGGTGTGCTTTCCTCATGCCTGTCAAGTTCTCCTGTTACGTCAGACAGTGAGGACAATGTGCCTTCCTCACAGCTGTCAATGGTCTCCTGTTCTGTCAGTATGGAACGTGTCAGACCTCTCTTGTCAGTCAGTGTGGAGGGTGTCAGTGCTCTGCTGTGCCGTCAGACAGTGTGGAGGGTGTCAGTGCTCTCCTGTCGGTCAGACAGTGTGGAGGGTGAGAGTGCTCTCCTGTGCCATCAGACAGCATGGAAGGTGTCAGTGCTCTCCTGTCAGTCAGTCAGTGTGCTGTTAATAGCAGTGTTCAGAGGTCAGATGTTTGCATGTCCAGGCCTGGCAGGGTTCAGCACACAAGGCTGCACCAGGAACGCAGAAAGCAGAAGCTTCTCTCCTTCTGCCACATGTGGGCTGTGTTATAACAACTTTCTAGACTGTAAGTCTAAGCTGTGACCCTCAGGACCCTGCAGCATGCTGTGACCTCGAATCAGGTGACTTCTGGACCGCGCCATAATTAGCTGGAATGAATTATGTAAACAGCAAGGGGCCGTTGGGGGAAATGACCTGGAAAAAACATGGTTCCATCCGGGTGCGTACTGCCACAGGGTCCTCTCTCAACAGAGAGGGCACAACAGGGCCTATGTCAGTGCCACCCTCCATAAAAATATGTCATGCAATAAATAGCATATTTCACAAAATTTAACTAACGAAACATGCAAAGCACCTGAATACAGCTCCCCTCCTGAGATGTAATCAGAAGTTTCCTAATTCAGTTCCTCCACTGCAGTACGATTATAATTTATTCCCCTTTAACAATCTCTGAACTCCTGAAGACTAAAATTAATCCTCTCACTCCACAGTCTGAGAAGATTCAACCTGTTTTACTTTAATCATTCATCTATTCAAGTTACCTATTACTAGTTTAAGATAATGGATATATTATTTAAAGATTCATATGTTAAAAGGGGGCATATTATCACCAGTTATGTCACGCCTCACGGAGTACAGAGCGGAGACGGAAGCGCAGGAAATGGGTAGTCGGGGCAAACACGGGGTTTAATAGGCGCAGGACCAGCAGGGACAGGCAAAACATTGGGTAACATTACAATGACCGGACTGGGGAAACAAACGGAAACGCGGACTAAATACAATGGACTAATTGACAACAATCGGGAACAGCTGATAAACATGGGAAATCCACACGAGGTTGATGAGGGGGCGTGGCACACGAGAGGAACAGACAATCGGGGCATGACAGGACCCCCCCAAAAGCCGCGCACTCCGGGCGTGCCCAAGGGGAGCAGAGCGACGGGGACCGAGGACATGACGGAATCTGGGGAGACAAAAGGAACAATAACACAGAGGGACACAGAAAAGACACAGGGGGCACAAAAGGACCAACCAAAGACAAAGGCACTGAGGGACGAAGGGGAAGCACAGAGGGCACGAAGGAACAAGAGGGGGACAACAATGAAACAGGACGAGGAGTGAACACAGAGGCTAAGGGGTCCAAGGGCAGGGGGCAACAGGGAGCAGTGGGGACTTTTGGTGGACGAGAAGCAGGGCACGTGGGGGCAGCAGGCCTCTGCGAGGCCGGAACGGGGGCTGAGGGTGGTGAGGATGCAGGTAAAAGGGCTAGTGGAGGTGACAAGGAGGGAGTTGTGGGGAGAGCCTTGGGCAAGGGATCTGCAGGCCGTCGAGGGGACACCGGATGTCGGGCCGTGGCCGGCTGACCAGGTGGCCTGGATGAGGTCGGGGCCAACCGCCTAGCTGGAGCCTCGGGGGACCCTGCAGGGGCCACAGGGAGCTGAGGTGGGAGCTCGGGCGCTGCAGCGGGGAGCACAGGAGTCACTGGGGGGAGCACAGGTGATTGGGCAGCTGAAGCAGGGGCCGCGGGTGCCGCAGCAGGGGCCGCCGCAGGCGTCACGAGGACCTCAGTGGGCGCCGCAGTAACCGCCAACTCCGAGGCTGAGCAAGGGCCTCAGGGGGCGTAGCAGCAGCAGCAGGGGCCGCGGGCACCGCGGGGGGCTGAGCTGGGAGCTCAGGCACTGGAGTCATGGGGAGATCTGGAATCACGGGGAGCTGCACCGGGACCTTGGGCACCACAGCAGCAGCAGCGGGGACCGCGGGTGCCTCGGGGCACACTGCAGTGGGCACGGGAGTCACTGGGAGCACAAAGGGGAGCGCGGGGGCCTGCACAGGAGTCTCAAGGGGCACAGGAGTCACAGGGAATGCTGGGAGCTGCACAGGGGACGGGGCAGGAGACGCAGAAATGGCCTTGGGTGGCGCACCAGCCGGGGGCGCCAACTCCAAGCCAGCAGGGGGTAGTGCAGCTGAAGGCACCACGACCACAGGGGGCATCGCTGCCACTGCAGGAGGCACAAGAACAGCCTCTGGTGGTGTGCCAACGAGGGGCGCAGGAGCCTTGGGGAGCACTGCAGGGAGCACAGGAGCCACGGGGAGCACAGGGGCCACAGGGAGCGCTGGGGGCCACACAGGGGACTGGATAGGCGTCACGCCAGCAGGGACCTCGGATGGCAGGCCAGCAGCAGGCGGCGGCACGAGCGTGGCAGCAGCAGGCAGAGGCACGGACAGGGCAGGCGAGACGGGCTGCCCGGGCAGGACAGGAGAGACGAGCTGCCCGGGCAGGACAGGAAGGCCAGCAGGGGGTGCCTCAGGCATCCTGCCAGCAGGAGGCGCCTCCTCCTCTGGAGGGGCCTCAAGTGGCGCGCCAGCAGGGGGCACCGCAGCAACCAAAACCTCAAGTGCCTCTGGGGACACCACAGGAGCAGGAACCTCTGGGACAAAGGCAGAAACTTCAGGGGCCTGAGCAGGGGGTTGTGCCTCAGGTGCAGGCACAGTATCCCCTGCTGGGGAGGCCTGCTCCGCTCTTAAGCAGACCAGCCTCTTCAGGGTCTTCTTTGCCCAGGTAAGCTGCTGGAGCAATTAGCATGGTTGCTCCAGTGGTTGGTTGGGGGTCACTAACAGTGTGGTGGGGAAACTGGAAAAGGTTGCCTGAGCCTCCCACAACAGCAGAACAAATTGAGTGCGTGAAACAAAATTGTATTAATTCAGCAGGTCTTTTTGGAGCTGATGTGTTTCTTTTGGGTCGATGTTATCTTTATCAGATCTATTCCTTGATTTGGTTCTATTGTAAACTAAAGGTAATAAAGGCAACTTCTGAGGCTAATGAGATTGCATTGTAATTAGTGTCGCACTCAGCGGAATGCTCCCTAACTATGTGATCAAATGGGAGTCAAAGCAAAACAAGTTTGTTGCAAAATAAACCGTGGAATCAAGAGTTTTTTCTACTGACCCAAACAATCTTTTTCAAGCGCTAGTTTTGTAACAATACAAATGCATTAGCATGTGCATCAAGCCAGAAGATTGCAAGGCAATTCATCCATTTCCTCTACCTATTCAGGGTCCAGAGCCAATCTAAGATGCAGGGAATGACACAGGATGGGACACCAACCCATTGCAGGGCATATGCACAGAACAATCACTCAAACTCCAGTCACACCTGTGGATAATCTGGTAATTAGAATTCACTTCAGGATGACCGTGGGAGAAGTCAGAGAACTCAGAGGAAACCCCAAAATATCATGGAGAGAGCATGCAAACATCACACGCTTGGAGCCAAGACTTGAATCCTGGTCTTGGAGGTGTGAAGCCACAGTGCTAACCACTGCACTACCCATAATGTGTTTCACAATAAACAAAACCCAGCCATCCATGCAAACAGAATACATTTACTATAGATGCACTATTGTTGAGGAAAAAGCAAAACAAGCAAAAACAATATAAGCGATAAATGAGAAACATATATTAAACTATACATCTACATTTTTGTAATGAATAAAAATTCATAAAAAATAATAAAAGCACTCCACTGTCTGCAGAAGCTGCTCTCAGCAAGGGTATATCCCAGAATACACGTCCCCTACATTGATTGGCTATGTTGTTAACGGTGCTTTATGGAAGAAGTGGGGGCAGCCAGATCTCTGAAGGAGAAGAACAAACATCTCCCTGATCAAAGCGTTTGAGGTTTGAAGTCAAAAACCAGGATGTACTGGAGATTCATTTTCTTTGCTACCATTAAAGCATATCATGCTATTAAAGATGTCTGGTATCCAATTTGTCAAACAGGGCTAAGTGATCCTCAGCATGTTAAGCATCTTTAGCTAATTATTCTTGGGGTGCACAGGCAGGCTCTTTACATTACTAGCGGATAGCTACTGACCACCAGTGTGTGAGGTCCATCCCTTTATTTAATAGGGGAAACTACTAACCAACAGTGTGTGAGGTCTGTCCCTTTATATTAACAGGGGACAGGTACTGACCAGTAGTGTGTGAAGCCTGCCCCATTATATTAACAGGGGAAAGCTACTAACCGGCAGTGGGTGAGGTCAGGCAGATGGGCTCTAAACAAAACCCAAAATCAGAATCAGAAAAAAGAACTGAGTAGACAAGCAAAGCAGTGCACGCCAGGTAAGCCAAGGCAAGCACAGGAAACCACCCAAAAGTTCACTTGACCAGTGTAGGCATATATATATATATATATATATATATATATATGAACCAGGTCGCAGTAGAGCTATGAGCTGGGTGTTGTGGAAGTGCCAGGCAGGGTGTAGGATTGAATTTCACTGACAGAAGAGTGATTATTATAACAAAAAGCAGCAGAGTGCAAAATGAAGTTTAAGAAAATAAGTACATATGAAATATAAAATTGTGCATTGTGTATCTCTTTTGTTCTACAGCTGCCAAACAGCAAAGGTTTGTTTTGGAATCAAAACAATAGAGAGAGATGGAACTGCTTCAAAGAGATGCAGGCTTATCCAGCGCTCCAGTCTGTCCAGTCTGTCACTTACTGACATTTCCGTGGTTAGCTGTCCTTCTAAATCAGGGAATGTGACAAGCGGCTATGGGATAGTCCCACTAACCACATGGCAGGAGCTACTGTCACTCTGGCTATGCCAGCGTACTGTGCCTCGCAGATGTTAATCAGAGAGGTTGTGCTCCGCAAGCCGTGATTCATCTCCACCCAGTCAGCTCGCCAGCTCAGACTGCTTCCCAGGGTGCTGGATTGAGTGCTACTTTCTTGGTTTGCCATTCAAGCAATGATGCCAATAATTTCCATTTAACTGGACACAAAGCACGCTTTGCTTATAATGTATCATTTCACGTAGTTCTTTATTGTCTTTATTTTAAAATTCGCATTATTTCTGGGGAAAACTTTGGTGGCGTCATTTTAACTTTCTTTGACCTTTAAAATTTGTTCTACACTCAGAATTTCCCTGGGTCAGCCCCCGTCTGACTCTGCCCTTCACGTCTCTTCTCAGTTTGGCCAGCAGGTGCTGCTGGCCGTCCTGTCCTCCTCCCTGTCTCTTGCCATCCTGTCCTCCTCCCTGTTTCTTGCCCTTCAGCCCCAGTGTGCCTAAGTCCTCATTGGCTTGGGCATAGTGCAGAGGCTGTAACCGTCTGCTCATGATTTCAATGCCAGCCTCCAGTTTATTTGTATTTATTGGGTTTTTGTTCCCAATTGTTTATTATTTAGTGTGTTTCCCTGTTTTAGGTTTTCCTAATGTTTGTTATTTTCTTAGTTCTCCCTCCAATGGTGCACCCTCCTTGTGTTTAAGTTCTATCTTTGTTTTTGTCCCTTAAAATTTTGTTCTAGCCTTGTATTCCTCGTGTTAGATTAATGTTTTCTAGTTTTTCTGTTAACTTTCCTAGTTCTGTGATTATCCCAGTTCAATACTTGCTTCTGTTGCTTATTATTTTGTGTTCTGTTTGATTGGTTGTCTTGGTGATGCTTCACTCATACGTTCTCATTAGCTCTGTTTAGTTTGTGTATTTAAGTTTCTGTCTTATCTCTTTTCCCCAGTAAGTTATCATGTTATGTTCCTCTGTGTTGGTTCCTCTGTTCCTTTGCCTGTACTTGCTCCCAGTGTCTAGTTCCCTGATCTTGTTTCTTTGTGGTTTCTTGCAGTTAGTCCTGTTTGTCCCCCGTGTGTTCAATTTTATTCAATAAACCATTGTTTGTCTTGGAGCTGCTAGTGGAACATCATCTTTTTCCTAGCTGCGCTGTGATAGGATTATTATAGAAGTTATTGCACCTAGAGAAATGGCCAGCCTAAAATATTAAAACATGAAATACCAGATACGGATATGAGTTACATTTGAAATTTGGTTCTGATATAGTAATCGAGTTCAGAAGAAACTTACTGAAGATTATGTGAGGCACAGTTAGTTTTCCCTAAGATCTGGTAGAGAACTGATCAGGCTAACCAATCCCCTTGTAGTTATTCCATCTGCTGCTGGCTCACACCTCACATGCAATAAAGTCTGAAAGGATTAGAACACATGCTGCATTTTAAGTACTTCTTTCTATCTACTGACACAGTTTAGCTTTTAAAAGTTTTCCCATTCCAAAGTGCAAGGGAAAACCAGGATAATTCAAACTTTGTCAGAAATTTAACACAGAAATTAAGGATTATTCTGCTTTTTTAATCTTTATTTTTTCTGTGATGATCGTATTTTTAATACCAATGCTTGTATCTAGTTTGTAGTAGCGTTGCATAACCCTTGTTCCTAGGCTGTGTCCAAATTCAGTGGCTGCATCGAAGGATGCAGTCCACATAACCTTTGAAGGTCTGTGTAATGAATCTTGGGAAAACCTGGGGCTGCGAAGGATGCAACAGGTGGATCCTTCACAGCTCAGCAAATGAAGGATGCAAAGAACAACGACCATCAGCCATGTTGTGTGTTTAGTTGTTTAGCATTTTGGAGATATTTGAGGTTTAGATGATCCGTAAACACTGTAAATAGATATTTTGCTCCCTCTAGCCAATGCCACCGATCCTTCAATGCCAGTTTAATGGCCAACAGTTCCTGATTACCCACATCATAGTGTAGCTGTCGCCAGGAAATTGATGCTTGTGCATGCATTTAATATTTATTTGTATTTTGTTCAGTGAATGTATTTTGATTTATTTTGTTGGCAACATGTTATTATTTGTAATATTATTTGTAAAAGGTTTAATTTAGAGTGTTTCTTGTAATAGTGCCTCCTACTGTTCAGCGGAACAAGCTATTTACGTAGTCACATGACCTAACGTAATGAGTAGCGGAAGGAAGGCCAGGTTAGCAAGCAGAGTGAACAACAGCTAAGAAAAGAAAATCAAAAAAGGATTGAAAGAAGGATGTATGCAGTAATGTCTCCTAACTGGTCAGAAGGAGCGCACAGTATGTCATTGTTTTGCCTTTTCTTGTTTTAATATGTATGTTTAAAATGTATGTTCGTTGAGTTTGCGTTGTCTTGTATACATAGTAGAAGCATGTAGATTGCTTATTTAAGACCTGCAAATGATCATTGTATGTGTAATTGTAGAAGAATTTTGTAGAGATGAAGTTGTAATGGTGATGTTTTTTTCTTTTATTTTAATTTCAGTTTTTTACGGTGTTTCATGGTGTGATTCGTTATGTCGATGGAAGATAAATAAATAAATAAAATTATCACCAAAACATCAGTTGAATCGTGAACTAACTTCTGACAGAAGACAATATTAGGAGCCGTTACACATAGTTTGTTTTTGCGGGGGAAACTTCGAAAAGTGAGCACATGGGTGATGCTGGCCAGATTCCTTGCATCATTGCAAGAGGACGGCTCCTACCCTCGCATCGGATGCGTCCACTTCAACTTCAAAGGGTTGTTCTGGGTCAGATTGTTGTTGTACAGGCTCTCTGCAAAACAGCCCCTTCAACCTACAGAATGGGGCTCCCATTTCCGGTGTCCACCTCAGAACAGTGCCTATTATTTGGAGTAGGGAGGTCAGTGGCGCTGCTTACAGAACTGAAATTTCTAATGAATCGACAGTAAAAATTTTATAGACATTGTAATTCCTATACCGTTCTTGGTGGGGACCACTCATGGACTGCTTTGATAATCTCTTTACCCATTCATACAGCATCTGATTGAATCCAAGGAAATGAAGAGGAGAATGGTGAAACTCATATCTCAAATCTCCAAGGAGGGTGAATAAACTAGGATATCTTCGATGTACACTATGACAGTTAATGAACCTCATCAATACTGAATTTATAAATGTCTGAAATATCAATACTTTATCGATCCTCGTGGGGAAATTGTCTTTACAACTCCCTCTGCTTGCTCTATTTTGTAGAGTAAGTTGTCCACAAAGGGCATAGTGGCCCATCTGACCCATAGTGGCACCTCAGGAGGGTTAAGGGCCCTGCTCAATGATCCACAGAATTGCTGAGGCTGGGTTTGAACCAGTTTCCTTTTGATTACAGACACACAGGCTTAGTCCATTGAGCCAAAAATGGAGAAACTATCAGCTAATTCATAAGGCATTATGAGATAACAAACCGCACTTCTGATTCCCCGAGGAATTTCTCTGGATGTTCCTTGATATACAAAATTAAGAATGCTTTACATAGAGTCAGGGAGCCACCATACTTGTTGGACATTGCCACTGGCATGTTGACTGCAGCTCACAGTGGAAATGGTGGGAGGTCGACTGGTTCCGTTCTCCCTTCCAGGAGCTGATTCACTAGATCAGTGAGCTGCCAAACTCTTAGGTGGTGTGAAGCTGCTGCCTATGTATGTCCATTGGGTCCATCTTAAAGTGAAGTATTCTGTTACACAAACAAGACAGGAGAGTCACTTGTGGGATTTTATTAGGGAAGATGTGCAATCAGGATCCAAGTCAGCAGGCAAGAATGAGGTTGGGGTCGTGAAGCAGTTAAGATCAGTCCTACGATTACACATGGGAGGTGGGGCAGCAGTGCAGGGCAGAACAAAAGGGCAGGTGGGTTGGGAACAAGCAGGTCAGAAGCAGGCAAGGCAAGGCAAAAGACAAGCTAGAGAGAACACTCCGTAAGGCGCATCAGACAACGGCAATACTTCGCACTGGTAGTGCACATGTTCCATAATTTCATACCCAGGAGTGTGCATCTAATTGAAGGGTCCCATCCTACTGGTAGCTGAAATAATTTGAGGAATTAACTATGATCAGTTTATATTCTTCTTATTTTTTGTTCGTTAGCCAAGGTACAGGTATATGCGAGATAAACTACATTGATGCAGGGGCAGAGCTATGAGTGGGCCTGATTTTTTGCATATTGTAGGTCCACCCAATCAAACAGCTAGAGTTGTTTTAATCGCAAGTGTCTGAGTATGAAAATTACAGGACGGGAAGTACTGTAGTGAGCGTGAGCGGGTTGAGGGGGATACCTTTCTTTAGCCCTCTCTGAAGAAAGCTGGAGTAGTATCAATGCCCAATATTGGGATGAAACATTAGACAGTTGTGACCTTATGAGCAAATGATGACAAACCGAACATTTAAACCCATTTATTTGATAATTACAATGTGCAGAGGACGTTCATCTCTGTATGAAGCCATCACCTGCAGTTTTAATTCATTACTTTCATTGGGTCCTGGATTGATCAGTCATTGAGTGGATAACTCAACAGCTATTAATTATTGATGTCCAATGATTATTTACTTAATTAATCATTTCCCGGAGTTTCACAGGTATGTCAGGAGATGTAAATTGCTGAATTTTAAGTAGAGATACTTGTTTTTTGAATGTGCTGACATACTGATATGTAGAGGCCAGTTAAAAATAATACTCTTTCTGGATTGTGGTTACAGTGATTGTACACCATTAACAATTAACCGTTTAACTGTCATCATGTGAAAGTGAGTTTGGTGAAAATACTTTAAAGAATAAATAAAGTTTGCGGTTAACAATGCTAATTTTACATTCAACACAGTTCTTAATCGCAGCCATAATGCCTTTTATGTTTCACTAAACAACCCGCTGCTTTTGTGCATTGTGGTGTTTTCTGTGAACGTTAAAGTTCATCATCAATTAAACTTCCCTCGACCCACATTTGTTGTTGAATAATACAAAATGCTAACAATTTGTGGGGAAAAATATCACACTTTACTCTGAATGCACACAAGCCTGCCCTACATAATGTATCGTCCATGAATATAGTACATTTTGGTGAGAAAAAAATAACTAAATTATAGCTTCTGAAGTATGGGATAGTTATAGAATTTGTTTTCTGTTGATATGTATTGATAAAATAATTCTATAAAATAATGTATAACTCACATTTGCATCAGACTATAATTCAGTGGACATATTTGATGTTTCATATTGACATCTGTTATCTTGTTATATTTTCTTAGATCTGTAGGTGGCGTTCAGATGAAATCTTAATCAACATAGTTTTTGAGAAGGGTGATTTGGGTTATGTGCCTCTGGGTTTCACAATTTCCCGTTTACAACTCCCTGCTTCTCATTTATAATGCAGCTTAAATGGAATCATCTGAACACAGACAGAGACTGAAATTATTCAAAGCCCCCTTTTTAAATTATGCGTCAGTTACATTTTATATATAATGGTCTCCATGAATAGGATTGTCCTGATGAGGGTCACAGGGAAGCTGAAGTCCAGGAAATGGCTGAACAGCTCTGAATAACATTTCTACAAAACTATCCAGGATCCAACAATCTCTGCTGGCTAATCCACATGGTGTTAGTGTTAATAATAATCATAGGAACTATTAATCAAAACATTATATCATTCATTCATATATAAGCTATGGTAACGGATAACAATTTGGATATCAAGGCAAAATGGGAATTGGAGATGAATGCCATAGCTTTGGATAAACATTTGGAATCACCATATAGAGAGCCCATTTGGAAGGGATTTAAATGGAAGGTAAAGATGGACACCTCTTATCACATCAAAATATGCTTATATCTCAGAGCAATGTCACATCAGTGCTGGGGGATGTGCTGGAAAGCCCCACATGCATCTTCTGGGACTGTCTACAATTATCAGAATATTGAGAAAACATATGAAATTAAACTGACAAATGATTAGATACAGAACCATCTTACTTTATATTAGGAATATTACTGACAGAAGTATGTGAGTGGGACAGTCATCCTGAGTCCTCCTTCTCATCTCTAAGATGATGTATAGGAATGGACAGTCGTCCAGAGAGTCCTCCTTTTCATCTCTCAGATGATGTATAGTATTGGGACAGTCATCCTGAGTCCTCATTCTCATCTCTAAGATGATGTATAGGAATGGGACAGT
>JAABNX020000040.1:25347749-25360079 GCA_015163995.2 Mormyrus lacerda
GGGACAGTCATCCCGAGAGTCCTCCTTCTCATCTCAAAGATGATGTATAGGAATGGGACAGTCATCCCGAGAGTCCTGCTTTTCATCTCTAAGATGATGTATAGTATTGGAACAGTCATCCTGAGTCCTCCTTCTCATCTCTAAGATGATGTATAGGAATGGGACAGTCATCCCGAGAGTCCTCCTTCTCATCTCTAAGATGATGTACTGTATAGGAATGGGACAGTTGTCCCGATTCCTCCTTCTCATCTCTAAGAGGATGCATATGAATGGGACAGCTGGGCAGCATGGTGGTGTAGTGGTTAGCACTGCTACCTCACATATCTTTGGCATAGGTTCATGGATCCATGTGTGGAGTTCGCATGTTTTCGCTGTATTGTCATGAGGTTTCCTCCCATAATCTCTAAGAAGATGACTAGTGTTTCTTAGCTGAGGCTGCAAACTCCCACAGTAACACAGTGGAGGGAGAAAGTTAAGGATGTTCTTTACACCAAACATAAATTAAATGTTACAATTAAATACAAGCCTATTCTTGAAGAAATGGTTCCCCGTTTGACATTTTTCAATGAATGTAACTTAAGACATTTCTTTTCCTGTATTGTAAAAGTAAAAAGGATATTAATCTATTTTCTATATGGTTTTGGAGGAATATTGTTCATAAGCAGTCAGAATTCTCAGGGCAGGTAGGCTCTTATAACTTCCGGTTATAGTTTTTTTGGTTGTCTGGGCAGCAACCGGATCTTGCTCTCTCAGTTTTTTCTCTCTGTGTGGTGAATAAAAAGTGCTTCGTCACTTTCATGGACTGAGGATCTGCCATTTGTCTTTTCCTCTCGCCACATTGGTGACCCTGACATCTCCTTGTACGTGTTCGAGACTTCTCTCAGCATGACAGCTAACATGAAATGTTGCTGTGTGGTTTGCACAGGCTGAAGCCCAGTTCGCCGTCTGGGGCATCACGCAGGACGACACAACATACTATTATGTTGTTGCTGCACTGGACAACACCACAGCATCCCAGGTGGTTAGCTTTCTACAAGATCCCCCAGTGGACGGCAAGTATGAAGCTTTTAAATCGCATCTGCTGGTGACTTTCGAGTTGTCGGAGCCGGAGCAGGCGCATCGGCTTCTTGCCTTGCCCTCCTTGGGAGATCAGAAACCATCCGAGCTTATGGACCACATGCTGTCTTTGCTAGGCAGACATCAGCCCTGTTCTATTTTTCGCAAGCTATTTATGCAGCGGATGCCGGCTCCCGTTCACTCAGCCCTAGCAAGCTCCACCACTTACAGATTTCCGCAAGTTGGCGAGAGAAGCAGACAGAGTTTACATTGCCAGTCGGCAGTTCTGTGCCATGCTGGACAGCATAGTACCGGCTGATTTCACTTTTTCTGCCCCTGGTTTCATTGCTGCAGCTCAGCGTGACTCTAAGTCCAATCACTGTTTTTACCATGCCCGTTTTGGTGCGCGCGCCAAGAAATGCATCCCGCCCTGCTCCTTTAAAGCCACCGGGAAACCACTTGTAGCTGCGCTGGGCGCTGGACGGCAAAGCAGTCTGCTATTCGTTGAAGACTCCATTTCTGGCTGGCGTTTTCTGTGCGACACAGGCGCTTTTGTGAGCGTCCTCCCTGCCTCACAGCTAACAGCACTTCGATTGAAACTTTTGGCAATCGGCCAGTAGACCACTGTTTTCACGGACAGCGTTTCTGATGGGTTTTTCTGTTGGAGTCTGTTTCCACTCCATTGTTAGGGGCTGACTTTTTGTGTGCTAACAATTTGCTAGTGGATGTTAAAAATAAGCGCCTGGTAAACGCAGAGACTTTTTGCTCTTTCCCTTGCACACTCAGCGGGGCTGGCCCTTCCAACCTATCTGGTGTTTTTGCTTCAGCTGATGTTTTCCAGCACCTCCTAACAGAGTTTCCCACCCTCACTGCACCCACCTTTTCCGCATCCTCAGCGAAACACTGTGTGGAGCACCACAATACCAAGGCAGGCCCGACAGTGCATGCCAAAGCAAGGCACCTAGACCCTGAGAAAGTCACTAAGGAGGAGTTTGCCATGTTGGAGCGTTTGGGGATTGTTCGGCATTCTGACAGCCCCTGGTCTTCTCCTCTCCATATAGTGCCCAAGCCTGGGGGTGGCTGGTGCCCCTGTGGGGACAATAGACACCTTAATGATGCGACTATCCCTGACCGGTACCCTGTTCCACACATTCAAGATTTCTCTGCCCGTTGGGCAGGCACTCTCATTTTCTCTAAGGTGGACCTGGTTAGGGGATACCATCAGGTTCCAGTACACCCCCAGGACATCCCTAAAACCGCTGTTGTTACACCTTTTAGTCTGTTCGAGTTTCTTAGGATGCCTTTTGGGCTCAAGAATGCAGCTCAAACTTTCCAGCGTTTGATGGACAGTGTTGTGCGGGACATGCCTTTTCTGTTTAGATGACATTTTAATTGTCAGCACCAGTTTGGACGAGCATTTGATTCATCTTCGGGCATTTTTTGCACATCTCAGTGCTCACAGATTAACTGTGAATGTTACCAAGTGTCAGTTTGGTGTCCATTCTATTGATTTTCTTGACTACCGCATTACCTCAGAGGGGGCGGTGCCTCTCCCAGAAAAAATTGCTTTCACGTCAGCAGCGTCAGCTGGCGTTCATTTCTGAATTCACCACTGACATCCATCATGTTGCTGGCAAACACAATGTGGTGCCTGATTGCCTTTCACGTTCAGTGGTTGGTTCTGTCCACCTTGGTCTGGATTATGCGCTAATGGCAGTGGACCAGGCAGCTGACAGTGGGATTCAGGGGCTACGGTCTGCTGACACTCCAGGGTGTGCCCTTTGGTGATGCCTTACTACTTTGTGATGTCTCAAAAGGAACTACGCGGCCTGTTGTGCCGCATGGTTGGCAGCGTTGGGTGATGCTGTCCATAGCCTTTCCCATCCTGGCCGCAAGGCATCACAAAAGCTGCTTTCGGCTAAGTTTGTTTGGTTTGGGTTGAAAAAGGATGTACGTGATTGGAACACTTCTTGCCTTGCTTTTCAGCGCTCTAAGATCCAGCTGCACACCAAAGCTCCCCTGGCACATTTTGCTGTTCCGGTGCATCGATTTGATCATGTCTACCTTGATCTGGTTAGTCCGTTGCCACCATTCCGTGGTTACACACACCTTTTAACAATCATTGATCAGACAACCCGCTGGCCAGAGGTGGTTCCTTTAGCCTCCATGGCAACAGCAGATGTGGCTTGGGCTTTCATTAACTCTTGGGTCTCTCGTTTTGGGGTGCCTGCCGACCTGTTGTCTGCCCGCGGACTGCAGTTCACATCCGAACTATGGGGTGCACTTGCTCGTGAGCTAGGGATCACTCTGCACCACAGCACCGCTTATCACCCGCAAGCTAACGGGTTGTGTGAGCACTTTCATCGCTCTCTGAAGGCTGCTCGTGCATCTCTTCAGGGTGCTTCTTGGTCTGACAGGTTGCAGTGGGTTTTGCTGGGTTTGTGGACTGCTCCAAAGGCCGACCTGCAGACTTCCTCTGCAGAGTCTACGGACAGCCCTTGCGGCTACCTGGTGACTTTCTGCCAGATGCGTCAGTTCCTTGTTGGGCCTCACAGCAGCGCTCCGCTTTTCGGGGCACTGCGTCTACTTTTGGTCCAACACCCACGTCGCATCATGGTTTCCCGCGTTCTCATATTCTCCCGAATCTGGCGGATGCTAAATTTGTTTTTGTTCGGCATGATGCCCATCACAATCTTTTGCGCCCCCCCTGGGATGGGCCTTTTCGTGTGTTGCAGCCTGGGGACAAGTTTTTTGTTTTGGAAATGGGTGGTAAGGCCAACTGCATTGCTGTGGACCGTTTGAAGCCGGTCCACTTTATTGCTCCAGTGTCGCTCGGCTAACTTTTTTGTAGGGGGCATCTGCGTGGTTCAGTTCCATCACCAATCCTGGCCCTGGCCCCAGTTGTGCCTGCTTCTGTGGGTGGTCCTGTGAGCAGGTCAGGGCGGGTGATCAGACCCCCTAAGAAGTGGGATCCTCTGCCTCTGTGAATTCTGGGGGAGCCTGTGTAGCAGGTTCATAGGCAGTCAGAATTCTCAGGGCAAATGGGCTCTTATTCTGAAGGCTTGCTCGACTTCCGGTTATAGTTTTTTTGGTTATCCGGGTGGCAACCGGATCTTGCTCTCTCGGTTCTTTCTCTCTGTGTGGTGAATAAAAGGGGGATCCCTTGCATGGACTGAGCATCTGCCTTTTGTCTTTTTCCTCTCGCCACAATATCATCATTTACGCTTGAGTTTTGAACATGGTAGCAACATATGGGCATCCAGGCTAACCCCTAAACCATTTATGCCTGTATTGTATCAATGAAAATGTGATTGTATTATATGATTGCACTGGATAAAGACTAATAAAAACAATTTTAAAAATCGTGTACATGAATTATGGTGGCCAGTGATCATCCAGAGAAAAGTAAATTCTGGTTAGGGTTCTCTGGGAGATGGTGTCATGTCCCACGAGTGGCGAGCAGGTAAGGGAGGAGAGAGCAGCCAGGTTTATGGTGAAACAGGGGTTTATTGGACGGACAGGTAACCACAGCAGGCATTGACGGGGATAGACAACAATACAATCACGGATCTAACAGAACTGAACTCAGACATGGGCTAAATACACATGACAAGCTGGCAGTAACACGAAACAGGTGAGAACAATCAGGTAGGAACCCGAGGTAACGAGGTAGGCGTGGCATACACGAGGATTGGACAGAGCTGGGCGTGACAGATAGTAACTATATTTTAATTTTCCACATTTTGTAGGTAGAGTTTATCAGGCTCTTGTAATTAAATAAGAAACTAATAAAATGTCAAAGTTTCCAGACAAGACTCTAATTCAGTGACATGAGATCATAACTCGATATTTTGTGGTATTGTGTGTATTACAAAAACACTTCCCAAAAGCAAAATAAGACGGAGATTAAAACTGATTCAGTCTGGCATAGCCTGCAACTGAGGAAAATGTTAGGACACATAATCTGTGTAAACATTGAAAAGTAATTAGAAAATTACAAGTGCCACGTGTTTTCACCATATGCTGCAAAGATTCTGGCTCAGTAGATTAGTTTTCTTGGCTGGTAAGATGCTTGTTGTACCAAAATCTGTGTGTACTGTAACACACATCTTGCACTATCCATAATGCATTCAAATAGCAAAATGAACACATTGTCAGTTTGTATAGTGTACTACAGTAGGCGAACTGTAGCACTGAGATATAAAGTATGTTACAGCCATCAGCTTGAACCTGACCAAAACTGTGGACAATATTTCTTTTACCTTATTCACGTCAGTCGCTTTTGCTTTAAAGACAGTAGAACACCCGCAATTTTTAAATTACGTAATTTAAAATTTTTAATATTCTGAACTGCTCTGAAACACGTTACATATACAAAATGAGTCTAGAATTGAAGAGGGAGTACGAAACATCTAACAGAAGGCACTCTTTCCAAATCCATCCTTATGAAAGTGAAGACACAAGTGAGCTTGTTATAAACCATTAAAATAAACATTCAACCTGCTAACCTCAGGCACTATCAGCTATTTTTTTTACATACTTACATCTTAATTATAGATCAGAGCTTGACCACGTTTCCATCCTAAGAAACCAGGCTCACATCTGGCACCACACAGAGACTTAGCCTCCAGACTGTTCCTCTCACTAATTAAAGGGTATTAGAATACCATAAATGTTGCGCAAAACCCATGCCATGATGAAGTTCAATTGGTCTGTCTCTTAATTTTTACCATGCTCTAGCTGTAAGGCCCTTTGCAAGAGGTTTTGGACTGAATGCTAAAAAAGAAAAAAATGAAAGACACAATAATTTCTCTTTATTTTTGTTGATTGTAGCAAATTTGGCTCACTCCTTATAAGCTGCTTAAACAGCAAAAAGAAGCATTTCTTTCTATGGAAAACAATATTTTGATTCTTATTCCGTATGTGAAATACGCACAGCTAGCTAGACAGTTTAAGGCATTAGATATGATTCTCATCCACATTGTATCTGTTTTTATCCCAATATCCTGTTTCTGATGCAGATCTGCATTTTCATATTGTCCTTTGTGCAAGAACAATGACTTCATTGTTTTGATACGTATTCCATTTGGATACATTGTTCAAGCCTTAAAAAAATAACTTCAGATGTCTTTCTTTCTGTGGATTTGGTCACTACTCCTTATATCATAAGTAAAGCCAGAAGTGCAGATGGTTATAATACACTCAGGAAGCACTGGATGGAATTTGTCATATGATATAAAATATTTTTGGGAACAATAAGCCCTGGACACCCTGTGCCTCCAGCAGCAAAACCTTGTAAGCCCAAGAGGACACTTAAATACTAAATATAATGTCATTTTTGGGTCTTCATGCTAGATGATAGCAGGAAGTTTTGAATATGAGGGTCAAACCTTGACTATGGTCAATGCAAAGGGCGTGTCAGCAGAGAGCACAGCTGCTGGTGATGAACTGCAGGGTGTTATTAATCCTAACAGGTTCTCTGCTGTCTCACACCTCTGGGGCCTGGGTTCGAGTCTCTGCCTGGGTTACATGTGTGTGGAGTTTGCATGTTCTCCCCGTGCCGTCGTGGGGTTTCCTCAGGGTACTCTTGTTTCCCCCCACAGTCCAAAGACATTCTGAGGCTGATTAGAGTTTATACATTGTCCGTAGGAGTGTGTGTGTGCATGAATGTTGTGTGAGTGTGCCCTGCTATGGGCTGGCCCCCTGTCCAGGGTTGTTTCCTGCCTCGTGCCCATTGCTTCCGGGGTAGGCTCCGGACCCCCCGCGACCCAATTGGATTAAGCGGGTTGGAAAATGGATGGATGGCTATGTATCCTCCCTGAAGATCAAGGATCTTCCATCTGGAGGTCTGTTTACTATTTAGGTAATGCTTTACTAGTTAAGTATAAATTATTAAAATACAGATGACCTCTCATACTTAATTATATCCACAAAAATATTCTTTATTTTGAAAAGGTATCTCCTATATAAAATATCATTATTAGTTTTTCTTAATATTTGTATTCATTCTAGTATGCATATACCTGTATGTGCACACACAATACATGTTACACCACTTCTGAAATAAGCTGTTATTTGAGCCGTCAAGACCTTCCTGTTACAGTATCTTTAATGAGTCATTCTCTCCTCTGACCTCTTTCATTAACGAAGTGTTTTCAGCAACAGAAACCACATTGGCTTCATTGTTCATCATACCATCCAGTTTGTGCATAGTATGAATATCTCAAGAGGGTGGCTGTTCCTGAGATTCTATGACCACCAGTAATAATCACACCATGTTAAAAATCACTTAGATCACGTGTCTTGACATTGTGATCTTTAGCTAAAGAGTAACTAAACTTCTTGACTCTGTCTGGTTGCTGCATTAATCAAGTTGCAACCACATAATTTGCTGTGTGGTGCAACAGTTTGAGTTAACTCAACCTAATGAGGTGGCCTCAGAATATGTGTGAGCAGTAGTGGCTTAACAGTTAGGGAAGTGCACTTGTAATTGAAAGATTGCAGGTCGGAAGCAAGGTACCACTGAGGTACCCTGTATAAGGTACCACCCCCAAGCACTGCTCCCCGGGTGCTGAATTAGCTGCTCCCTGCTATGTTACATATGGATTAAATGCAGAGAATGCATTTTGTTGTGGTGTGTCAACAATGACAACTAATCTCTAAAAATTCAAATATTAAATATAGTACACTTATGTTACATTATTTAATTTGAAAATTAAACATGAAACATTCATGAATCCAATCTGAACCAAGCTTTCAACAATACTCTGACAATATAAAAAATGTATCCCTGTTTTTCTCTTCTGACCCTGAGTGCTGAAAAGTAGCATGTGAGCTTTACAGGATGTGAGAAAAACAGGAGTGCTTAAATATTCAAGCCAAGATGAAAGAGCAAAGTTCTGCTTTTTGGAAGTAATTCACCTATCAAACTAAAAGGAATGTTGTTTCAGCTTCAAAATGTCCACTTTTGCACTCCATAGAGTTCAGCATACTTAATGAAAACATACTCTTTGAGAAGTATCAGTCCTTTTCCAAGAATAAAAACAAACGAAAGTCATGTAATTACCAGTCACCTCACACCCCAGTTGAAGTTTTAGTTATTTTATTTCTAGGAGTAGATTAAAAGTTGTAGAGCTATTTTATGTGTCTGGTATTTAGAGAATCATACATGGTGAAGGCTACACAGTGAACATTCTATATTAATGCCCTTACAAATGCTCCAGGCGTTATTAATGGCTAACTAAAGGCAATATACTGGGTCGTGTTTTCTCAAATCCATGTAGGTGGAAAGATAAACAAACCGTGACTTTAGTTAAATGGTGTTTAAAAACTGTAGCAGAAAATATTTCACATTTGTTTTTATTTTACTTTATTTAGTTTTATTTTCAAAAGCTGTACAGTATTTATAGTTATTGTTTCATTTATTTGTTTTATTTGAGATTTTAAGTGTCTTATTTTATTTCAGTTTCTGAAAATGTTTTTTTTTATAGTTTTAGTTTTATTTTATGCTATGGTGACCTGGAGTTAGCATATTGTCCATTGGTGGGAATGGTACATGTGTTTGTGTGTGTGTGAGTTAAGTACAGGGGAAAGTGGAGTAAGATGAGACGGTGGCTAAGTTGACTCACCCCTTGTATCTAACTGTGCATATTTTTGGTCATGTAACCATAAATTCAGGAAGCATTCATCATTTCTGACTTTAAACAGAAAAATGTGTTTTGCTTTTCAAAGTCAATTTACTACATGTCAGGAATAATGAGTGTTATTCCAAAACACATTTTTCTAGGTGTTAAAACAAATATTATTTGTGTTGTTGATCTGATAATGTACTTTACTAAAGATTAGCCTGAACTGCTACTGTGAGCTAGACCAGTTTTTCCAAAATGGTGGCTATGCGGCAAAGTGAACCAAGGGTCGTGGGGTAAATTGAGTCTTCAAGTCAACAAAGTGCAATTATTGCTCTGAAGTAGTACTACACAACTGGTTTGGTTTTTCATATGTTGACCATTGTAGACAAGGTATCATGCTAAGAACATACAAGCGGAAAACCAATCCCGTGAAGAGATGGAGAGAGTAGCTGTTCATGTAAAAAGGGGAAAATTCATCAAATCAGTGGAAAATTACCAAAATATTGACAAGTCAACACTGAGCAGATACATAAAAAAGAGGGTGTCAAAGAAAGTAACAGCAGTAGGATACAGTAGAACAGCAGCCTGCAGGGGGGAAGCATGCATGTTTGATTAATACATCGTCGTCGACAACGTGGTCCGTGATTGTTGCCGAGATCGGCTCCGCACAGAGACTCCCTGTGCACCATCCACATCCTCTCCCACTGAAGCAGTGCCCCCCTTGCTGCAGGTCACTCCACCACATCAGTCCACTCCTGATGCAGGTGGGAGCCACCCACAGACGGAGATCCAGTTCTTGTTTTCATCTATCCTTGAGATGGGCTTATCCTAGGCCAGCACTGGTTACAGCACCATAACCCACACTTTGATTGGAGGAAGGGAGAGATCCTTACCTGGACCCTGTCATGTTTCACCCACTGTAGCATGATACCCTGTTGAGTATCGTCCATAGAAAGTCCCCCTCTAGAGGGACACGCCCAGATTCCACCAGAGTATAATGACTGCTGATGTCTTCAGCAAATCTCAGGCCTTTGGGCTACCGTCGCACCACAGTTCTGTGCCATTAAGCTACAAGAGGGTGCCACCGGGCCAAGAAGATGCCTCTACATGCTGTCCCAACCCAAGGAGGAGGCCATGAGGACATATGTAAAGGAGGTTCTCACTCAAGGTATCATCCATTCCTTCACCTCTCCCATCTCCTCAGGCTTCTTCTTTTTAAAGAATATGGAAGTCTTTTCACTTTAGTCATATACACAGTCCATATTACATTAGGGTCTTGGGGTGCGAGGAGGGGGATGAGGGACTCTGCCATCTGCCAGTGGTGGGGCCCTCATACCCGAACTGCACCCACTAATTTTAATGTATTGTAGACAAAAACACACAACTCTGTCACACATATACATACACACTTTACAACATGGGACGGGGATGCAATGGGGGCTGAGGGCCCCCCCCAACTCTCTGTCTCTGGCCCTGCATGGGTGGGGTGGCCTGCCAGGTGGAAGATCCATCATGGGGGGATGCAGGTGCTCAAGTGATCTGTGGTGTGACAGTTGCATTCATATCGATCTGCAGCATTCCTTCTTTCAGTGGGATAATTCCCTTAATGAATTCAGATTATGCAGACACAACAAATCTGTTAATCATGACCGGATAATACGGCGTAATTTTCAAAATAATGTGTGCTGATTGCTTGTAGTTGCCCTTCAGTCAAAATATACCCAGCACAGATCTCCAGGTTTCTCAGAAGCTATGGACTACAGAATCATTTTTGTGATTATGCGGAGGCATTAGATCATAGATGAAACTTCACAAATTGTTTGGCTGAGGGCTACTCAGAGAAGCTGAACTTCAGCTCCACAGAAACATTGCAGTGTAATTTTGTGCCATCCTCAAACTAAAAGTGGCTGCACTGTTGTTCGGTGGGAGAACATTGCATGAGACAGACCTCTGTACAGTATATGTCTAAAGTGCAAATAAACGAACAAATAAATCTCCATGTAATTGCATCACTATATCAGCTTACAGCCCTACAGCTACACTGATTGGTGTACAGCTGCTAACAATGTGAAGCAAAATAAATCATTCTGGAACTGTTCAATGTCTTAACCTTATCATGGATTGTGGAAAAATCTTCAGAAGTCAATTATTAATGATTATCTTATATCTTGACATTTATTTTATTCAGTGAAAATCTCCACACTTCCCTGTGTGCTGTACATTTGCAGTATAAAATAGACACTTCTCACTGTTTCATCTCCCATGTGAGAAGGAAACAAATATCAGATTTTTGGGGGTCACATCAAAGAAGCACCCAGCCCATGCCTCCTTCTCACAGCTCCTGCCCATGCACCCTGCTCACACCCCGTACCCACACCTCCAGCTCATCCCCCCTGCACATGCCTCCTGTGAATCCCCAACCAGCAAGGCTTCACTGAGATACCCTGGGCAAGATACCGCAACCAAGCACTGCGCCCCGGCCACTGAATTAGCTGCCCCCTGCTATGTCATGATGTCACATGTAGGTTAAATGTAGAGGACACATTTCGTTGTTGTGCACTGTGTGCTGTGGTTTGTCAACAATGACAATTAATCACCAAATTGTAAATTCTAATGCCTCCAGCTCACATCTGTCCCCGCATGGCCCCCATTCTCTCCTGCCCCATGGGTTTTCTGAGGAGGCTGAGACAGATAGGAGAATCACATGAGCTCCTACCCACTGGCAAATCAGCATCTATGTGCCATGCTTAGGTGTGGGTCTGTAATCAGCGAGGCCCCCCTCGCCAGTACTGCAGTCCCCCATAGCTGGTTCAAGGGACCTGGACTGCAGCTGAACTAAAATATAGAGAAGGTGAAGCTCCTTCCACTGTCCTGCTAGGCAGGCATGGAGCAACATTGTTGGTACTAGATCTCTGTGCAGAAGGCAACAAGAAAGTGAGACTGGGAATGAACCCTTACAGAAGCAAAGAGCCTTTTCAAATGGAGTGAGCAGATTAACTTCACCCAAAATATGATGCTATAGTGCTATTAAAAAAAATACATGAAAGGATTTTTCTATCCTCCTCAACAGATTCAACTTTTAACTCTAACATGCAATTTAAAACTTACAATATAAATTATTAAAAAGAGTTGCCTGTACTCTAAAATCTCGAAAAGGCACCAAAACCTCAGCAGTATAATTTATTGCGCCACAAATTCAGTGCAATCAAGTCACTGCTTATATATGAATTGCATTTGATAAATTAGTGAACGATTTTTAGAAAGCAAAATGTTGCTTTCACCTTTAATTACTTATGCAAGGTCACTCACAAAAATATTACACTTGCAAGGATGGGGGAACTGGGGCAGTTTAGCAAAAAAATAAGAACATTAAAAGTATGTATTTTTTTGACTGACCTGCATTACACATTCTGTATTTTTTCCAGAAACAGCAGATTGCACATTGTATGAGCAAAGGTTGTTCACTGAGAAGAAGATGGTAGCATGGTTAAATGTAATTGAATAATAATAATAATAGTAATAATAATAATGTATGGATTATACAGTATATATATAGAGATGGGCATAAATGCATAGAAATGTATTTAAAATCCATCCATCCATCCATTGACTTCCGCTTATCCGAGGTCGGGTCGCGGGGGCAGCA
>JAABNX020000040.1:25370042-25390498 GCA_015163995.2 Mormyrus lacerda
TATATATGTATGTATATATATATATATATATGTGTATGTATGTATATGTATGTATGTATGTATGTATGTGTGTGTTATCTATATATATATTTATATATATATAGATAGATAGATTGAACTGGTCTGTGGCATCTGCCCAACATTTTGTGTATTTACATTTACAACATTTAGGTACAGCATTTTTGAGCAAAAATAAACATAGCTATTCGTGTAAACAAAGCTATTTAAACATTTCTTGATTTTTTTTTTTTTTTAAAAAGAGCAATTGCATGAGAATCAGTTCTTCCTTTGCAGAGTATTCACACTTCTTAGGGGAAGAACACAACTTTGGAACATCTGGTGGAAATATTTGCACTGCTCCGGGGACAAGAAACCAACCTACTTGCAAAACACTATGAATGTATTTGAAGCTTGTATGTTTGTTCCACATCTGCTAGATCTGTGAAAAGCTCCTTCGCAAGTTTTTTTTTTTTTTTTGTTAAGAATTGCCTTGAGTTGTCCTTCAGGAAGTTTCAATGTGCAAAACCTACAATATATAATTCTGGAATATATCATTTGGAACTTATGATGCATGCTTTCTATAAAGACAACTGTGTCAGATACAATTGATATATTATAAAGGCAAATCACAAAACGCAGAATCAGAATGAGTACTCCGATATCTCAAATCTTAAAACTCATCTGTACATGGTGTAAACCTCCCTCCTGACAGGACTTTATTTAGGAGGGTCTTTCTATGTATTTCCAAATGTCTTAACCACATGTGTGGATTGACAAAGCCTTTTATGAAAACATGCACCTGATTAATCAGAACAAAAGGAACAAGCAATATTTCATCTGCTAGTGAATGTGTTTGACTTTTGTAAAGCAGTTTTCATAGTTCACCTAATTGATGAGGCTCCAACACCTTACCTAACTCTGGTGGTATCTTGCAACCCCCCTTATGCATGATCCTGTCACACTTCTGACCAATCAACATGTTTCATTCACAACGTAACACATTTTGAAAGGGAACAGAGAAAGAATACACTTATCCATTGAGAACTGCCTTATAATATGAAACAAATAATATCATTCAAATACACTGATATGAATTTTACTCTAGTACATTGAAAACCCATAGTACAATCATCATTGCCACAAAAAACTGAATGGTGTTTAGAGAAAAGTGTGATTTCTGTAACTTCTGCAGATGTCTATATTGAAGGATGCTTCCCTGATTTCATCTAGCTGAAATGTCATCTCCAGACACCTGGTGTATCCACATAGAATTCCTCCATGGGATTAAGGAATGAAGAACAAAGACATGGGTACAACATCTGGAAGATTTGATGAAGTGTAAGCAATCGCAACAGCTGAGGGAAACTCACACTGTCCCACATAACAACACATGTGACCCGTGTGTGATGTTCTGCGGAGCACTTGTAGTGCATATGTAGAAATTGCAGCAGACTTTCAGAACATTATATCTCCCAGTTATGGTCTCTGCACAATACCAGCATCCAGTGTGTGGCCATTTCCAAAGCCTGGCATGTAGAAGGCTGATAGCGAGTATTGTAACATGCTGGATGATACTGCTATTGTGCTTATTCTTCCCAAGTAGCAATATCAGTTTTTACACAGTATTCAAGTATCATTTCTACAGCTCATTTCTTATAGGAGGAAATCATCAATTCATGATAGATTATAATGGTGTATTCCTGCTTTAACATATTGCAGCTACACTGTGTTCTATTTGCTCTTATTAACACAAGAATTCAAGATGAATATATCTGTTTATTTATGAATGTATCTGTTCCAGAAGGTATGAGTTGGCTACAGTGACTACAACCACAAGAGTTAAACTAAGTAGTCGTGACCACGTCTATTGCTCACTACTCCTCTGTGACATTTTTCACAGCTGCAATGCTGTCATGCTAGGGCATGATTCAGTTACCATACAGTATATCACGTTTGTCACACATGGAAATTGTCACACACCAATTGGAACATGAAGTGTGACTTCTGAATGCTACAATTTATGGACGAGAAACTGTTTGTTATCCCAATGGATAATTGTGAATGAATACTATGTATGTTTGGTTGATTAACAGATTTGTGTTTATATCATTTTGTTACGCAGTCTGCACCATAGCTAAAATGTCAGGAGGCAGTGCTGTAGAGCTCTATTATGTGTCAGTCAACAGTTTTGAAAGATTTTTGAAGGTCACTTTGCTGATTATGAGATGAGAAGGAAGTGCAACAGGTGTCCAGCTAGTGAGTACAGGCCTGTCCATTAGATCACCAATGAAACGGCTTGTAACGTTTCACATAAAATGGTTACTATATTACTTTTCATATCAGTGCTCACTGAGGTGCCGAAATTGTATTGTTCAATGAGGTAATTATTAACAAATGGCTCCTGAAAAGGACTTCACAATTGTAAGTGATAGAAAATACAATGGTAGGTATAAAAAATGTACACAAATAGATTTTCAGGCTTGCCTTTTCAACCGGATCCATAGCAAACAGTTATACATAGCTTAAAGGGCCTAACAAAGGTGTAATATTAAAAAGTTAATATTAGACTTTATATTAGACTTCAGGTATTTCAGTGAACACACAGAGAACAGTAACTCAAACCATTTTTTGTGTTATTTTGTTGTGTAATATAGAATAAAATAAACAAAAAATAGAAAGGCAAGATTATTGTTAAGTTGAATTTGGTATATTCAGCACATATACTGCATAGATTATGTGAAAAATTAAATATTTAGTTCTTTATTAAGAAATAACAAATCAATATTAAATCTTGTTTCAAATTATATTTGTAGATGACCATGATGTAATTGTATCACCTATGCAAAAACAAGAAACAAATTCACTTATTTAACAGAAGAAATTAACTATGATGCCAATTTCCACTGAGGAAAAAGTTAGGACACCCTCATATTCATTACTATTTAAGATGCCTAGAATTGTATTCAGGTGCATTGCATCAGGTGAAAATAATAAGAGCTTTTTGGTGGATCTTGTCTTATTTAAACCACATACATTTTGTTTGGTTTGCTCTTGATTGTTACAATGAGTGGTATCACCATGGTGAAATCCAAAGAGCTTTCTGAGGCCTTCATAAAGAAGATTGTAGATGCATATGAGTCTTGGAAGGGATATAAAAAGATCACAAGAGAGTTTGGAATCAGTCATTCCACTGTCCAGATAATAATTTACAAATGGAGAACATTTAAAACAATTCCCGACATGATGAGGTCAGGCCGTCCTAGCAAGTTCAGCAAAAGAGCCAACCGCAAGATGTTGAAAGAAGTCTCCAAAAACCCTAAAATGTCATCACAGGACATACAGGAAGTTCTTGCCACAATTGATGTCAAGGTACATGCATCTACCATCAGAAAGAGATGCACAAGTTTGATTTATGTAGGAGGTATACAAGGAGGAAACCCTTGCTGTCAAACAAATATGAGGGCAAAACTGAAGTTTTACAGAGACCACCTAGACAAAGACCAGGACCTTTGGAACAATATGCTTTGGACAGATCAATCTAAAATTGAAGTATTTGGACACAGTAACAGAGGACATGTTTGGTGTAAACCAAAGACAGATTTTGAGCAAAAGAACCTCATACCAGCTGTGAGGCATGGGGCGGAAATGTCATTTTTTGGGGTTGCTTTGTTGCAGCAAGACTACTATCATGTAATTTACTATGAATTCTTTATCTTATCAGAGGGTGCTTGAGGACAATTTGACATCATCTGACGAGAAGTTGAAGCTGAAGTGGGGGTGGACCATGCAATATGAGAATGACCCAAAACATTCCAGTAAATCTACAAAGAAAAGGCTTAGAAGAAAGAAACAGAGAGTTCTGGAATAGCTAAGCCCGGATCTGATTCTTATTGCAATGCTATGAGGTGATTTTAAACAGGCTGTGCACATCACACAGCTTAATGAATTCTGTATTGGAGAGTGGGGAAAAGTTTCTGCGAGCGATTGATATATGGTTTCAGAAATGTCTCATTGAGGTTATTTCAACCAAGGGTGGACATACTAGCTATTAGGGCAGTAGTGCTGCCGTACTATGCAGTGATGCAGCTGGTCAGTGTGCTCTCCACAATGTAGCGGTAGAAGTTGCTGAGGATCTTGGGTGACATACCGAACTTCCTAAGCCTCTTCAGGAAGTACAAACGCTGTTGAGCCTTCTTGACTAGCTGTTCAGTGTCCAGGTACTTAAAGCTGCTCACCCTCCCCACTTCAAACTCCCGGATGAACAGGGACTGATGAGGCCTCCTCCTCTTCCTCATGTCCACTATCATTTGCTTTGCTTGTCTGTGTTGAGGGTGAGGTTGTTGTCCTCACACCATGACATCAGACAGGCCATCTCTCTCCTGTAGCCCACTTTGTCCCCTCTAGTGATGCGACCGATCACTGCAGTATCATCTGTGAACTTCAGAATGATATTGTCTTTGTGGAAGGTGACACAGTCTTGGGTGAACAGGGTGTAGAGGATGGGGCTGAGGACACAACCCTGTGGTATGCCAGTGTTTCTGGTGATGCTGGCTGAAGTCCTGTTAACGATCCTGACAGAACGAGGTCTGCCAGACAAAAAGTGTGGGTTAGTTTGTGAGGGATGACCGTGTTGAAGGTGGAGCTGTAATCGAGAAAGAGCATCCTGATGTAGGAGTATTTGTTTCCCAGATGGGAGAGGGAATTGTGAAGGGCAGCAGTGATGGTGTCTGATGTGGATCTGTTGGGCTGGTAGGCATACTGCACGAGGTCCAGAGTGTCTGGGATATTCATCTGAATGTGGATCAGCACCACTCTTTCCATTGGTTCTCTAAAGTGCTTTGGGTGCCTTCAAACACCTATATAAATGTAAGATTCTTTAATTCAAAATCTTTTCTTCTATGCATTTTGAATAACAAATATATATCTATGCTTATCATAGCTTTATAATAACCATTTCAAACATACCTTCTAACTGTGGTGACTTTTCATGCTGGAAGAGATTTGGATTGTGATAATGACTCATTTTGTTTGTATATGAGGCAGTACGTGCTGCTTACTCTTAACTAAGCTATAGCTGATTCTCCGCCGTAACGAAGCAGAATGCAGAAAAACAGGCAGATGCTGGAACTTACCAGACTCATTCCGCACCTATTACACTTTTATGGACTCTATATCAGCTCTCTTATTTGAGCTGCTGCTTCGTGTTATTGAGATTTCTTTCAAGGGCAGTGTGGTGGTCCAGTGTGCAGAGCAGCGGCCCAGTGTGCAGAGTGGCGGCTGTGTGCAGAGCAGCGGCCCAGTGTGCAACATGGCTCCCTCATACCTCTGGTGAGGTTGTGAGTTTCAATTCATCGAGTGACTCTGCCAGTGTACAGTTTGTATGTTCCAGCCACATTTGAGTGGGTTTCCTCCTACAGTCCAAAAGAGGGAGGTTGGATGCTAAATTGCTTCTGATTGTGTGCACTGTGATGAACTAGAACCTCATGAGAGTGGCATCTGCCTTGTGTCACATGCTTTCTGGGATATTCAGCATGCTCCCAATAATCTTGTACCAGACAGGTAATTGGATACTGGATGGCCAAATATTGGTGTCATTGCTATAATGAGCATATGAAGCACTGTTTTTAGAGGGACTGGGCAATGACTCTGATTCCAACATACACAAAAAGTAATCTAACAGATTAGCAGGAGCTGACTCAATGTTGCTGTATTTACAGTATTTATGAGATTTATTTATTTAATTATTATTTTATTTATTTTTATTTTATTTATTCATAAAACAGTTTTAGTCATTAAAAAACATATTTTAGTCATAAAGCATGGTTTTGTTCTGTTTTTCTTTTTTTTTCTTTTCTTTTTGAGCAAGACACAGACTAAAGACAGAGGAAGGAGGCACAGTGACATTGATTTTTTTGACTGTGAGGGTCCAGCCCCCAGAAAGATCTATTGTATCCAAACCTCCATTGTATTGTGAGAATGGAACCAGCAGGTACACACAATTTGCTAGTAAACTACTATGAGCCAGATTGTTTGCAACACAAACAGCTCCTCATCTCCGACCCCATTTTTGGAAAACATTCAGAATTTCAGAGTACTTAAATCGGAAAGAATTTAAAGCAAACATTGACTAATACATCGATTTCATTGACAATGATCAGCTGGCTGGTTTGTGACTGAACGGCAGTCTTGGGAACCTTACTGGTGTTTTTTAATTGGAGGTTAGCGTACATTCTGGTGTCTGTAGACTGTTACATGAATAAAAATTTGACAGAGTTCTAATGAAAGCTGTTCAATATTCAGATTTGTGTTATATAGACTCATCAAAGCTTATGATAAACCGCCATAAAACGACCCACTGAGATGCTCAGCAAACGCTTTCAGACAATGTTGTGAAAATACACTGTATAAATAGAATTGAATATTTAGGTACAGCATTATGCTGTATTATATAGTGAATTTTAGTTATACACAGCTCAGTAATTTAATTTGTACAGTACTGTAATTTGAAAAGCGTTTGAAATGGTTGTACTATATTTAGCTATATTTTTATTACCCATTATTCATGTAGGAAATATACACGCGTCAGTTAGACTGAGACATATACAGTAGAAAAAAAGGGTTATGATCATCTGATTATAATTATCAATTTTGCCCAGGCAGTGAGTCCATTCCTGAGCTGCACGTGGCCCGTCATTCATAACGCCCTGTCATGATACTGAATGCTGTTTGTCTGAGAGAAGATTTATTAACAAGAACAGAGCAATGACTGCTTTCTTCAGAGTCGCAATAATTATTTTCTTTGCAAGGACTGACAGGCATCAACTTTAATCCGGACTGTCAGTAAAATGATTCGCATGGATAATGAGTAGCAGGGCAGGACTACCATGCTCTCTGGCGTACCGTGCATTTTCCTGCTGGGCTGATGGGTATGTGGGCCAGCAAAAAATCATCATGGGGTTGATGATTAGCAAAAGTTTAGCATTAGTGTGTAGCACAGCAAACTGGGTATCTGTGTCTGGAAGGTTGTGAGTTTGAATCCAGTAGCCATCAATTTTCCTATCATCCTTGAACAAAGAAACCTGCTGTTAGCTGTATATGCAAGTGTCTCTGTCTCTCATAGAAAGACGGGATACGCAAGACTCCCAAATTCCTCATGGGGATAAATAAGTTCCCCAATTCTATTTAGTGTAATGAATTTAGAAATAAATGTACAGTTCATATAGCTTCATAATGACAAAACATCAGTAGTAGTATAAATGGAAATACATAAAGTCACACAAACAATAAAAAAAATATTCATTTACAAAATAAGCTTTGCAATGACCACTTCAAAAATAATTTTTGTTGTTTAATTATTACCTGGTACTGTAAAACCAATATTAAAGCACACCGACAGAGGCCTCTCACTTCATTATTACTGTGGCATTTGATGGTTGTAGTAATAAAGGGGCAGCCAGCTGGTGTCAGAGCACAGACTGGAATACAAGGACACCCCTAATCCCACTGCGGGAATGTCCAATCTCGGAGCTTGGCCCAGATGGAACGCGGGAATGTGGCCGGTGCATTTGTCCTGGGTTTGTTTTCTGCTGGGGAACAGTTGCCAGCTGCTGGGTGGGCTGTATATTTGGAAAGAAGGAAGCAGGATGTCCTGACTAAGGAGCAATGTGGTCAGAGGTAAGGTCATGGGGGGGCAGCAGTACTGATAAAAGTTGTGCAGTGCCTGCCCTTACGCTGTTATGTGTGGCAGTGCCAATATGGAAAGTGCAGTGCCAGCCCTTGGGCTATTATGTGTGGCACTGCTGATAAATCATGTCATTGCCTTTTAATACTAAACTAAAAAAAATTTGTTTATGTTCCTACTGAGTGATGAAGTACCAATTAGCACTAATTTGCCTAACAAATCAAAATAAGTTGTTCTGTTGCAGTTAAATATTTATTTTTAAGTAGGTTTCCTTTGACAAAAAAATAAACAAATCAAAGCACAGTGTAGGTCAGGTCATTATCATGCGGTGGCGTGTGATGTTTCCTAGGATTCATGACAGTCACACACTGCATGTTTGGTAAGCTTAAATTTAGGACATACTCAGGTCCTTGGTGCAATTTAGTAGAAAGAACCAGCATAATAATAAGAGGTATTGACCATCTTTTTAAAATGATCACTAAACTGTGTCATTGTAGCTCTACAGGTAACACTATTTCCTCTCGGTTGAGGGGTTTGGACTCAAACCCTGCCTGTGCTGTGTGTGTGTCTGCTGTTTACACAAGGTTTCCTTTGCATACTTCAGTGTCCTTCAGCAGTGCAAAGACATATAGTTAAGCTAAATGGTGTCTCTAAATTTCTGCGTGTGTCCCTATTAAGGGTGTATCCCAGCCTGCATCCTTTGGTGTCTGGAACAAGCTCCTGGCCCACCTATGACCCTGACAAGATACTGAAACTGCCACTGGATTCTAAATAGTGAACTTCAAGTGACTCTTGAAAGGCATGTAACTACACTATATTGTTACTCTGTTATGTGTTGTCAGATCCCTATAGCATATAATCCCTGTTTTTGAGAGGGACATCATGTAAAATTATTCTTTCTCTGAAATATGCTTCCCTCTTGTGGTAATATGTATGTAACACAGTGGCAACTTTATGGATTAGGGTACGGGGAGTCCCAGGGCTAAGAATATCTGACTAACCGACAAATTGTACTTAGGCTTTACGGCAGTCCGTTCCTATCATATTGAAAATTTGTTTGATGGCACAGTACCATAGGTAATTACTGTTATTAGTGTATATTAAAATTATTATCATCATGTACAGTACTGTTATTGTTCCGATTAGAAATTCAAATTAAAGACAGACTTTGGGAACAGAATCCCATTGGTAACCTGGGGACTGCCTGTAGTGATGTTTTATTTATACACACAAGGGCATATCTTTGGTTTCAACATCGACTGGATCAGCTTCCGCATGAGGAAGTTGTTTTTTTTATGTACAGTCATGGCACCCCTGGATTTTTTTCAAGAAAATGCACCATTTGCCCAGAAAATTGTCACAATTACAAATGTTTTGGTATACAGATGTTTATATCATTTGTGTATTGGAACAACACAAAAAAAGAAAAAAGCTATGTCTCACAGAACTCCAAAAACACAGTATATTTGGTATATACTGTATACAGGATATTTCCACCTTTTCAAAATTGTGAGTAACTTTTTATTTCAAGCATATGATGCTTGTTTGAACCTGTTGCAAGACGCAGGTGCTGGCAATATAGCAATCACACGTGAAGAAAAATTTACCTTTCTGTTGTGTGTCTGTGTGTGCTACACTAAGCATGGAGAACAGAAAGAAGAGCAGAGAATTGTCTGAGGACTTGGGAACAAAAATTGTGGAAAAATATCAACAATCTCAAGTCCATCTCCAAAGATCTTCATATTCCTTTGTCAACTGTGCACAACATAATCAAGAAGTTTGTGTCTTGACACGAAGCAGGGATGCAGGCACAGGAGCCAGGGAAATCAGGTGAACACAGGGTTTATTTGGAATAGAAACACTCAGGAACACGGAACAACGTCAATAACCAGACTAGGAAAACAGATTCTGACTTGAACTTAAATACACCACAATAATGAACAGGACTTAAAAAACCTGAGAACATGGGGATTCCACACGGGGTAGAGAGGGGGCATGGCACACAGGAAGGTCAGGACGATTAGGGCAGAACAGTTTACAGTATAACACATGGCACTGTAACTATACATTGCCATGGTATAGCTCTCAGGACGTGGTTGGAAGGGAAAAATTAATAAAAGAATGCAACGCAGGATAGTCCGAATGGTGGATAAACAGCCCCAATCAACTTCTAAACAAATTCAAGCTGTTCTACAGATCCAGGCTGCAACAATGTCAGCTCGAACTGACTGTTGACATCTGAACAAAATGAAACGCTATGGCAGGAGACCCAGGAGGACACCACTGCTGACACAGAAATATAAAAAAGCCAGACTGGAGTTTGCCAAAATCCTTCAAGGAGAATGTCTTGTAGACAGATAAGACCAGGGTAGAGCTTTTTGGTAACGCACATCATTCTACTATTTACAGAACACTGAATAATCCTACTAAGAAAAGAACACGGTAGCTACAGTCAAACATAGTGGAGGTTTCAAGATGTTTTGGGGATGTTTTGCTGCCTCTGGCACTGGGTGCCTTGACAGTGTGCAAGGCAACATGAAATCTCAAGATCAAAATATTTTGTTGCGTAATGTAGGGCCCGTGTCAAAAACCTGGGTCTGGGTCAGAGGTCATGGGTGTTCCAGCAGGACTATTACCCCAATCATACAACTAAAAGCACCCAGAAATGGTTGAAGACAAAGCGCTGGAGAGTTCTGAAGTGGCCAGCAATGAGTCCGGATCTAAATGCAATTGAACACTTATAGAGAGATCTCAAACATTCTGTTGGGAGAAGGCATTCTTCAAATCTGAGAGACCTTGAGCAGTTTGCAAAAGAGTGGTCAAAAATTCCAGTTGAGAGGTGTAACAAGCTGGTTATAGGAAGTGATTGGTTTCAGTTATTTTTTCCAAAGGACGTGCAAATAAATATTAAGTAGAGGTTGCCAATAATTTTGTTGCAACAAGTAGCACAAAAGCTGTAATCTTGTAAAATATTAGGGGATATAATAGGGGACAATATCTGAAGATAGTAACCTACAGTAGTCCTCTAATAAGGGTCTAATCTAAACTGATTGTAGATGATTGTCAGTATATAATTTTATTAGTGCAGGCATGTCTGTTGAAAGATTTATACTATATAGAAAGGTCTGAGAGTATTCAAGGCATTGAGAATTTGAAATGATGCGTATTGCCACTCCGAGTGCTATCTGCAGACTTTGGCATTGGCATTTTTAACTTTAAAGTCGGTGGATGAAGAATCACCAAGTGAAAAAAATGAACAAAAACATGTGAATGAATTAATGCAGTGACCAAGATCATTTTGTTCACATAATAGATTTGTTCAAAAAGAATGACATAAGTCTACTTGAGATATCCATAAAGTTATATTTACTTTGTGAAAAAGCAAATACAGTATGTCAAAGCAAAGTTGTTATAACCTGCAAAAGTATACAAAACATACCAGCAGGAACAGTATTGGATGAACAGGGTTGTGATTAAAATTGCAGATTCCTAGAATGACCAATAATTCGTTTAGTTCTTATTTCATGATGTTTAAAAAGAAGCCTTTTAGTCACATTTTTATTTTTACAGATGTATAGATGATTTCTGACTACTGAACCATACATGCCTTAATGTGAGTAATTTTGAAGCACATACTGTAAAATGTTTATGCAGAAACAGTGAAACGATCTGCTGCATAGGAAAACAAGATCAAGCATGATATCATGGAGAAAATGACATTCCCAAAGTAATGCACTGCTATATAAACACAGACAAAGTACCAAAGACTGATAAAAAAAAAATCATGAAATGCTACTATGAAGAGAATCCCTGGGGACCGGCCAAGGTACAGGGAGAACATAAATGTAAAGCAAGCTGTCTAACAGAACTGCAAAGTCACCAAAACGAACAGTATTGTCACCTAAAAAACAGACAAGCAAACACAACAGAGAAATTATTAGGAAACGTAATTATTCACACAGTGAGTACTTTGGCAACCCATGTAACTTAAAAGTGGGCTTTCTTGTAGGCTTTCACTTTTCTAGAACACATGTTACAGCATACTGCTCTTAAACTTCCCAATAAAACCAAACTGGATCTTTTTCACTGATTTCTAATATCTTCAAACCATGATGAAATGCCTTTGTTCGTTTGTTTGTTTACATATAAGGAAATTGTTCCATGTGATATTTTTATTATTGTTGGTAAAACATAAACATTAATATGACATAAATACAAGGAGAATACAACAGCCATTGAACATAGATGAAGTTCATAAATATTACCGGACATAATCTGGTTTTTCAAATGATAAGGATTCAAAAATCATAAATCATAAAAAAAAATACAACAAATGCTGTTTCCTTAGGAAATATGAAAAATATAGGTGGTAAAATAAAACAAATAGAATTAAAATACTTGCTTTGTCAAAGTAAGTTTAAATAAATACTCTTCAGAAATATGGTAATTTGGCACATAAATTGTGTGGGCATTTAGTATTTTTTAAAAAAGCATGCTCCAATGGCTGTATGTGAACAATATATAAAAAAATCATTTCTGAAAGTCTATAAAAACTGAAAAATTTCAATTAGTCCAAATACTATGAGAACCTTAGATGTACATTCAGCATTACAAAATACAATAATAATAATAATAAACAACACTTGTTGGAACTTTATGAAAATAACTGACTTTCATTTAAATGAAATTAGTATTTTAAAGCAAATTGAAATGAAATAACACAAGCACTCACAAAAGCAGATGTTAGTTCCTTAACATAAACATCAATAAATCAATCAACCGAAAATATCGTAACCAGTTCAGTATTTTAGAACAAATAACTTGACGCTAACCTCCACAGACACTAATTTTACTGCTGTGTAATTAGTGTGTAATAACTATGATTATGAATCATTATGTTTCAGTCTTACAAACCATGGATGGGATGGCATCCTCATCCCTAATCTTTAAAGCCATTCCATCCTAACTTGTTACCCAATCATATGGTCACTTACAGTTATGGAATAGATACTTATTTGCATAATAATTAAATAGGTATACTTTTGTATTTAAATTTAAGTCTGTTTATATATAACATCCACATCTTGTGGCTTGCCGGAGGTGTCTCAAAAACACAATGCAAGAAGTACGGAAATACACCCATTGAACATAAAAGGTGAAAAAGAAATGATACAACATGAATCAATTCAGAGTAACAGACAAGCAGACACAAACATACATTTGCACTCTTGTCGACAGCAGCAGCGCATACATCAAATGGACAGAAGGGGGCGGTGTTTGCTCAACAACTCAGCAGCTGGAGCTGAGCTGGCACTAGACAAGCGTCTCTGGCAGAGTGTCCGCATTGTCCGAAGATAACAGCTGCCAGATTTGCCACCTTTCTCTCTGCCAGTGCTGCCATTCGAGTCTGGCTGGTCCGTTAGCATCCAGGGCTGGAGCAGAGTGTTGGGGAGATGCCCTGGGGGAGGCAGGGCTCCCACTCCCACATGGGGAAGAAGGCCCAGGTTGCTGTACAGTGGATCTGGGAGGATCACAGCCCTTGTGGCTTCTGGTTGGCAGTCCCTCCATGCAGCTGCACACTGACTGGCCATCCGGCAGAGTGGCTGCCGGTTGGCCAGGCAGCGATTGGTATCCTGGCACATCTTGCAAGCTGCTGCACATCGGCATCTCTGGACGGTGTGGCCTGCACTGATCCGGAAGGTGTGGCCTGCACTGAGGCAAACCCATGGCAGCCTGTGTCTGCAGGACAGTTTGTTTTACATTGTCCTGACGATTGTCGAGCTGCTCCATTGAGACAATCTCAGACATGTTCCCATGTAACCCTGGAAAATGCAAAAGACTTACTGTGAATCTGCAAAAAATGTGAAATCAGTTTGTTAAAGTTAGTTTTAACTTTCTTTAAGTACATGAGTACTTTAATATACACATTACTTAAAAATTTGGGTATTAAAATAAGATTATTGTATTACTGTATTTCTTGATTATTACATGTGGTAATTTTCTGAGGGTCGATTTGATAGTGCCAGGATCCACAGATATCCGTGTTTTCATCGGGTAAAAACAGCATCATTGAAAAATGTGAAAATGGGCTAATATAAAACCCTGTTAAACTTAAATTAATGACAATTCTAGTAATTTCACAGTATATACTTAAGATGAATAGAAAAGCTTCATAAAGAATCAGGAGAACATTACAGATGGTATGACAATATTTACTCTTTAAATCTGGCAAAACTCAATTTTGACAGTTGAGTATGCTGCACTGGATACTGGTATAATCTGTTCTCTGCTTGCTGTTGCGGCACTTTGTTTTATTTGTTTTTCTACATCAAGGAGAAAGCAATGAATGATCCTCTCATAAATTTCATGTTATAAAAAATGTAATTGCTATTTATTCATTAACCACAGTTGCTGAAATAAGTGCTGGATGAAGAGCTTTACAGTGGTCCTGTCCGTGTGCAACACGTCATTCATTATAAGGACAACAAAAACAAAACAGTGTAATTAAAACAAGATAGCCCAGGCTGATCCTGGTGGACCAGATGATCTTTGTTTTGTATTGTGTGACAGTGTAAGGAGAACGTGTTTGTGTGCGTGGTTAAGGTTAGGGCTGGGCAAGGTTTATCGTTGTTGGGATTATGGGTTATGAAATGAAGTACCCACAAAGATATGAATACAAAAATATGTGTGTTTGTGTGTGTGTGTGTGCGCTTGCACACCTTGAGATGGGCTGGTATCACAAGCAGGATGTTCCCCTGCTACCTGGGAAACATTCAAGGCCTCAGCTCTAAAAAAATTAAGAGACCACAGCAAAAAAAATTGTTTCACCCAATTTTTTTGCAAATTGCAGCCTGGTTCTTCCCTGTTTATCATTAATGAAGGACTTCTTCCTTATTTATGGGACTTCAGTCCTGCTTCTAGGAGCCTGATACAAACTGTCCTAGCAGCACAACGTAACACTTGTACTTAATATTTCCCGTTCCTTTTGAAGGTCACCTGATGTCATCTTATGATTCATGAGAAACTGTCCAATAAATTGACAGTCATCTCTGGTGTTAGAATGTCACTTCCTCCCGCTTCCTGGCTGGTTTTTGGTGGTCCCCAGTGTCTCATGCTTCACCTTGTTCCTGTGTACTGCAGTCTTAAAACTTTTGAACCTGGAAGCTACCTGCCACTCAGTATAGCCTTCTGCCAGCAAAACCAAGATTAAACCAGGATTTACAAATTTTAAAAAATATGGAGGGGTCTTTTCATTTTTTCCAGTGCTGTAAGGGATTGGAAAATTAAGAGATACACAGCCAGTGTTTTATTCAATGTGTGTGTTAACCTGGACACTGAGATTATATAATTTGATTTATGGGCACATAATCTGTTATTTAGCAGACATATATTGTAAATGCAATAACAAATTTACACATCCATCAGAACAGGGTAGAAAGCTGAAAACTAAGATATCTCAGAACACATGTACAATTCAGAAGCATCTCTTTAGCCTAACTGCTAACTGGACTGCAGGTAGCACTTAACACAGGGAGAACATGCAAACTCGACACACAACAAGCAGAGGTGGTATTAAAGCACCTAACTTGGGAGGTATGAGGGCACAGCGTGACAGCAAGTCAGCATCTGCCTGTGCAGATGTTTCTGAAAATGAATCACTGAACCATCTGATGGAGCAGATGTGCATCGCTGTAACTCACAGTTCCTGTGGAAATGTAAATAGTGATGGTCAAAGCTCACCCTTGACGTCCCACTGAGCCAGACCGGCTTTCTTGGATGGGGCCTTGAAGGCGAGCTGCACAGGGCACTGCTTTTGGCTCAGGAAGAGCTGCTCTGGGCCGGGGCTGTCTTCTCCCTGATGCTGGGCGAGTGGGCGCTCAGCCAGCACCGGCGAATTGTTGTCGTACGGGGACACCTCACCACTGGAGGCCTTGTTGGAATCGCTGGATGAGTGCCTCTCACTCAGGGAGAAAGGGTCTGGGTGTCTGTCAGAGTATGAGACAGAGGTCTGTGAGATGCCGCAATGGAGGCTACAGCCCAGAAAACTTTTCAGTCACATTAGAATAGATGGGAACTTATATAGAGTGCAACTAGAGTTATATAAGACTGACAGTCAATGCTAATGACACTCATCCATCCAGCCATCCCACCATCCATTTTCTGTAACTGCTTGTCCTATTCAGGGGGGTCATGGGGGATCCGCAGTCCAGCATTTTGATACAATTTTCCATGTACATTCTCATCCTGAGTTCTCAGCCCTTGTGGATTTGGTAAACGTCACTCTTGTTTGCAGTTGTGTGCCAGCAGAGAGAGACACAGTACTATTCCCAACAACATGGACACTTAACTCAGACTAATGGAGACCAGGCATTCTGGAGCCAGTGTGTACAGGCTATACTCACGACCACTGTGAGGCCTTCCTGCGGAGGAGGTAGTCAACCACATCAGAGTCTGTCTCCAGAAGGCTCATCAGAACCTCGTTCTGTAGGTCTGGAGGAACCTGTTTTGGGTGCAGAGCAAGTAAGTCACTGACTTGCATTTTTAGCAGCGCTGTCTTCCACTCTCCTATGTTCTTCTGAAACTTAACTTTGGCTACCTCTGAAAAATGAAAGCTAAATATACAATTCATACAATACTGGGCTTTAAAATTGAAACAATTGCCAGTTCATAAACTCATAAAACTTTTGGCACCAGTCCAGAGTTGTTATACTCATGGCTGTCTCCAGTCTGGATTTGCCATAAGCCTGAACTATCTAAACTACTCTCCCACAAAAGAGAAGTGTTTACACTGTGTAAGACAAAGGCATTGTCTGTTAAGCTTGGAGATCTGTTAACCTAAACAATCGGCGGCCACGAATCTCAACAGTCTCTGCCAAAGCCACCAGGAGACACATGGGGCGTGCTTGACACCCGCTGTGCTTCTCTTGGTATTTTGTTTGACGTGATGTCTGGTCTGGTTAAATGTGAAAACATTTACAATAACAGGCAGCTCTAAGGCCTGCTGAGAAATGGGACCTTCATGAAATATAGTGTTTTGTTTAACATCAAAATATTAATAATTTAAGCTCCGCAGTAACCAAGGACCCTCGAGGCTTGGCCGAGAGATTGATGGTGCTATGACCTTGAAAAATATTTTCACCTGAATTGCTCCAGGAAGACATAGCACAAACAGATCTCTGAAGATCCACTTATGTTGATAAATACTACTACAAGACCTGGGAGGGAATCCCAAAATCTAAGATTTTTGAAGCTCACCATGAAGAGAATTTCATAAGTGGTAATCATCCTCTGGACAATGGCAATAATGGCTGCGCTCTCCTCTGCTCTGGCAGAACTCTGCACAGAAAACTCTTTGTCAGAGCTTTTCTGTTTGTGCAGGAGGTTAGGTCCAAAGATGGTGGCCAAGTTCAACGATGTCATCTTGTTCCCAGTTATCTTTAACATGACAAGACGAGTTAGTGCAGTCTTCGAATGTGTAAACCAGAAACAGCCAAAAAAAGAAGGATCCAGGATGACTCTGTTAATTCTGGAAGCTGTGCCAACACCAGCATACCTGAATTCCTTCTGCTTATTGGGATTAAACAAATTCAATTACTCAGTTGCTGGGGATGGCAAGATAATGGAGGTTAAATTGGTATCATGATGGTTTTTTTGGCCAGTGCTACAACAATGGGGCTCATATGAAGTACTGGCAGCCTAGTTAGCATACTAGGGCCTACAAGCTCAAGTAATATCGCCTGAAAACGGTAATCAGTCAATCCTGCTACAACGTGTGATATCACACTGTGAATCTGTTCTAATCCAATTGATATACAGTAGAATCTGCTTCTAGAAATCACGTCTGTCTTGGTGAAATTGATCACTATAAGAAGATGATCATTATAACCAATTTCCCCCCCTTTTTCTTTATGTCTCAGATTACCATCTAACTGACAATTGTATATTTATTACATGAATGTACGGTAATAAAATGGACAGTATCACTATTTACATAATTTAATTTAATAAATTGTGCTTTAAAAATACAGTACAGCTGTTCCAATTGCTTTTCAAATTAGAGTACTGAACAAATTAAGTTACTGAACTTTGTATAATTGAAATATGCTTTAATACTGCATTGCTGCGGCGTCTGCATGTCTTGCGAGCGTGTGTATATAGCCCCATGTATGTCTTTTATATAAGCCCTGTTTGTATTAATAGTGTAGGTACTTCTTGTGCTGTGTATCCGATTGTCACGTGTGGCTTTAACAGTGATTGCACTCGGTTCTTGCCTGATCCAAGTGTCTTAACTATCTTGTAATTGCCCGCCGTGTGTGTGCTTTACCATCTTTAGCGTATCTTCCCCGTGTTTCCCAGTCATTCATAACTTTTGTGTTATTGTTGCATGTTGTGTACCTTAAAGGAGTAACATAAAGAACAACTTTGTGTTAGTCCGCCTTTCATCTTTGTCATTTGCCACTGCAGCGATTCATCGGTCTGCTCAGTGCGTTGATGCTGTACAATATTGTACATAAAATATAGCTTATTGTAGTTTCGCTGTTGCTAGTTTTTGCCGATTTATCATAAGCTTCGAATTTGTTATTATCATGTTTTCTGTGCGTGCAACATTAGCCTCAGGTAACTAGCCGAAAGCAGACAGGTTACCACAAGGCAAAGTAGGCTTATCAAAGTAAAAAAAAGTGGACTACTTGATTACTATGAATTATTTAAGCAGGATTTGCATAGGAATGATTCTGTTCCAACCACATTAAACATCTAAAAATACTAGACAACCTATTATATAAAAACAAACAGCAACCGCAAATACAATGGATTGCAGTATGCACAGGGGCACTGAAGGCAATATGATTACAGACAGTCTACAAAAAACAAATTTAATTGAATTTAAAAAGGTTGCTGTTTTTTTTTATATAGTATTTTCTTGAATATTTTTAGATTGTTAATCCGTAAATGTACAAAGCAATTTTAGTGAACATGAGGTTTTTGAGAAATACATTAGTTGTGTTGTAGCAAGACTGATTGTACTACAAAGATGCAGTGATCTTTTTAAAGGGGTGTTGAACCCACTTATTTAAGCAAAACGTATCAGGAAACGTGAACGTTAAGCTGAATGGTTTACATCTTTTAAGGATGCGACATAGAATACTGGATACCAAGGAAGCCTGATCAAGGCACCTCCCAGTAGGCTGAAGCCTCAGGGTAGAGGAGTCATAGCACCCAGATGTCTTGGTAATGCCTGGGAATCCCTTAAAACAAGCTAAATTATGGAGACCTGGAAAGAGAGCACTGATCTGACCTGCCTGGCAAGCTGCAATTGTGACCCTAACTAGCAGAAAAAGCCAGGAGATGGATGGATGTTTTCCAATGTTAAAAACATATGTAGGACATTAAAACATTCTTTAACAAATGCAGAGTCATTAGGCTATTATTAGTAAAAGCTGTTTCTACCATAAACAACCCACCCCCATCCTGAAAACCACGCAAGATCATGTCCCTTGGCAGGGAAGGGGTTTTTCTCACAAAATGCACTCTTTGATGAGAGTTGGCCTGCACGATCAAAATGAAGATTTTTTTTGCCACAACCACAAAACTGATGAGTTTTAGAATTGGTTGTGGTTTGTGACACTGCAAGATAAGCTCAGTGAGGTCCCAGATAAAGCTCCAGGTTGCCCAAAGTGCCCTCTTCAAGCCACGCCGAGCCCTGCCCCTTGTCTCAGCGATCCCATGAGCCAAATGTAAGGGCAGCCTGGTAATGGTGCCAGGATTGGGGATGTAGGCAGAACATATTCCAGTGAGGGCCTTTATCGACATTCCCTGTCTGGCATCTGTACCAGGATCAGGGATCTAGGCGGAACGTATCCCAGTGAGGGCCTTTATCGACATTCCCTGCCTGGCATCTGTGCCAGGATCGGGGATCTAGGCAGAACGTATCCCAGTGAGGGCTTTTACTGACATTCCCTGCCTGGCATCTGTGCCAGGATCGGGGATCTAGGTGGAACATATCCCAGTTCATTTTCACATTTTTTAGTTGACTTAGGATGGCAAAAAATGGAGCAGTGAGCAGCAGGCTCTGGCACGTGGAATATTGAAATTTAGCGATAACCCTCAGTGCAGGAAGGGATAAATCATCACATACTAGAACAAATGACTTAATGAATATTTTCTCCTTAACATGAATCCCTTCCTATTTTATTTATCTTTAAATAAAGGGGTTTAACAATATTCCCAGGAGAGGAGCATAAAAGCAGAACCCCCGTTACCTCCTGTCCGTCTTTGTCATGCATGTCATCTGCATGTGCAGAAACTGTGGACAGGAAGTGCAGGAGCCGATGGAGGGTGTCGCAGTTACAGGGAGGCAGCAGGTAGATGAGGAGCTGCAGGGCACTCTGCTGCTCTTCAGGGTCCAGCACTGGAGAAGAAGGATGTGGTCAGTGTGTGATCGGTACGTAATCCAGGCATGATCTGGGTGTGACCACAATGGTCTCTGTGTGATCAGCATGTGATCAGGGTATGACCTGGATATGACAAGCATATAGTCAGTGCATGATCAGCATGTGATCAGGGCATGATGTGGGAGTGACCAGCATATGGTATGTGTATGATCTGCATGTGATTGGAGTATGAACTACAGTCAGGTCCATAAATATTGGGACATCGACACAATGCTAACATTTTTGGCTCTATACACCACCACAATAGATATCAAATGAAACGAACAAGATGTGCTTTAACTGCAGACTGTCAGCTTTTATTTGAGGGTATTTACATCCAAATC
>JAABNX020000040.1:25390598-25436604 GCA_015163995.2 Mormyrus lacerda
ATGTAAATACCCTCAAATAAAAGCTGACAGTCTGCAGTTAAAGCACATCTTGTTCGTTTCATTTGATATCCATTGTGCTGGTGTATAGAGCCAAAAATGTTAGCATTGTGTCGATATCCCAATATTTATGGACCTGACTGTAGGTCTGACCAGCATATGGTCAGTGTGTGAACCAGACGTGACTAAGGTATAATCAGTGTTTGATTTGATCAGCATTCATTCAGTTGTGATGTGCTTGTGATTTCCATTTCCCTACTGATGCTGATCACCAGTTGGCAGACATTAGCCAAAAAGAGTTCCTTCTGCAAACGTCTACTTTGGTATATTTTCTGTAGAATTTCTCACTGATTGTGGTGAGTGTTTGGGTTTGTTGTAGGGTTTGGGCTGTGGGGAAGGGAAACTCCTGCTCACACATGGTGTTGATGAAGGCAGTGTACAGCTCTTTTGTCAGCAGGGGGTCAGGCATGTCCCTCAGGAACTCTTTGAGCAGAGCTGCAACATCATGTATGCTGTGCTCCTCGTCAAGAAGAACATCCATGCCCCGGTCAAACTCCTCTCGCAGCTGTGACATCATAGAAGCACATCACTTTGCATGTTCCCAGCCACAACCACTGCAGCATACCATCATTTGTGTGAATACCATCTGAGATGCCATATTTGTGTTCCAAATTAATTTTTACAATCACTAAAATTAATTACTATATCAACTAATTTTGGTAGCAACTAAAATAAAACATTGAATTTATGTATACAGTGAATTTACCTATATTTTGCATATTATAGCTATTAACTACAGTACAACTCTGACAACTCCAATCAATTCTTCCAATGATTCCTACCTGCCTCACTCTTTTCTTAGAACTTCCAACCCGGAAAATTCCAACAGTTTGGAGACCTAAGTAAAAAGTGGGAAATCCCATCTTAACAGGCTGAAATCTCATCAAACGGAATAACTGATGGCACAAAAATAGAAACAATTTTTAAGTTTGACTTTGTTTCACTATATTTCACTAATTTAACAAATCTAACCAGCTAACTAAACAAAAATGAGAAATATACAATGAAAATCATTGTCCTGCAACTGAACTTATATGAAGTTACATGCCTTCTTATACATAATGTCAAAATAGGGTTTTTCAAAATAATTATTCACACTCAAGCAACACAGGTAAACTGTCCCAAATCTTTTTGGCACCCTAAGCAAAATTTGATAAATTTAATTGTCACCTCCCTAACCAGTCAGAAAGGCAGATCAGACAGGGGCACTCCCTGATGGCCACTGGACCTTAAAAAGATGCCACTGAGTCCTACCCCTGGGCTGATACCCTTTCTTGGCACCCAGAGGTGGTACTTCCTGAGATTTGACCTGGCAGCTTCCAGTTTATAAATCAATGTCTGTGACAAAGAAGGAAAGCATCTGCCCAGCTCTCTCTGTCAGGATTGTCAGGACTTTTGTGTGTCAGTTCCCTGTTTAGTCAGCTGGTGTCACTGGCCACCCAAGTCAGTGTTCCCAAGCGGCTTAAGATCAAGCTCCCCTCCCATTGTGAATTTGTTGATACTTTGGGTTTTGTTTTTTTCCATGTTGATGATCTGTCTGCTTCATGTATTTCTGTATTGTTTGTTTATTGCCTTTGTTTTAGTTATCTGTGTTTGTGTTTAGTTCTCATAAAATGTTCTGTACCCTTGGTTCTAGTCTTTCCCAGTGTTTAAGTTCAGTGATTATTAATTACTCTCACCTGTTCCTTGTTGTATCTGTATTAGTATATATCTTGTCATGGCTTTCTTACCTGTGCTTCTGCCCTTATTCTGTTCCTGAATCAGTGATTGTGGTTATTTGCAACAGTTTACCCTGTTTGTGTTGAGTAAGTTAGCTGTCACATGCTGTTTTTTTGGCGTGCTTAGCTTCTAGTTTCTATCTGCTTGTTCCTGTGTAACTCCCTGCTTTAGTCAGTGTTGTCTTCCTACTCTGTTTTGACCTTTCCTGGTCCTTTTGTATCCTATGTATCTTGTTTAGAGTTTTCAGTAAAATCCTTTTTTTTGAGCCACAATGTGGATCTTCAGCATGCCCTGCCATCATACTTTTTCCTTGCCATTCTGAGCTAGCTATGTTCCCCGTTCACAGCGAGAACCAGAACTGCAGGTGATGGACCAGCCTAAGGCATGGTCCCCGGGCTCACCGTATTTCTCCAGATGCTGACAACAGCTGTCCACCAGCCGCGGCACCTGCCTGTAGATGGGGTTCAAGCTGAGTTTCTTGTCACGATGCTTTTCCTTCCTGCTGGGCCCCTCGGCCGGCAGCGAGAGCTGCAGGGCCTCCAGGAGGCGGGACTCACTGTCATCCAGATCGGTGATGGAATCCACAGACATCGCGCCCTGCCGAATGCAGAGCAACGTGGGGGAATTACATCACCCCTCTCCCTCCTCCCCTGCCCAGATGGGGTGGGGGGCTTCATGCTCTCTGTCTTCTGAAACGAGCTTCCTGTCAGGCACCCCAGAAGCTTGTGGAGCTGCTATGACATCATAATGCATGCTTTATGTCCTTTTTCTCAAGTCAAATAAAGCCGTTTTTATTTTAGAAATTGTATGAGACCTGTAAACTGCAATTCACTAAAAAGTAATAAAACACCCTAACACAAGTGTCTAGCAATTATTAAATAAAGATTATGAGATCAATAGGTTTCTGATCTTCAAAGTGTCATACAAATCCTTTTTAGTTCGTCTGGACCCTATGTTTATGAGCCTCAGTGTACAGAAGGGTGGAGTGGGTCGGATGAGGGTGGCATTGGACCATGAAGAGGGGGGCCGTACCCGCCTGCGGGCACGGGGTGCTGCCTCAGGAGTGTTGGGTGAGGTGGACTCATTAGGTGTCTCTGAGGAAGAACTGACAGATGAGTTGCTGCTGGACAGCTCTTTGTTAGGTCGCTTGGTGGCAAACTGCAGGATGGAGGACACCAGGTCGCTGACGTCACGGTGCTCATCCTTGTGAGTGTCCTGCCGCTGCTTGTGTGTGCGGTCATTGGCAATCACCTGTGATAGCGGCATGCCGAAAGCCTGCGGCACAAACTCTTCAGGGGAAGAGGGAGGGGAGGAGACAGGAACATTTTACATTTTTAATTAATTTTTAATTTTGGGTTCCTTTAAATCAGAGCTAAATAATATTTTAACAACTCTGAGCTATTAGTTAAGTTCTCCGCAAACAAGCATGATGGGCCGAATGGCCCCCTCTCGTTTGTACATTTCTTAATAGTTTCTTAGCTAATGTTTGCACATAAATTAAGTTTTATGCCCTTACAAAGACAACTGTATTATTATGTTAGTGTTTTTTATAACCTATCCAGCATAAATGCTGATAATTTCACTTGATTCTCTTATTTTTATTGCACTGTGTTTATTTGGCACTATGTTTTGGAGGAAGCAAAAAAGCAGTGTTAGGTACACAGCAATAAATGAAGCTTCTGCAATCACATTGTAAACCTTGCCAAAGGGTTTAAGCACAAGTGCATCCCAGGACTTGAACTAGCAATCAGATACATGGTAGGGCTCTTAACTACAGATATTAGAATTATAGGTTGAGTCAAACGGGGGCTTTCGAGTCTTAACCATTACAGGGCTGCACTGCAGTGATAGCCAGACAGCTAAGGACACAAAATTCTGATCCGATGCATATGCACGCATGCATGCTTGTGACCCTGCTCTGCACACGCATGAGGAGCATGAGGAGTGGGTCGTGCTTAGACACAACCCACTAGACCAAGAACTCAACCAGTTTTCACGTGATCCCTGACCGGCCACATTCTTGCACATTCTTGCTGCCTCAGCCACTGCAGGGCTGTAAGAAGTGCAGCTCTGGGTGCTCTCTCTCGCTTTTATGTCAGCACTGGTGCTCCGGGTCCACTGTTCCGGGTCTGGTGCTCTGGGTCCGGTTTGGTATCAGTACCACAGATCAAAGGCTCCATTTTCAAGCCGCCAAAGACTTGGCTGACCGATGTGTGTGAAAACAAAGGCCAGCTGTGAGGGACCAAAGGCCCACAATGCTTTGCCACAATCCTACACACTTGCTGTCCTAAGGGCAGCAGCACTTATCTCTACAGCTAGGAATGGAAAAAAAAACTAATCATGTCATCAGTAGCTGAGTTAAGTTTTTTCATGCTGCCTCAGGCACATGAATATATATATATATATATATATCATCAGATTAAGATTCTTTCATGGCATGGTAGATCGACGCCTGAGATATGAAAAAGAAAATAAATAAATAAAAATATGAGCATTTAACCAGGAGATATGTACTGCATATTTCACTGCACCTTTGTCTTTGTTCTTCTCTTTTGCTAATGAATCCAACTTCCTTCGCAGTGACTTCTTGCGCTTGTGCCCATCTGAAAAGAAACAAATATAATCTGAATGCATTCATGCATCTTACCGCAAAAAAAAATCTGGTGTGATTTATTTATTGTCTCACAGCCTGTTCTTGGCCTAAATGAAAGGCAATGTGTAAGGTGGAATGGACAGCCATTATTCCCACCTGCAAGTCATTTTAGATTCACCGACTGCCCTGACTTTATGCATATAAGAGGAAATGGTTTGGATTCTTTTCAGAGGGTTTGTAGTACATGAAAAAACAGAGGGATCTCCTGTCCCTCGTTGCGTGCCAAGACCTCTGTACACAGAAAAATGGGGAAAAACCTACAAAAAAACAATATAATGTAGAAAAATAAACAATAAAGCCAAATGAAATATGTTGAAGCAAACCTAAATACATAAGTAGACTATAATCTTCATTGATATATAGTCTGCTTCAATAATTTCCTGATAGCAGTAAATCACAAGAAAATAATTTGTGCATTTTCATTCTCCAGATGGACTCTCTTATTAAAAACAAAGGCCAATCGGTGTCTGTTTTGAACACCCACATTCTGACTGTTAAAAGCTGCCATAAAGACTTCTTGAAAGGCATGTCAAAATTCACTGCTGTTGCCACTAGCTACGGACAGTCTGCGATCTCTTCTAGAAAAGGCATGGTCTTGATTTCATGCAGCAGTGCCGAGGATGGAAATGCATGGCAGGCATCTGTCCTGGATTATGGAGGCCAGACTGAAGCAGGAGTACATGAGGGAATTCGATCCCTTGGGCGCCTCAAGCTGACAGCAGCAGCTTGACGTGGAACAGAGCAGGGCTGTCTCAGGAGGAGCCGGAAACCTGGGCAGGTCCTGCTGCCCTGTTGAAGGGCTGCTGTTTCCCACTCTGTCAGCAGAGTTGTGTCTTTGGGCACACTGAGGCTGTGGAACTGCTCTATGTCTACGTTAAATGTATTGTACAATTACATGTGTGCTACAGAAAGCACCTTATAGGTCATGGTGTAGGAGCTGTACCTATTTTGAGGCTCCCTGAACTGCACGTTTATGATTGCATGCTTATAGCATTTATATATCTTGTCATAACATAGGGTCCAACGCAAAGAATCAAAATGCGATTGTCTGGTTGAGGTTATTTAAACCAAAGTCACTGAAGACCTGCATGAGGACAGGCAGCACTACTCTTAACAAATCAGTGAGCTTACCCAGGCCAGTCTTGCAAACTCCCATACCAACTGCTGCTTACCAGTATGGATATGCACAATGACTGTATAATCATAAGATTATAAACTACAAAGGTACTAAACATCAATGATCAAACTGATATAGATATAAAATAAGAAGAACAAGGAAACAAAGATGTTATGTTACTGTGACTGGCTGGAGATGCTTAACCATGAATTGGAGGTCATTAAAGGTATTAAAAATGGAATTACTGAGAGGAACTCATACAGCAAAGAGAGTAGATTCAGGGCTAGTGAAAGATACTTTTGTGACCGATGGGAATTAACTGATGAGCTGCTGGGCTCTCTTTGAATGTAAATAGCTTCAGGACTCCCTACCTTTTGAAGGCGAATAGCTGATGACCTGCAGGTCTCCCTACTTTTGAAGGTGAATTGCTGATAAGCTGCAGGCCTCCTTAACCTTTGAAGGTGAATAGCTGATGAGCTTCAGGCCTCCTTAACCTTTGAAGGTGAATAGCTGATGAGCTTCAGGCCTCCCTACCTTTGAAGGTGAATAGCTAATGAGTTGCTGGGCTCATTACCTTTGAAGGGGAATAGCTGATAAGCTGCAGGCCGCCCTACCTTTAAAGGTGAATAGCTGATGAGCTTCAGGCCTCCCTACCTTTTGAAGGGGAATAGCTGATAAGCTGCAGGCCGCCCTACCTTTGAAGGTGAATAGCCGATGAGCTTCAGGCCTCCCTACCTTTTGAAGGTGAATAGCTGATAATCTGCAGGCCGCCCTACCTTTGAAGGTGAGTAGCTAAATAGCTGTAGGCCCCACTACCTTTGAAGGGGAATAGCTGATGAGCTGCAGGTCTCCCTACCTCTGTAGTTGTATAGCTGAATAGCTGCGGGCTTCCTTATCTTTGAAGGTGAATAGCTAATGAGTTGCTGGGTTCCCTACCTTTGAAGGTGAATAGCTGATAAGCTGCACACTTCCCTACCTTTGAAGGTGAATAGCTGATGAGCTGTAGACTTCCCTACATTTGAAGCTGAATAGCTGATTAGCTGTAAGCCTCCCTACCTTTTGGGATGGTGATCTGGCAGCCCATGTCGTAGTCCTGGCTGAGACGGTTAAAGGCCACTTCCTGAAGCCTGACCCGCTCCAGCTCTGAGAGGCTCTGGATTGGCATGGCCTTTAGATGCACAGTTCGACCAGATAGGCTGCTCCAAGTGAAGTCACCCTGTGAACAGTAGAGAGGCCCCCTCATTATTCTGCACCATTACCCTCCAGCTTTACTGGCCTTATCTTGCAACCATGCTGCAGGCCCAAGTCTCACTGTGAACATTCCTACGTACTGAAATTTTGAATGTTCCCGTCAATTTCCATGATCCCTGAAGAAACTGACCAGAATTTTATTTGTTACATTCTGTTACACATCAGATTATTTGCAAAGAATCAAGGGTAAAATATCTCCTCTTAATTGTACACACATGTGTGGTGAGCAAGGATTGAATGGCCAGTGCATTTTGTGGCTGATGGGAGTTTCACTTACAGAAAAATGTTCAGAACAAAAAATGATTGGTTTAGAGAGACAACCAATCAGAGGAGGTGGGTCGAAGCAGTCAGATGTCTTGGTCTCATCTCTTGTAGTTGCTTGGACCCACCGCCTCAACAATCTGATTGGTTATCTCTCTAAACCAATCATTTTTCTTTCTGCCCTCAGAACATTTTTCTATAAGCAAAACTTCCACAAGCCATTTTGTGGCACAAACAGCCACAACACACATCCTTAGTCTTTCCACTCCATGCAGCTATAAATCCTGATGTGCTGACTGATGTGAAGGACCTCCATGCAAGGTTCCAACTGTGAAAAGCTGCCACAGAAGTTGCACTGTTCACAACTACCTTATGAGGCGGATGCCTGCAGTTGACATCACCGTCCATATCATAAGTCACATGTGTGTCCACAGAAGCAAATACATTTAAGTACATTTAAGTCTGTTCCTTAACCCACATTAAACAATTAAACCATAGAGAGTTTATAGTAATGTACTCTAGTATAAGACCAAGCTAAAACATAACCACACGTTTACATGTATTAATTTATCTACTGCTTATTTCAAGCCTACAATGGGCCTCATTCACCAACCGTTCTTATGAACAAATTTATTTTTAAAGCCCATGTATGCACTTTTTTACGAAGATTCTGACATTCACCAATGTTTTTTTATCTGAATTTGTTCTTAGCTAAGAACAGAATCTATACACACTCAAGACCATTCGTGCACACATTTGAGTAGTGATAGTTTGTTCAAAATAATGGGTTATAACAGTTTTGTTCATTCTACAGTTCATAAAATGATAGTATTTGAATAATTTATTAAACTAAAATATAAATAAAGAATTTTAAAGTGTAAAAATTATTTTCATGGTAGTAATGGCGGATTATAAATAGGTCTGTTTCTGCACATTGTCCTTGCTATCAAAATGGCATTTCTATTATTTTCCGAAGAGCTTGTCAATCGTGCTCTGAGAAGGGAACCCAAGTTTGAAGATTATTTAGATTTATTTGGCACAAAGGGGTCACAGAGAAGGTAATATCTTTCCATGTATCAGCTTTCTTGGGGGCTTTATATCCACTGGTTATGCTACTAAATAACATGTGTCTATTTGCATTTACCTCCTGTAAAGTACAATACAGTTATAACGGACTTCAAGGGACCTGGCAAAACAGTTTGTTACTGTATATCCAGAGTTGCTGTATGCCAAGAATACAACTACAGGACACCATTTAGCCATGCCACACCCCAGCAGACACACTTGTGGTATAGATTATTATATTGTACATGTAGCAATCCAACTTTACCTGACCAGATGCGTGACTATTAATAATCCCGACTACGTATCTGCACTGGATATCACCGGAGCCTGCACGTCCATTATAGCCTAACTAAATAACAGCTAAAAGCGGCACTGGGGACCAAATTGTTTGTCCTTTATAAGCGAAATTTCATTATATGCCAGTCCGCTATATTCTATATATATGCATGTTCTTAAAGGTGCATAGCTGGGACCAGCGGACCTCATCCGTTATAGATGATGTTCCGTTATAAGCAGGTCCACTATAACAGGTTTTTCCTGTATTAATACTTCTACTTCAGCATTACTGAAGTTTTTTTTTCCTCTTAGTGCCAAGCGGCTCACAGCCTGCGCATCTCTTCGACATTCCTTGCACACGGCATTTCCCTATGCTAATTTGGACAAACTGGCACATGCTTTCAGTTACAAAGACGTGGCATTCAACCATTCTTAAGAACAAAGGTGCGAACAATTCTGTTACTTAAGAACACGTAATGAATAGGTTGTTCTTAACAAATTTCGTAGGAACAAATTTAAGAGAATTCTTAAGAGAATATTGGTGAATGAGGCCCAATGTGTTTTCCATTATAGGGATATACAAATTAAGGCCAGTGAACTATGAACAGTCATACTTACTTTCTGCATTGGGGTATTTATGTTTAGACAGTGAAATATATTGGAGAGGTAAATAAAAACAGCGTACACATACAACATACGTTTACCGGACTTGCACAAACTTATGATCAATGACGAACATTGCTTTTGTAAATCCTTCTCCAAAGTACCAACCAGTAAATTAGAGAAGGGCTTTAAGATGTCTGCCTTGTATTACATCCAGGGATACGAAGGGGAGTCTTATTCGTTCAACTTTGTGGCTGGCGTTAGCTATAGCTTACACTAATAGATGTTACTTCCGGATAGTGATAGTGTATGCATGTGGCAATGAAGTAACTATGAACATCCCCAGTCATTCAAGCGAAGTGTTTAACTTAGTATGTTCTATGCTGTATGTGCTTAAGTACACATTGCGTTGGTCTTTGTTTGCTATTCTTAGTGTCAAACAGAAACACGGGAACAGGAGAGGTTGCTGCTTCAGATCCATGAAGAAGCACGACAAACATCATAGTGTAAAAGTATGGCAGCACTGGTAATTTGTCAGAGTTCTACTTAAAGCTGTTCAATATTAATATTTGTGTTATATACACTCATCAAAGCTTATCATAAACCACCATAAAACGAGCCACGGAGATGCTGCAGTGAATGCTTTCGGACAATGTTGTGAAAATACGCTGTATAAATCAAATTGAATGTTTACAGTAGGTACAGCATTATGCTGTATTATATAGCGTATTTTAGTTATACGCAGTTCAGTAATTTAATTTATATAGTACTGTAATTTGAAAAGCGTTGTACTATATATTTTGCAATCAAAATTAGTGACACTGTCCGTTTTATTACCTATTATTCATGTAGGAAATATACATCATACGATTACAATTATCAATTTCGCCCTGGCAGACGTGTTCACTATGAGCGTTAAAGTAAAGTGTGGCAATAAATTATAAAATGTGAGTATAAATATGTGGGATTTACCGAATTTCGCAGAGGTGTGCATGGAAACTTAAAACTTTATTGTATTTTGAAGACGTGGTGCACTTTTACATATTATTATTGTTTTTTTAGCTTCTGAAAGACAAGTTTATCCTTTCTTGCACTCATAGTTACGCCGTATTTCGCATTGGCGGATATGACGTTACTGCTTTATGTGCACAATATTATTCTACGACAATATTATCGTTTATCGCAATAATTCCTGGGACAATTTATCGTCCAGCAAAATTTGTTATTGTGACAGGCCTATTCATATGTTTTAAGTATGAAATTGGTTTACAAAGAAAAAAATATATGAGTTAAACCAAGTAATTATTGTCACGCCCGGCTCATCCGATCTTAGTGTGTGCCACGCCCCCCTCGTTACCTCATGTTACTTTGCAATTGTAATCACCTGTTTCCTGTTAAGTTCTACCAGTCTTGTGTATTTAGTCCGTGTCTGTGTCAGTATTGCTAGATCTGTCATTGATGTTAGTTGATGTTCATCGCTATCAACCCCAGTCTGAGTGAATAAACCCGCTTATGTTCATATCCTTGCCTACCTGCCTTAGTCATTCCCAGTGATCTCAACAATTATATAAGAATTGTATTCTCTCCATTTAATACTAATGAGAAACTTGTGGGAGAGAAAAGAAATGTGTCTCAATCAGTATCATGTGCTCTGATAAAAAGCTGCAACCATACAACCACTGCCAGATACATTCAGTATTTGGAATCAGTTCACCACATGGAAATATGCACATTTGCAGTTTGTAAAAAAAATTCAGAATAAAGCTCAGATGACCATCAACTGGAACATCTTAATAAACTAATCCAGTTTTTTCATCTGTGCACCTACGTCAATTCAGAGCCTCTCTGATATTAAATCATGTGTGCTCTATTTCTCTGGCAATTTCTGTCATCCAAATATCTTCATCACAGAGGGGCTCAGGCATCTTCCATCCCCAGACACAGAAAAGAAAGACCTGGCTAGAGAGAATGAGAAGCCAGTCTAAAATCAGACCCTATAGCCATACTATAGAGAATCCTGTCTACAATGAAAATATGCAGTGAAGGTAAGTGAAGGAAAGGCTCTAAAGACAGGAACAGTTATGGTTGTACTGCATTACTGTTTCATAAAGGGTTAAGGCTATTTTGGTCCACTGGAAATTTTGTACCAAAGCATTTCCATAAGATTTCAGGTTACAGGGCACTAATGAAAATAAAGTGAATAAAACAATGTTAAGCATCAGCACAGTTTATGTACTATTAATTATTAGTAATGCAGTGATACACTTGAGTACATAAGAGGTTTGTGCACCATTTAGAACTGAACCTTGAAATTTGAATTCAAGACAGCATGCACAGCATGCTAATGTACTCAGCATACTAATATACACAGCATGCTAACAAACACACTATGATTACATACTCAGCATGCTGACATACACAGCATTAACATACACAGCATGGTAACATACAGTACACACTATGATTAGATACACAGTATGCTAACATACACAGCATGTAAACATAGACTACATGTTGACACGCATATACACACACACACACACACACACACACACACATATATATATATATATATATAGAGTAGACAAATGTGTCAGTTTATTTTGATATTAATTTTCTGTGCTTCTGTTTGTGCTTTATTGATTTTTCAGCTTATTTTTCTTTATATTTGCATAAGTTTGATGTGATAATTGTCCTGCCCTGACTGTCAGCTCCTTCTGTGTGCCACGCCCCCTCGTTAACCCTGTGTGGATTCCCCATGTTCACCAGCTGTTTCCTGTTGCCATCAATAGTCCAATGTATTTAGTCTGCGTTTCAGTTTGTTTCCCCAGTCCGAACATTGTATAGTCAGTCTTCGTTTGCGTGTCATTCTGTTTCATTAAACCCTGTATTTTCACGATCATCCGTCTCCCTGCTCTTGCTTTCCTGGTGCGGCACAAGTTATATTTTGCCGTGGGATGGATGTTCCTGTTCTTTCTGTGCTTTTCTTATGAGTTACAGGTTGAGAAGGAGCCAACAAAGTAATACAGTTTGTTCATAAAGCCTGTAAAATTGATGTTTTGGAAAACACTCGGAAATCTCACTTGTGCTTTACCTGTGTCATTTGCTATCTTGTTAATTATTTGACAGTATCAGTCATTATCGGGAAGCTCACCCCAGATCATTTTATTTTCACAGGAACCGTTAAACGGAGATCCCCTGTGACCACCCTTGAGTTTTTTGTCCTTGGCACCAGAGCCCAGGGACCTCTTAGATAAAGGCTGAGAATCACTCGGGTGGCTCCTTCCTGCATCTCCAGATCTCCCCCTTCCTCCTACTCATTAATTTGTCCATGTGACTTACATTCCAGCTTCTCCTGGATGTTCTCTCCACATCCTCTTCTCACCATAGTGGCCCAGGATTGGCCATTTAGCCAAATCAGTGAGCTTTTGATGGGCAGCATCACTGAGCTCTCCAGATGCCTCCCTAACCGTGAGCTTTTGATGAGCAGCATCACTGAGCTCTCCAGATGTCTCCCCAATAGTGACCTTTTGATGGGCAGCATCACTGAGCTCTCCAGATTGTGTGCAAACATGTACTGTCTGAACACTGCCACTGGAGATACGTTATGATTGTTTGAGGCTTTATTTATGACATGCTATTTTTGAAGAACATTAAAAGCACATGCATATAAAGCAGTAATATGCATATAGTAAATAATGAATCATCTTTAGTTTATTTTAACTCAGAGCATTATGCATGCAATACAGATTAATGTATCACTTAATTATCAGATACTTTACTCATACATGAATATGCAAGTTGGAAAGTCAATAACCAGAAAGACTTCACTTATGGCCAAGGACGAAGTACAGAATTTAATTTTGTTTGCTACTTGGGCAAAAAGTATATAAATCCAGGAAAACGGAATTCATGTCTAATTTGTAGTTGTTTACCATTGGTCAGTGAATTGTCTTCAGATGGAAAACTGCCTTCCAAGTAAAAGCCAAATAATTTCCCCCCTCTCCAAAAGTGCTGACAGGCTTGGTTAACAAAATACATGAACAAATTATAAATGAATTTTGTTCTTGCTCAAGCAATGCCAAAAAGCAGGAGGTACAGAGCTCTCTTCTATCAGTGAAATGGACATTGTGGCATCATCCAATGATGGTGTGTGTGGTTCTCACATTTTTGCAACACAGACCGCTTATGTTCTGTTCCTCATCCCACAGACTCACAGGCTCTTTGCGTAATCACATGATGACCTGGAGCTTAATGCAGGTGAACTGATGACTAAATTTCCTGAGGCATGTGCATCTCTGCGTGCTGTTTCGGGTTTATGATGCATCCCGAACAATCCTTTGATCCTACATGTAGACTTGTAGAGTACTATCCTATTCTTTTAAAGAGGACTCTGAATCACCACAAAATTGAATAAGAGGCTATTGAAAATGGATACAAGGATACAATGACTGCATGATTAGAGTAGTATGTCCTTTCTCCTTTCTGCACTCTATTGATCCCCAAGGAGACAGATTTTATCGAAAACAGGCGCAGCAATACAGATTGCAGGCTGCCATGACAACCATATTCAAAGTCTATCACGAATCTGCTTTCCATTTTGTATTTCACTGCTGTGGTTGTGGGCGATTAGAAGCTGAAGTCAGCCTGTGCTGTTTGAGTCAGGTTAATTTCATGAGCTATATACCTTTGACTTTATTATCATTTTATAAAACTGCTAAAATATTTATGATGAGTCAGTTCAACAAATGTTTGCTGTATGTACATAATAGGAATGAACTGTTAATATATGAACAAATAGGGTTATGTGGATCTCAGCAAAAGGAAAATTTCTAGATAGTTCCTCTGAGTAAACACTCCCATGGTTGCAGCTGACCATGGCTTCAGCAGAACAGAGCTCAGATACAGCCTCCTGTTTTTATGGATACACATTCACATTCCTGAATGGTTGTATCATTAACGAAATCCTTAAAGCTGTATTCCACTAGAAAAAAATACTAGGACCAGTGTGAGCAGATGTATAAGACGCAGGTCGTCATCTAGGGCTACTAGAGACAGAGGACTTTTTTTGCAAGTCGCTCGATGTTAAAAAGGAATAAAGTCCTAAATAGCAATAAAAAAGTGGAAAATCCTGAAATGGGAAGAGAAGGTTAAGGTTAGTCCTTAGTCATACGAAATCTGACATTGTCACCTGAATATCATATTTAGTCATAAATATGCACATGAAACTGTATATTTATTCATTTGAAATCACACAGGAAGCCACGATGTCAGGATGACCCCAAAGAGCTGACCCTATCCCTGAGCAGCTTTTTCTTCATCTGCTATCTCTTGTTTATGCTCTTTTGGTAACATTGCACACTCTTGTGCTTTGCACTTGTCTAGTAGGAACCTCATCCTCAGCTCTTCCAATTCCAGGTTCTTACAATGTTGTATTGCAGCTCTTGCTCCAGTGCTACCTTACACTTGTTACTGTTCACTCGTAGGAAGCTCAGCCAAGCAGTTCTGTCGGTTGTATCCTTCTTATGTATTATCTGCCTCACCTATACGTTTGGAAAGATATGTCTACGAAATACATAAATGCAAAGGTAAAAAAGTTTCCCCATAACCTTAACAAAAGTAGGAAATCCAAACAGCAGCAAACAGCAAACTGCCTCCACACACATTTCAGATGTGACAGACTTAAAAAATACCACTTGGCACCATAAGTTACACATGGCAATGAGTCTCTGAGTGGTAATCAGTTGCAGGGCACCAAACTGGCTATAGAGGGTACGGTCATGCCTGGCACGGTCATGCCTGGCACGGTCACGCCTGGCAGTTGGCTCCAAACTGACACACCTTCCCCTAACCTCATTAATCACCCTCAGGCCACTCACAGAATTGCACAGAAAATGGGGGAAATCCCGCTGGCCAGAGCTTTTCTGCTGGCTTTGACTTGCTGTTCGGCCTCAAAATGAGTAATATGAGACATAAATTCTCCCCCGTTTTCCTGCCATCCTGGATCAATCCCAAGTCACATCCCAATATCTTACATATGACATAATTAAAAAAAAATCTAGAACTACAAACAGGTTTGGGTTATTAATAAATCATTCCAAAATCCTGGCAGCCCCTTAGACCAGGGAAGGTCCTGCCACCCTTAATCCAAGCCAGCCCCCATTTCCCCTCCCCCCGATTCTCAGTGGCCTACAATTTTTTCAAAAGATAAATTTTAATTAAAAGCAAACCCAAAGGTCTGCATGCCAAAGTTTCCTTAGCCAAGTTCTCACTGATATCCTGTTTCTCCGTTTATTTCAAGAAAAAGACAGTATGGCTGCGATTACCAGCCCTACGTTTGGGTCTGAAGCATCGCTAATAGTGTGCAAACATTCCCCTTACAGGCTAATGCTAAGGAAATATTAAGTTCAGTGGATGGAATGCAAAGCAGTAAATGTGCTGCATTTACTCTTGAGGTGACTTGATAGCACAAGCAGGGGTTAAATTGCTTTGACACTCATTGCTCTGCCTTATGCATCAAGCGGCAGCTGGACAGATTTTCCTGGCCCACCTCCATTCCTTTGATATACTGTAAAAACATGAAAGGCATAAGAAAACCTGATTAATTCTGCAACAGTCAAAAAAATATTATTCATCTAGACACTTCATTTCTGCATTGTTTACACTATGTGGTATGAGACATTTGACCTTTTCCATCTGTTCTCCAGTAAAAATCAGCAAATGGACTCAATATATTACTTGATAACTTAATATCTGGCTGTTCACTTTGTCCTGGTTCCCCTGCAAAATTAATAGACTGACAGATGTTCAGGAAATCCCACCCTCCTGCTGCTGGCCAAGGCTTGTTTATCAAAGTCATCCTATTGACAGCCAAGATGTCTCAGTAGATCTCTGGATTGCAGATCACTTAATCTGTTAATTTGACACCCTTTTCCCTCTGACTCTGGGGTTCGGCATATAGAGATCCTGCAATGCTTTTCCCCGGAAGAATAGTCTTGCGTGTAACGCGTTAATGTAGGAGTGGACACATGCATATCAAAGTGCAAGCGCAATTCAGTTCAGGCAGCAAAGGAGGACCTACTATTTTCTGACTGAAATCCAATGAAATGGAAACATGAGCAGTAGAACACGCTTTGAGTTGATGTTTAGATATCTGAACAAATCGGAACAGCAGTTACTAGTTCTGGGTAATAACACAAACTCCATATTCTCAAAGGAACCTCCAAGATCCAGAACCAAAACATTAAAGCCAGTGAAGTAAAACACCAGGATGTGAGACTGACCCCACTGACATTTCTCACACCTGTCACTAATGAATCCAATGGAATGACATTTATGACAAAAGACGAGAGCCAAGGCAGACAAAAAGTACCTGGTATGTTAGAATTCCTATCAGGTGCAACACATTACATTTATTTATTTAGCAACGTACAGTTGAGAAAGTGGGGTCAGCTTGACCCTGGAGCCATCTGGGTTAGAGGCCTTGCTCAAGGGCCCAACAATTAATTAAACCACTAGTTATATGAAGGCAGACACAATCCACTGAGCCACACACCGCCTACCAAAAAATAGGTTCACTAAATTGCTGAGATATATAGGACTCGTATAGACAACCATGACATTACACTATCCAGTTCTCAGAGTACCACTTGCAATCCTAAAATAAGTATGATGGTCACCTGTGGAGTGGTAATGGAACTATGTCAATGACCTTGTTCACAATGGTGTTGTTATCAGAATTGGGTTGTATGTGGCTAGGTCTCTTAGCAAAACTCCAGTATCATTAGTGGTGGGGTTTTAGCACGGTGAAGTGTGAGCATGGTGCAGTGTGTGCACAGTACACTGTGAGCAGGGTGCAGTATGAGCATGGGAATGCGTGTGGGGACCTGCACACAGCTAAGGTATTAACCGCAGGAAAAGTGGGCCAGTCTGAGAGATTTCTGAGGTTTGTGTTAAAGAGGAGTGTTAAAGAGACTGTCCATTACACCAACGTCACCAAGACCAGTCCAGGTCCCCAGCAGATGTAGAAAATTGGCAGTAAAAGTGCAGAAATAGGCCCACATCCTCTCCAGAGTGTGGTAGTTGAGGTCATGGATCTTTAAAAGAGATCTCCGATCATGTAGAGTTCAGTGACACATGTTGATGACACGCCAATGTTACTCAGCATGTCATGCTCAGGCTGTAGCGTGAATAATCTGCACACAGCAGACTGGACATCAGGGAAACACCTGAGGACCCTGTTAACCTTGGCTCACTGCCAACAGATTCACCACTGAGCTTATAGCACTGAGAAATGTATTTGCACACAGGAAGTGTCACTGCTACTGACAGGTATCATCCAGAGGCGTTCCCATAAATCTAGGTGAACACTGAAGACTACCCTTCTTGGGGAGATGAGGTTCAGCTCTTCTCCCAGCTGAGACTCACTCTGTGATCAGTCCCAGTTGCCGGCCCACCTCCTTTCTGGAACTCAACCCTATATGCCCCTATCAACTGAGGACATTGATGAAAGACAAAGTAAAGTAAGAAGTAAATTCCCACTGTTGCAGTCCTCACTGTGAGGACCAGCTCTCTGGAAAATTCCCTAGAGAACCACAGTGTTCCACCTTTTTTCCATCTTCAGCATTTATTGGACTTATTGGTTGGGTGGTGTTTCCTACAAACCTCAGCCAGCACACGTTACAAACAGTTCCCTGAAGTTCAAGAATTATGAACAATACATATGGAAAACAAACCAATCCTTTCACTATCCCAACAATGCTTCAAGAAAAAGCAGTGAAAACCTACACTGACTGTTGAGACAGAGAGACAAACTCCTGTTACTGAGCGTGTCGGGTTCTTGGCTAGAGTCTGACAGATTTCAGTTGTCGCTGGTCATCCAATCACGATCCCGCTCAGAGTATCTCCAAAAAGGGACAACACAGCCTGAGAAAGGCATTTCTGCTCCTGTATGCTAAGCAGAGACACCCCCACACTCAACAGAAAGAATGTTTTCACTCCTTTTCATGGATTTTCGGCATGCTTCTATAGTTATCATCTGTTTTCAGTAACTTGTTACAGATATATCTGCTTTTCAGATGCACGCTGTTGATTAATTTATAGGTAGCAGAGGTACAGCCTGGATATGATGCCTGTCCATTGCAGGGTACACAAGCCATTGGCTCTGAAAACGCCCTCCCCCACCTTCCCCACCATTATATGCATATGGTGTACATGGCTTGCATACGGGTGGATTTCTGGAAGGATTCTGAAATCCCAAACTGTGTCTCACTTCTGTGTATGGCAGTAAAGAAAATCACACATGGTAGAGCATGAAAAACAAGAATATCTCTGCAAAAACTGGGGAACAATCAGTTTTGAGATCTTAACTGGTGATGGGGGATTTGCGATGAAATTCTTGACCTCAGAGCAATCCTTCTCTTAAATCTGCCTTGACAAGATTATAGTTACTTTGATCCACTGAGTCAGATCTGTCATAGGAGCTCCGTGGCAAAGAGGCTTACTGACTTACTGAGAAAGAAGCCAAAGTTATAATCTTTCCATGGGACTGCAGTGACATTGGCTGTGTGACATCCCCTGTCTGGCCAGGGACATCATCCAGCAAACTGACGGGAAAACCAATCAGTTAATTGTCATTGTTATGCCATTAGTAACAAATAAAGAGCTACAGCACAAACAAATTTCATTTAATCATTATTATTATGCCATTAGCAACAAATACAGAGCTACAGCATAAACAAATTTCAGTTAATCGTCATTCTTATGCGATTAGTAACAAATAAAGAGCTACAGCACAAACTTCCAGCTAATCGTCATTCCTATGCCATTAGTAAGACATATGATGTTTGATTTATTAGTGGTGTTTATTTTACGATCACACCTACAGTAGTTTCAGTACAAGAGCAGGAGATTTATACTCAGAAATATACCCTGCAGAGACTGGTGTGACGTCAGCTAACAATCCCACTCAAGAGCAGGAGTGTTATACTCAGAGATATACCCTGTAGAAACTGGTGTGACATCAGCTAACAATCCTTCTCTCTCAATTTCCCTGATTTTTGTCCATTCAATACACAACTCCTCTTATATAAAAATTAACTTTCTTTTATCAGACCTCCAATAAACACAATTAGACCTTGATGCCCAGCATATCTGTCTCTATTCCCTTTCCCAAATGTTTCATATTTTTATGAACTTATATGAGTTAGCAGGCCCAACCATCCAAGGCAAGACATACTTCACATTACAAACTTAATATCTCTATTCTTCTCTCCCATTTCTGTCATGTAACACAATATCCCACCCAATGCCAGTCTTACACATATCTATATAGTTTTTAATATGCAAACCTGTGTGAGATGTGTGACCTTCACTTTCTTACAAAATGAATACTTTAGCAAACAGTAAAAAAAAAAACTGTTAGTTGTGTTCTGTTGCCATGGAAACAGTCTCATAATGAAGATGAGGAAGTGAGGGACAAGCTCACATTGCACACATGAACATCTGATGATGGACATGTCATGATGGCCATGTTGAATTGGGGCACAGTGGTATCTGTCTTGGAGACCCATGATTGTGACCTTGGATAAGCTCCCCTCAACCCAGCTCCCTCTTTACCCCACCCTCATGCTTCCTGTCTGTTACAGACCTATGGTTTCTATTCTTAATATTTTTCCCCATCTCTATAAAAGACATGTATCCTCTCGTGACAAACGAACCCAACACACACTGCTAAAAGCTAACATAACATCACCATCCTCTTTAGCTACAATCAATCTGATTTTCACGTGCTGTATATTACCGTGCTACTGCTTAGGTAATACGTTTACCTCAAGCAGATTCGCAGAATCAGCTGCTCAGCCAAACATTATTATAATTCATGTAGAACAGGCATTATATATGGGGTTTTTGAGGACAAAACCTCAGAACTGCCACTCCTTACTCTAAAGTAGTAACACTTCCTCACTTCTCACAGACAGCTTCCTTTCTCTCAGCCTTCAGGGAGTAGTTTTGTGTCCTTAGCAGCTATGCTCAGAAGTAAAAACATCCAATGCACTTTTGACCATGTCAGCTTCTTTAAAAAAACCTCAGTGAAACATATACCAGACATGTGGGAACCACCAAAGACCTGCTGACAAATGGCTACATCAATACAGAACAAATGCAGACACATTTTACTGCCTGTTGTATCCTGATTTGTTTATATGGCCATTCCAATTAACGCAGGAGACAAATGCCAAGGGACAGACTTCACCAGCAGTTTGAGAGAATTCCAAATCCAAAAGCTGGGCAGTGTGGCATTGTCAAGCTGCCAAGAGCTCTGTTTTGATAGCAGCTCAAGATGAAAATAAAATCCACAAGTCCTGATGAAGGACACCCTTTATTAATCAAGCTTCCCCTGGTGGGTTCATACTGGGCCAGTGCGCTTCTCCCACGCATAGATTTCAAGTGGCATACAACCACGGCCAGGACCTCAATCCAAAATAGTGGGGTACCAGCAGCTTGCTGAGACCCAAGTACTTTTACAACCATTTAGCCAGAAACATCACACAAACTGGCATATACATACTATCCTCTGTGTTCAGATATCCCTCCCTGCTCCCAGCACACCTGTATCAGCTATTCATTTATCTTGATTGGTAAATGGACTGCATTTATACAGTATAGCACTTTTTCCTCAAAGCGCTTTACAATACATGCCTCACATTCTCTCTCACACACACACACGGCAGAGGCTACCATGCAAGGTGCCAACCTGTTCACCGGGAGCAATTAGGTTCAGTGTCTTGCTCAAGGACACTTTGATGGGGTCAGGATTCTGATGTTACAGGGGACTTAAACCTGCAACCCTCCGGTTGCCAAACGCTAGCACTACCTCCTGCACCACCATCTTCCCCTACTGCCTGATTGCTTGTGTGTGGTAGGAGGGAACAAAAATCTGGACTGTCTAGGGGTCCCTGAGGACTGGCTTAGATGTTTAAAAAGGCTGCAGAGTGTATGAGTCTGAGAGTCTCTCTGCTGCCTTGGATTATTCCCGTAGGCTTCCCAGCATGTACTGCACATTGAAAATTAATAGGAGAGTACTGCAGACAACAGCAGCTTCCCCTGTAACATGCAGAGAGTCACTAGCTAACATAAAGCACCCTCTGGTGCTGCCATTTTTCTTTTATGCTGCATTACTATTGGGTTACTTGGCAACAGGCAAGTATTGCTGTCCTGTTTTTTTTTCCCCCAAGGATTTTGTATGTCCTTTCAGACTGTAGTCCAGTAATTACTCTACTGGGTATTTGTTTCCCACAGAACCTTTAAAACACTTTTACTACCTGCATTACAGAAAGCAGTTAATTGTGTAACAATGCGAGAACTTCCGTGCTAAATTTACGCAATTCTGTGTGAACTAACAGTCAGCAGTGACGTGAGAATGTACTCGGATGCGTATGTGTGGGTTTGTCTTGTTGAATGTGTTGGGAAGGTGTTTTCGTGTTTTTGTTCAAACAGAAACCACAGGCATCATCTGGAGGATCAATCCGGACATTCCTCAGATATGAGTCCATGGGACTGTGAAAAGGTTTTTCATTGTGAGGCATGCGTGCTGAAAGTTTATATTTTAAAGAAGATTGTGTAGCTTGAAAACATAATTATTTTGGAGCTCCTTGCTTTGCGATAGCTCTTGGTGTCCAATGCACATGCATGCACACATATGCACTTTGATGATCAGCCATTAAACAATTGCCACATTTTCCGCTGTAAGTGCTGCTGAGTGCATGACTCCTGACTATGAGCATTATGCCCACAAGTGTTCTGTATGTATGCCCCACAGTGCTCAGTTTGTTAGATTTATGATAGATTCAAAGCAATAAAACAGGGCCCACTCCACCTACATTTAAACGTACCCTAATACATTTCCAGTCTTTAAAATGCATGTGAATGACATTAAAAAAAAAACAAAACTGAATACATGAAGAGAACTGCAAGAATACAACAAAATGCTCTGTATCATTATCTTAGGGAAGCCTGTTATCTTAGTGTTGAAATAACTTGTTTCAAAGGTTTTACTGAGAAAAAGGCTTACTATGAAAGCCTATGAGCTGATATACTGCAATCCGGCACGATGAAGCACGGTACATTGTAACATTTATATCTCTAACCAGAAAATGATCCTGCAAGTGACAGTTTGAACTCAGCAGCTGCACGAAAGTGGCAAAGCTCTCTAGGCTGTGCTGTTTTCAGATTAACAAAATCATGTCTTAAAGAATGGGCTTAAAACATCCACAATCATGTTCTTAATATATAAATAACAATTATTAATAATAATAACAATAATAATAAATTAATTAACACCAAAGACAAAGGGCAGAGTGTTAAGGTACTCAGGATATGTCCCCATGAGACAGCCAGACCCAGGAGTCCCTCCCCCCCAATAAAAACATAAGACATTTACAAAGGAGAGGGGGGCATTTGGCCCATCAAGCTCGTTTGGCGAGAACTTAACTAATCGCTCAGAGTTGTCAAAATCTTATCTAGCTCCGATTTAAAGGAACCCCCCCCCCCCAACACACACACGCAGCTTGGATGTTAAATGCCCTGTAATGTTCTAAATTTCAGTCTCTGGAAGACCCGGAGGCCTGCCCTTACTGTTTGACTGCTATTGGGAATACATCTCTGTTCTCTATAGTTCGCCTCTTTCACCCTTTGATCTTCCAGATTCAGTCATGGAACGTGTAGCTACAATTAAATTTTATATTTGAAATATCAATATTGCTTCCTTCATAGTCATGTAAAATACTGTACAAGTAGCTACTTACTGAAACTAAGATAAAAGTATAAAAGCCAAAGGCAACATTTCAGGGTTTGCTCTTAAGTAAATTTTCAAATAAACAGAGAGAAAGTTACCATGAAGTAATTAGGAGTTTTCCAACAGAGTGACATCCCTACATGAATTAAAATGATTCAACAGCCATGAAAATCCAGAAATAACAGGCAGCCACAGAGCAGGCTGATAATGTCGGTCCAGAAGGACCTGGATTATTCCTTTTTCATACATGTATACTAACACATATGCAATACTCATTAATCCATGATTATCTTTCCCTCTAGTAAATACAGGGAGAATTTTGATGTCCCTAAAAAAAAATTATATATATATATATATGTAAGCTATAAGCACAATATGATAATCATGGTTTCATGAGATCTTGTTACTGACATAATCGATCTTGTATACACAAGGAAACTAGAAACGCACAGACCACCCTCCAGAACATGTATAAATCAAATGTAATCATCAACAAAGTATGAAAGTATCCTGAAAACCATGCAATCCATAGCTCAATATCAGTAATACCAGTAATACTAAATCTCAGACATTATCCAAATCACAAATTGTAACAGTTCACAGGTTTACCAATATTATTAGCTGGAGACAGCAGCCAGTCGTGATCATATGTACAGTTTCATTTTGACCCTTAAAATCACATCTTTAGACCACAATTATTTGATTCAGCCATAAGGCTTCACAAAGGGAGCCGCCAGCCATCATTCTTTCTGTACTATCACAAGACACTATCTGATCTTTTACGCCTTGCTAAACTTGGCACTGGTGAAAACGAAGACTTACAAAGCCAGTCCACTCTTTGCCTCAGGAGACAATAATAATAATAACAATAATAATAATAATAATAATTATTATTATTGTTGTTGTTGTTGTTGTTGTTGTTGTTGTTGTTATTATTATTATTATTATTATTATTATTATTAACACAAACAAAACCCTCTCGTCAGTCATAATTCAGAACACAGAGGAGAACTACAGTAACAGTCAGTTTTATTATCTTGATATTAGTCTTTAGGATAAATGAACAAAAGTGAAACAGTAACCAACGTCAGTCTGATGGCTACCAGTTTAACTGTGGTTTATGTACGCTCTGACTTACTGTAAGTTAAACTCCACAGGGACATATGAACTGGTGAGAATAGCACAACAGTGATTTGTTGCAAGGAATTTTATTGTTTTGTGTTTTGTGTTGTTTCCTGGTATATCAGAAAAAAAATGAAAATGAAAAATAGCAAGACCTATTAATAATACCTCATAAAATGTTATCGATGGCTGCTTTGGCCCCATTCAGCCAGTGGAATACAGGGTTGTTTATTTTCACCCCTTTCAAATCACAACGCAACCAGCTTACATCATAAGCAAAATTCAATGGCCTGGACAGACAAGAAGGCACCAACGAAACAATAAATCTTTTTTTGTCCACCTTAAGTACACAACCATGAAAGAATTCAGCAGAAATGCACAAACAAAAGAACCCATCTTATTCAATGTTTAACCGTCAGAGCAATTTTGAGTAGGTAATAATCTGTAAATACTGGTTAATTACAGAACAGTTCAGGCACGGTGCTCTGGCATTTTGTTCTGTGTATTTTTCTCATTGCTGCATTGAAGGTCTTGTAAGTTTCTTATGTTCATGTGGGGATCACCCTCAATCCACCACCAGGTAAGGTGTATATCACAAGATTGCCTGAAATGCAGTCCCAGACCCCCCCTAGAGAGAACCCATCAGTCTGTAGGCATGACAATGACAGTCCATGTGTAAAGAGGTTCATTAATGCATAAAGGGAATGCATACTCGAGAGGGCCAATGCAGGTACTCCCAAAGGATGGCATGGAAAGTGCAATATTTCGACATATGTAACAGCATGCTTCAGATTTCATGGCAGTTTGAATCTTTCAAAGTTCCACTAAAGACAGCAGTGGATCAAATGAAAATGTCAATTCTCCACTGCACTGACACGAAAGATATTTGTTATTCTTTTCCAACAATACAAATGCCATAATCGAGAAATTCCTTTACCATAGCAGTGGTGTGAAAGCTTCCTGGAAAACAACAATTTACATAAGAAAAGAAAGTGCATCATTTATACAATGTTAGGGATATTTATAGCCGGACCAATAACATGCACCGATGGTAGCACAGATAAAGACTGAGGCGCGATGAGTAAAAAGTGAGACTCATTCCACATTCTGCACTGACCTGATTTCTCTCTGATTCTCACCCTGCCTCATTTCCATTAGTTACTATGGCTTTTGTCCTTTAACACATGCAATGAACTTCCCAGTGTAAATGTGTCTTGATTTTCATACGCTAATAAAAACATTTCACAGGCAAATGAATATTAAAATTCATCACCTAGTATCCTTTACTCTATTAGTGGTGATAAGCAATTTTAAAACACAGTTCGTTAGGTCTCTAGAACTACTGTGAAATGATTCATGATTATAACTTATAAAAGTAACCCATCTTCAAAGCACTTATCCAGTTCAGGGTCACTTAAAGCCTACGGCAGGCAACACAGGTCAACACCTATGATGCCAGTACGTCAGTGGGCACACACTTCCACAGAGACTATTTCCCTTGGTTGCATGTCACTGGACTTATGTAGGACACAGAATGACACATGACAGAGGGAGAACATGAAAACTCCACACATAGAGCAGGGGGTGAGATTTAAACTCGCCATTGTGCAGCTGTGAACCAACCAGCTACTTACTGAGCCACCAGCTGCCCTAGTAAGGGAATCAGTGTCTCCTCATTAAGCTCTTACTACTGGCAATCATTTCCCATGGAAAAGTGGTGCATGTTATCAGAGCTTGTGCCCCCTGATACGGTTTGGCGATCTTTACGTCTTTAAACCTTAAAAACTTTTTGTGCTTGCTGTGAGAATATTATTTTGCCAATCGAAAATATAAGAAATCCTCATATTTCACATCAACCACCAAAGAGCTGACTGACACAAAACTAAATCTAATATTATAATAAATTTAAAAGGCCCCCCAATATTTATAGAAACCTTGTAAAAAGAGCAGTTTGTTAATTTTACTGTTAAACCCTCCTGAGATGAAGTTGCCCATTAGAATGTTCAGGTTTGGCCAACAATGCATCACATAAAAACTGTTTTTTTGTGCGTGTGTGTGTGTGCGTATATGCCTATAAGCCACATTATTTTAAACTGACATCTGATTGGTGCGTTCCGGAAGAGTTACCTCTGAGACAGGCATGCACACCACGAGCCATGGGCATGTGCCTGTGTTTTTAAACGCCTGACTTTATATATAAAGTCAATGCACCCCCACTGTCCTCCGACGACAGTGGCTGGAATTTCAAACTTGTTGCCACAGATTCCAAATGAGCACAGCCCCCAAAGGCATCCCAGCGATGGGGGAGGGGGACACACAAATTGATCTCACCTTTTACAAGCACCTGTGCGCAGAGCTGTACATTTTGGGTGGATTGCTCTGCGTGAACAAAGAAACCATTAGGGAGAAACGTGTATCTATAACTCAGACAATAATGTGAGATCTGAGAGAGGCACTCCAGGCAGAAAGGCAGGAGCAGAAGGAAGCCAATTTGCAGCTTAGATTAGGGGCACACTTTCATGTATTGTATGGTCCTATCATTTGAAACAAATACACACCCCTGGTCAACATAACTCTGCCCAAAGCCACAAAGAAAACACACAATCCTCAGCTCAATTCGGCAGCTCCGAAGCTTGGAACAAACAAATGGTCTTAAACCCAGAGAAGTAAAATGAATGCTCATCTTGTGATGGACAGTGCGTAATTGATGGGGATGATGCTTCGTTACCCCTTGAGACAACGAAAGGTTTCCTCACATTTGCTTAGGTGCTGCACATAATGCACAGTCTTTATTATGGAGATCAAATCCATCTATCCATCTTTTTTAAGCATGTTTGCAGTGCAGGCTTGTAGTGAGGCACACGGCATAGAGCAGGTTTGCATGCCCTGCACATAATCGCACATGTTTTCTTTGGATATTCCCATTTCCTTCCACAGTCTGAAATCACAAGGTGGTCTTTAGGTTTCTCTTACTGTGTGTGAATGTCTGCCCTGTGATGTGCTCGGATCAGACCCAGGGCTGGAAATTCAGCTCACTCACTCACCTGAGGCGAGTCAAAAATCTGACAACTAGCTGGCTAGTAAAAAAAAAAATCAAGAGTATGTTTGGCTGAGTTGGTTTTTCCACTGATCAGACCTCACCAGCTGCCCATTTGGGTGGATCCCCTAGTGGACACTCATCAGGTGTTATTTTTCCTGACTCCCTGGAAGCAGGAATGTCAGGGGACCATGTTCACTTTGAAGTGTGCAAACTATAAGTGATAATTATAGGAAACTTAAGAGCACGTTCTTTGGTACTCAGAGCCAGTATGATTCCCAGAGTTTCTGCCACAATGAGCATGCCAGTTTAGTGTGAAGGGGTACTTCCCACAGAAACCAAACGGTTGCACTTTCTTCTTGTGTGGTTTCATATTTTAATGAACGTTATGCAGTTATCTCATGGACAGACAAAGGCTGCTCATGCTAATCTCTCAGACCATGCATTCTTACCTCCAGGAATGTTTCTGTTCTACTATAGAAAGATTGCAAAAAGTCTTTACCACACTTCTTGACAACTGACAGTTTCGAAATGTGTTGAATGGTAACACAAGATCTGTGTTTTCCAATATGAAATCCAGAAGAACATCTGTTTTTGCATAAATAGTTATAAGCATGGACACAAAATAAAAGAGCGGTGATAGATGCTTTCAAAAACATGATGTTTCTGTTGCATTCACAACAAAACCAGTTTCTATAGTAACTGTGATAAGTCACTCTGCATTGACTGCAGCTATGTACCAAGGCAGTGTTCTGGCAGCTATGTATCGAGGCAGTGTTCTGACAGCTAAGCACCGAGGCAGTGTCCTGACAGCTAAGCACCAAGGCAATGTTCTGACAGCTAAGCATTGAGGCAGTGTTCTGACAGCTATGTATTGAGACAGCGTTTTGACAGCTAAGCATCGAGGCAGTGTTCTGACAGCTAAGCACTGAGGCAGTGTCCTGACAGCTATGCACCGAGGCAGTATTCTGACAGCTAAGCACCAAGACAGTGTCCTGCAGCTATGTAAGAAGGCAGTTTTCTGACAGCTGAGCATCCAGGCAGTGTCCTGACAGCTAAGCACCAAGGCAATGTTCTGACAGCTAAGCATCAAGGCAGTGTTCTGACAGCTATGTATTGAGACAGTGTTTTGACAGCTAAGCATCGAGGCAGTGTTCTGACAGCTATGCACCAAGGCAGTGTTCTGACAACTAAGCACCAAGGCAGTGTCCTGCAGCTATGAAAGAAGGCAGTGTTCTGACAGCTAAGCATCCAGGCAGTGTTCTGTCAGCTATATATCGAGCCAGTGTTCTGACAGCTAAGCACCGAGGCGGTGTCCTGACAGCTAAGCACCAAGGCAATGTTCTGACAGCTAAGCATCGAGGCAATGTTCTGAAAGCTATGTTCTGTGGTAGTGTTCTGATAGCTATTTACTGAGGCAGTGTTCTGACAGCTATGTATTGAGACAGTGTTCTGACAGCTAAGCATCGAGGCAGTGTTCTGACAGCTATGTTCTGTGGCAGTGTTCTGACAGCTATTTACTGAGGCAGTGTTCTGACAGCTAAGCACCAAGGCAGTGTTCTGACAGTCCTGTGAAGGTGTGAAGCACAGATGGTAACACTGTGCAAGTTCATAGTGAAAAGAATTAAAACGTTTATTACACAAGTCACCAAAGAATTGAAGGAATTGCACAAAGGGGATTAACAGAATTATTTTAAAACTGAATGTGCCCATTGGTTTTTGATACTAGTACAAAGACATTGGACACAATCAAAGTAATTACTGAGAACTTAATTAGGAAACAAAACAATGTGTTTGCAAATATAATAAAATAAACTGATTGTGCATTTCTGAAAACCAGGATGTTTATTTTAGTATACATGAATTTTTTTGATGCTTTGAGATGAGGAAACCAGGAAATAAATGTATTAAGGAAAACGCCCTTATTTACTGACACTGCAGCCCTCTTATGTTACATTTCTTTTGCCAAGTCTAGCATGAAAAAAGATTGTTTACTGTCTGTACAAACTCTTTTCATTCTTTATTCACTAAACCAACCGTGAAAAGTTAAAAGTTCCCCAGGAAAGATGTTACGCTAAGGGTTTGTTTTTCCACAGTGCCATACTTTGCTGAATTTATTTGGCACTATGGAAGCATACAAGTCAGAATTTCATACATACAGTACACATCACAATAAAAAAAACCTTGATCCCTTACTAAATTTAATACATCCACTTTGCTAGTACAATGCAACCTCAAAAGTCTTCAAATTGAATACTTCCATACATCCTGTCACGCCAGTCAGCCATCGTTTCCCGCACACCCTTAAAGGGACCACGCCAGTTCGGCAAGCCCCGGACCTAGATGCGCTGCCGGAAGTGCCCGACCTCCCGCCTGCTGCTACTGCTGCTGCTCTGCCTAGAGCGGATGCAGCTGCCATGTCCGCGGCTCCACCCATGGCTGATACAGCCGCCATGCCTGAGCTCCCAGCTCCGCCCGCAGCTGCATCGCCCGAGCTCCCGGCTCTGCCCACTGAGGCACCCCCTACTGGCCGCACGCCTGAGCCCAGCTCTCCTGTCTCGCCCGTTCAGCTGGCTCCGCCTGCAGCCATGCCCGCAACTCTGGCTGCACCGCCTATGGCCCCACCTGCTGCCCTGGCTCCACCTCCACCTGTCCCTGTACCTAATCCAGTCCCCCCAGCCCTGGTTATAGTCCCCGAGGAGGTCCCGGACTATGGGACTACAGCTCTTTCCTCCACAGAGAAGGAGGAGCTTGAGTGGGACCCCTTGGGGACCTCCCTCATGACTCCTGGTCCGTCGCCCCGGCACAGTCAACTCCGGACAAAACCCCGCCAGTCTATGTCCAAGATGGGGAGGAGACATAGACGTTGGGCCAGGGTCCTGCCCGCCCTGCCCCCCTGGCTCGCCCTCATGCGTCTTGGCTGGGGCTCCAGGGCCGCCTGTGGTTCCTTTGGCTCGGCCTCGGCAGTCGTCTCCAGGTCCCCCCCCCGGCGCCTCGATGCCGGTCCTCGGTGCCGGCTCCAGCTCCATGTCGGCTGCCTCCGGGCCCCCCTGCTTCGCCGGGGTTCGGATGGCGCCTTCTCCGCCTCCGGCTGCGCCGTCGCCTGCCGCGGCTTTCCCCTCCTACCTGCCTGCGCCAGGGTTCCCTCCTGCTCCCTCCGTGTCCCCTGCGTCACTCCCTTGTCCCGTTCCCTTGGCCCCTGTGTGGCTCCCTCCTGCTCCCTCTCGCCGTCGCCCGCCTGGGCTCACTCAGGCTCCCTTTTGTCCCCCGTCCATTCCTGTCTGGTCTCCTCTGTCTGCTCCTCATCTCTTCGCCCCTCCTGTTCCTGCTCCTCCTGTGGGTCCTGTGTTCACTCCTGGCCTTTTTGTTCTGCCTGCCTGTGTTCCCCCAGTGTCACCCTTCTTGGTCTGTCTGCGTTCCCCGTCCTTTGTCAACTCCTGTCATGGCTTTTGCCTTTGTCCCTGTTTTGTGTTTCCATCCTGTTTCCTGTTCCCCGTTGATGGCTTTTGGTTTTGTTTTCCAGGTCCTGTTCCCTCGTTTCGTCCGTCGCCTCCCCTCGGGCGCGCCTGGTGTGCACGCCTTTGGGGGGGGGGTTCTCTCACGCCCAGCTCCGTATGATCCTCCTGTGTGCCACGCCGACCTCGTTACCTCGTGTTTATACCTGATTGTTCTCACCTGTTGCTCGTTAAACTCTGCTTGTCTTGTGTATTTAGTCCGCGTCTCTGTTAGTTTCCCCCAGACCTGTCATTGTCGTCAATACCTGTCAGTGCCTGCTGTGAGTACCCGTCCAGTCTATTCCATCTGTCTGTTAAATAAACCCTGTTTCTCCGTCAATCTGGCTACTCTCTCCTCCCTTGCCTGCTCGCACTACGTTACACATCCATCCATTTTCTATATTTGCTTGTCCTGTGGCATAAACCGTTCTCCAAAATTCCTTAACCCCGTTAATGCATAATAAATTACACCACTCAGTTGTAAATTCTGTATTATACCTTGTGCTTGGCAAGTGATTTTTTTAGTAACTTTGGTACTAAATAGTACCATATTTTGCTTGACCCTTGGGGAACAGCGTGACATTGTGACATATTCCTTCTTCTTCATCAAACGTGAAGGGCACATTCTGTGAGGGGAACTGTGTATTCTGCCTCTCAGCAACCATGGGGTGTGGACATCACTTATTTTCAATCACTGGCATGCTAGAGAGATGCTAAAAATAATCATAATGATAATCATGAACTCTTTTTCATCCAGAACACAGGCCACCAGGCCTTTATACCATGCAGTTGGAGTGTAGCATGTGTATTTTGTCTGGGGGTACTGCAGGGGCCCACTCTGCTGGAAGGCTGGAGAAGCCCAGTTTAACACAAACTGGTCTGTATCTGCCCCACGTCACAGACCTCTCCATGACATAAAAGGGGGGGGAGGGGCAATAGATGTTGGTGAAGCCATGCAAGATCTAGACAAGAGATTCTGAACCTAAATAGACAACCTTCCAGTGTCCTCATGTCTCTGCTTATGACATTACTGATCTCACAGCAGCAGTGCCAAATATTAAGAAAAGGACCATTGTGTTAGGTGATGTGTTAGACAGGATGTAATCCCAGAAGCGTAAACTCTGACCACATATCCTCAGAACGAGCTGTCAAACAGCTCCTAGGCAATTTGTGCAGCCATTTGTCTTACATGCAACTTCGTAGTGAGTTAAATCAAAAAGCAATTCATCTGGTTGGGCATGACTAAGTGTCACTAGCCTGTCCTTGAGAAATTTACAATGTATGTAACAGGAAGGAAGCGATGTGGGGACCAGGGAGGTAACCACAAGCATACCCACTGCCCAGTAGCGTGACCCTGCACACCATTCACAGCACACACACATGTTAGGGATATACCACAATTAACCCAATGCTCCCACACATGGGTTTTATAACTGGTTTGGGAAGCAGGTATATTATTATTCAGCCCTAGGGCCTAAATAAAATGCATATTTCTTCTGCATATTTTTTTTTCCTTGGTTGAAACAGCAAAATACTAAAACCATGTTGCAGCCTCCAGACAGCATTTCCAAGTCACCAGGAGGCACATACCATCATGTAGAACCAATGAACTCTGATTCCTCATCATTTTTAGGTAATTTGAAAAACTCAGGTAAAACCTGAAACACTTTAGTGAGGTTTGACCTTTACTGCGCGACACCAACATGTCAAGAGATTTTAAGCCTAACTGAATTTTGTGTTTTTGCAAACAAAAATATGTAGTCGTACAAGTTGTAGTATATCATCACTTAAGCAGTCAAAGCCAAAATAAAAAAATCAATACTATTTGAAAATGTAAACAAAGGATCCACGTGCAGCCATTAGCATCGAAAAAGTCTCCACAGTAATTATCCCCACGGTCCCCTTCCCCGTCCCCACCCACCCCACACACACACACACACACAAAACACAAATACACACACAGAACACACGGCAATATATGTCCAATATGTCTGCATTATTTCTGCTATTGAAATACAAGTAATCTATACGGTACAGTTTATAATATGGTGGTACTTTTTAAGTTGGAGACATTTCGGAAAAAAATGTCTTTCAAAGTATCAGACGGACAATATCGAATAGTGAACAATACTTACAAGGTAAGTAATGTGCTTTTCGAGGAATACCGAGTCTCCCATGACTGAGTAAATATCCACATAGGACTGACAAGTTGCGAAGAAGCGAGTATCAATAGCTTAATCAAACCCAGCAGACAAATCGCAATACATTTAGTCTTTAACCATAGCATTAAAAAATAGAGTACGCCAAAACGGAAACCGAAAAATGTCGAAAAAAGAAATGTTCATCTCAAAACATTACAAAACAATCACATTTCAGAAATGAGCAACGAGTGAGCGATTTATCCATAGCGGCTCGGCTGCATGGACAGATGTGCGTAGCTGCACTGCCGAGGCAGGAAAGCGAGGCGGGGCGCCGCCAAGGGGCTCCGCTCCGGCGTGGACAGGAAAACGCTTAGACTCCTTACAAATGCGGTCAAAGGGCCTGTTATAATAGACTTTACGAGCCTCCTTATCAGTACATTTCTGAGAAGAGCAGACTATTGGAATGATGGCCATTTACGCACGAAATTCTTCCACTTACTTTTGTTTATACCATCGCAGACACAAACCGATTCGTTGCGTTAAAATGCTCTTAAACTAAAAGCACATTACATGCATTCTTGTTAAAGTTCAAAACTATTTTTCACTACCTGCTAATAAACAGTTATTGTAGGCAGGTTTTCTATAAGTCCGTCACGTGATGGTAAGTCAGTAGGCTACAAGTATTATAACGGGTATGATGACACCAATTTAGTTTTTTAATGAAATACAGCTGCTACTTCAGTGCGCATCAGGGATCGATGTACACACCCTGTTCTAATTCCTGTTATTATGTGTAGTTGAATAAACCTCATTCAAAATATTCACCAAAAGCAAATTATTTCCTTAAGTTTTGGACATAGTGACTTTCCAAGTTAGTCTTCCAGTCCTGAGTAGCCTAAAGGTAAACCACATTAATTATGATTAGGGATTTATGGATCAGACTCAGACAGAACATTACTGATGCTCATTCATGTCCATAATTAGTACAGTAGATTATCCTGCTTTTTAAATGGGTAAAAAGTATTAGATATTTAACTAAACGTAAATAAAATATAGTTAGATAAACATTGTGTTCATATATCCCAGCGGAAAAGTTCATTCTTCTGAATGCATTTTTCTGTTGTTACTCCTCTCAGTATGGGGAAAAGGGAAAGTGCTGCTTCAAATGCTTGTTGGTTGTGGCATATCAAATTACACGAAACAAACCATTGAAAGCATATTTGAAAATAAATCAAATACAGGTGTGGGAGTACAGGAAATGAGCCATTCAATATCTGTGACCAAAAATTACAAATTAAAATAATATGCTTCATTTTAACAAACTTTATATGAGTTTTTATTAAGCAATGCGAAAGTGAGTTAGCCAGGATTAGGAATTTGCAAAAGCATTTCAATGAGCTGCAGCATACTGACTAAAAACTGATCTAAGTTGTTTACAACAGTAACTTTAAAAAGTTGTTTAACAGTACTTTATAAGAGAACTTGTAAAATCAAGTTGGAGTCTTGTCAACATCACTTCTTTTATACAGAATTATTTTTCATTGAGAATACATCATTTTGATGAATAGTGCTTATTAAAATACCACTGCCACCTGTCTATGAATTAACAACTAGCATGAATACATTATACCAAGGATCTTCTTGAGTGCATTTTGCAGGGTACTTACTGATGACTGAGAAAGAAAAAAGCCACAGGAAATGTTACTCACATGGGCTAAGAAGTCACTGCACTCACTAGTAATTCAATATTGGACAACAACCATTTGAATTTGACTTGCAGCATTCAGCAGTGTCCTTTCGAACAACAGCAGTGTTGCTGTTAGTCAATGTGTTTGATGCTATGATACTTCCATTTCAAACAGCACAAACCAAAGTTGATTCTGGCCCTACCACTGTTTTCACTTAGGACCTGAAATGTGCGTAACAAACAATATATATATACTGGTTACAAGTCATAATAAAAATTCACAAATTCCAACCATTTTTTAACCCTCTATTGAAACCGCATAATATTGTCCTTATATAATTTAAAGGGATGAACCTGGCCTTGATTTGTAGTACATTCTATGTCTGGGTGATTATTGTTGTTAGTAAACAATCCATCCATCCATCCATCCATCCATTTTCCAACCCGCTTAATCCAATTGGGTCACGGGGGGTCCGCAGCCTATCCCGGAAGCAACGGGCACGAGGCAGGGAACAACCCTGGACAGGGGGCCAGCCCATCGCAAGGCACACTCACACACCATTCACTCACACATGCACACCTACGGGCAATTTATTAACTCCAACTAACCTCAGCATGTCTTTGGACTGTGGGGGGAAAACTGGAGTACCCAGAGGAAACACCACAACAACACGGGGAGAACATGCAAACTCACACACACAGGCAGAGACTCGAACCCGGGCTCCAGAGGTGTGAGGCAACAGTGCATATATAATCAACACACACACACACACACACACACACACACACACACACACACACACAATTGTGGTATTGGATCCAGTTAATTGACGTGTCATATTTCTCAGCTTGCCTGTGTTTAAACTGTATGTAAATCGTGTGGATGTGCACATAACATTATTGCTATGCATTTTGTCATGCAAACACAATGAAAATACTGTCAAACATTTACGCTCCTATAACTTAAATTATGTACTTAGATTGCAACCTAGCAGGGAATTGTTTTACAGTTTTGTATGCTTAATTAATATGACAGCTTGCCATTGCATTTAGGTTTACAAACAATACAAAGGGAATGTTAAAAATGCCCTGAATACAGTGCCATACAGCATGTGATTTCCAGTATTTGGTTCACACAAATTTGTGAAACATCAGTTTCTATGGTGTAGGACAGAAAACTTTAAAATCTAACACAGGTGTAGCATGCGAAATACCTTTTTATTGTGTGTTTACAGCTGACAACACAAAGGCAAAATCTACTCAAGATGCAATAAAAGCATTCTTTTCACCTTTTATTTTCCCTATTTGAAACATGAGCAGGGAATATTGCCCAAATAAACAGCGCACCAGCAGTGGTCATTATTGTATAACGAAAGTAAATGATGGCCAAATTATGGAGTTGAATAAGAACAACAACCATCATTATCACCAAAAAACAATAAGGTAGGAACCTAGGTTTTAATGTGCATTATTAACAAGAAATACAAGCATGTTTACTTTGCTGGAGTTTAGCTGTGCGCACAGTGGATATGTGATGAAGGATTTTTCATGTGTTTGTTTTTTAGTTGGATAACACAGTTTGACCCAGTGAAAATAGAATTAGTTGTAACTAACAATGAAAACTCTTTACACACTCATTTTTTTCTGATTTTATCAATATAGCTGGAACAAATCATTATGGAAATATCGTATTTATCAATAATATTGATTATCTGCTCAACCCTAGCACCAGGGTGCTTGTGCTCCTGACAAACGGATTGGATGTAAACATCAATGCTAGCTTAGTGCTATATGATCTAGCAATATCAAGCTATTATTACTATGAACTGAGACAGTACTGTTGTTATTTGTCATTGTTAGTAACTGATACTGCTAGCTAGCACATTAGCTAGCACCACTGCAGTAGCTAACTTTAGAGCTCTGGTAAGGAAGACATTTCCTCAATCGCCATTGACATTTGCGATGCGCACAAGCCCCGGTGCTAACTTCCGAGCAGTGATACAAGTGGTGCGTGGCGTTCAGTAGAAAGAAAATAGATTCTACATGAAACTGCTCACTACAAGGATTATCTTTAGCAATCAGGTCATGATTTCCGATAAGACACATTGCTGTTGAATTTCTCAAATGTATTTTTTTGGTGCTTTAATCACTATAGAAAGAATGCCATTCAGTCCCAATATATTGAAGAGAAGACTAATATTTCTACAGCTGATATCTCCAAAACTAGATAACTCTAGGTTTTTCTCCTGCCATGTTGCTTTATCACTGGGGCCTCTGCTGCAGTCTACACAACAGAATCGCATAGCTGTGCTCTGTAACTTTTGAAAGAAATTGTTTTTCTTTCCTTTTCTTCACCAAGCTTCCACTTGTTTGAGCCTAATACTTCTAAATTAGCCAACAACACTAACACTACAAAACAAGCAGTTTGGCACTTCAGTCTGGCTAATTGACCTCAAGAGATTACTTTCAGCCTACAAAATAGCAGTTATTCCTCTTTTGTGAAAGTAGATTAGACAATGTGATTAGATAAGCACAGATGTCGACTTATTATTAGACAATAAAGTTTTAAGAGTGTACCTCATAGTCCTTGACATGGAGTGGTGACATTTTACATCTATCTAGATACACTACCAAAACCCAACATTTCCAAAGTAATTATAGCAAATTTAAGGAATATTAAGGTCAATCCAGAAATAACCAGCAACCATGAGTATTAATTTGAAAGTATAAATTAGTAATTAAATAGCTAATTATAAATATCAGTCATACTAAAAACATCCAATCCCTAACTAACCTCAAACTGATTATAAGCGGTAATTTTTATATTTAAGGTTGTACTACGTCTTTCATTAATATTCATAATAATCAGCAAACTTGTCCTTGAACTAGGAGCAAAGTTTCTGTTTCTGACAAAATTAAAGCCAGCATACCACACTCCTTATCTTGCTGATTGTGCTTGAAAGTTATCTTCGTTCTCTAGGACTTTGTATACGTTTTACATTGTTTATTTAAATGACGCATAGCTCAAAATCTACCATTTTCTTACATACACACATCTGTGGCGTTTGTCAAACATGGCAACGAAAGTAATGCAATCCAGGCAAAGGCCCGGCAACTACTGAGGCAGCTTTAAAGGTCCGCTCATCGAAAAAGGAAAGAACGACCCATCTGCGGCAAAAATGACACACTCAGAGCAGAAAATAGAACTTTTGCAAATTTTCTCAGTATTTAGTTGCTTTGTACAGATGTTGAAAATAAATAAATAAATGAAACTGTAAAATGTCATGCCAATATACAGGAGTCACCCACCAAGTCTCAAGCAAGTAACTAATAAAAAGTCAACAAATATTAAAATATTTATGAATGAGTCACTGGAATATAACTAGAGGGGACATTAAAGCCCAGAACATTTTTTAATGCAGCCGTTTTCTTAGACACACAGGAGAAGACAGGCCATGCCCAGCAGGAATTCTCCCTGTCCCCCCTCCCGATCTGAAGGGGTAGAGAGCAGGGCATGACATGCAAGCTTAGCACTTTGTGACACATAGGGCCACACAGGCAGGCCCAGCCAGCAGTTTGTATAGAGTCACCGTCTCCCTACAACCAGCAATCTGTGAAGAGTCAGTGTCTCGCTACAGACAGTGGTCTGTGCAGAGTCAAAGTCTCCCTACAGCTAGCTGTCTGTGCAGAGTGTGCATCTCGTTACAGCCAGCGGTCTACGCAGAGTCAGCGTCCCCCTACATCAGCAGTCTGTGCAGAGTCAGCATCTCCCTACATCAGCGGTCTGTGTAGACTCAGCATCTCACTACAGCCAGCGGTCTGTGCCGAGTCATTATCTCGCTACAGCCAGCAGTCTGTGCAGGGCCAGCATCTCGCTACAGTCAGCGGTCTGTGCAGAGTCAATGTCTCGCTATACCAGGGGTCAGCCTTTACTATGACTATGGTGAGTTCTATTTCTGTACAAAAAAAATAAGTAAAAAATATTCTACACAGGAAAGGTTTAACATTGATCTGAGATTTGTTCTGCCTTGCTTGATGTCCTAATGTAGGTGATTTTTTTTGGTGCCCAGCGACACCAACAGTCAAGCTGGACAGGATAGCCTGGCATAGATCATTGTGCTCAGCAGTGACACCTACCGGATTCTTCTATTTTAGAGAGGAACCCCTGATCTGACATGCAAGCCATTTAACTTAAACACTGCAAATACGTCCATTAGACTGGAATGCCAAACATATGATGAGGGGATCATCCATACTGTCAATCACACTTTTTGTGATGACGCCATACAGAACAGTTTTGGGACAAATCCAAAATTCCTTAGTAGTACTGTACCTTGGCCACAACGTAATTTTACAGGTAGTACATAATATACCAGAGTATGACATGTTGGTTTGTAGCACCTGTTGCAGCTGAGCTACAGTGTCATTAAGTACAACACATGTGTTACTCATATTTGCTGAAATTAATGAAGATCGAATTAACATATAAGATTGAAAGCTGGCTGGTGTCTTTATTTGGACTACATGAATAAGATGTGTCACTGAAAAGGGAGAGTGAATAGGGTCCTTGATATGATGGATATACAGAATGCATAATAGTACACATATGTTATTAAAAACAAAATCATATGTTATAAAGGGTATGCAGGAGTGATTGTGTTCTTTGTTTTCTCTCAGCATTGTATTTGTGAACTATTTCCAGATGTGGTAATGAGTGTAGATATAATTCAAAGCAGAAATAGCATTTTTACTGGGTCAGTCATATTCCTCTTACGTCTACACATTGATACTTTTATGTTGGGAGCTTATAGTCATCTGTGACACATCATGGTCTAGCAGTTTATCCTCCAGACCTGTTCTGATTGCTTCTTTTCTGGGAAGGATATGTATAGTGGAATCTAAATATATGCACAGATATCTCACAGCAAAGGGTTCTGGGTGGATTCTTGTGAAAATGGTAAGCTTTGCAAAACTTGAGACATATGCAGTTTGGATCAGGTGTGTCTTCAAGAGGAACACAGGCCTGAGAACTTATTCTCCTTTCTTGAGTATAAAAATAAGTAATTTCTGTGGCTTTCATAGTATATTTCAGTGCTATAGCTATTTAGCAGTTTTGCTTCTACAGTGCATTCCATTTTGCTGTAGTAATTTGCAGTTATTAATTTAGCCATTTTATCCTGGATTATGAACTGGAATGAAAAGCCATATAACCATGAAAAGTAGCATACAGAGTCCACCGGTAAATGAATTTGAATCCCATGGACTCTGGTGGTGCCACGGAGAAAAGTTATTGGCCTTAGATAACAGGATCCATAGGCAATTTTCCTGTGGAGATGAATGAAGTATCACTATTGTATTGTTCTAGTTTTGAAAAAATGTTTGAAACAGAATCTTTTTTTTCGGCAAGTACAGAGAAGTACAAAGGATTTCTTTTGGTGCGGGTGGTATCATGACATAAACAAAACACACATACAAATAAACATCTAAAAGTAAAGATACATTTTTTTTACAGGAGATGTGCAATGCCGAGTCAAGCATGTGGACGATATAAATAAAGAAATATATAAAGAGATAGGGGATAGATGTGTAAAGAGCTTAGGTACAGTGCAGAGTTCATTTAGTTAAAATATGATAATGAAGTTTGAACAATGCGTGGTTTCATTGGCTTTTATATTTTGAAAGGATGGATGTTCCAGTTTTATTAGCTTGAACAGGTAGAGACCTGAGCTCTCAGTCATAAGCTGCCATTAATACTTGTTCAGCAGATATGGTATCATACTCTTGACTAAAGTGTTGCAGCTTCAAGTTCTTAATCTCACATGCTTTGACAAAACAATTATCTCTGTATGAAAGACAATGCATGGACTCTGTATGGAAGCTGAGAATGAAATAATGCACACATGAAACACACAAGCACTTTTAAATTGAGAAACCATCAAATATGCACTTACTACAACAAGAGTGTAAAAACGAAAATCCATGACAGTCTGTATGAAACCTATTCACAAGGCCAAACGCCATGAAGATAGTGCTTTGGGCTAATGAGCAAAAAGTCATTTAATTTGCACAAATTTTTGTTTACTTTCTTATTGCAGCTTACAGCAGGTAGAAGATGCAAAGATATGCACAGAATCAACAGGAACATCAGGCGCTATCCAGCGAGGTGACGACTGGGCTGAGGCATACGGGCTAATTAATCACACGCCACGTAAAGTAATAAGAGCCGTGAGATCTGCTAGCAATTATCAGAGCTCTAGTCACGGCTAAAACTCTGTGGGAGACTAGACTGGCCCTGCTGCCTGTAGTATTTCATACTGGGCAGGACACATTTCATTTCATTTTAGTTTCATGCAGATTCTCACTTGTTTACGTTTGTATTTATTTGTTGGACCCTGACAATGACCAACATTCCCAGCGTTTGTTTATGTCAGTTTTTCTGTCTTCCATTACTCTGGACCCTTTTTTTACGAGACATGCGTTTCCATCTCCACATTCCTTCCTTTTGCATGCTTACCCGAATATTCTGTGCCTTATTTGTTCAGTGATCACTGTTGTTGTGAAACATGCCTAAACCCAGTAGTCCTGGCTCTCATTTATTGAGAACATGTACCTAACCTTGCATCCATCTGTATTCTTTCGAAAAGTCTGATGTTTTGTATATTTTGCTTCATGTTTGCTTCTCCTTGTCCAGGTTCAACTGTGCCCTCCTGGGTCGCTCATTCAATGCCTCAAAAGAAGCAGAATAACAGAAGGAAAGTATAACTGTATTTCATATCTACACTCAGTAACTGTATTTCATATCTACACTCAGTAACTTTACTAGCTACAACTGCTTGATAACACAAACAATCTGCTCCTCCCAACAGCAAATTGTGTAGCAGTAACTGGATATATGCAGCATACTGACTGGGTCAGGAGGTTCACTTACTGTGTGACTCAGAATTGTAATGGCCTAGACCCACGATCTAAGTAAGCCCTATGGCTGGCATGAGTGACAGTACTGGGCGTGGCGGCTTCGACACTTCAGAAACAGGCACCCTGCTGGGATTTGCTCATACTACAGTGTCTACAGTTTATGAGAATGGAGTGATAAATAAAGAACACCTAGTTCGGTGAGGAAAGAGAAACATCTTATTAACGTGGGAGAACAGAGGAGACTGGCCAGACTCATTAAAGCCAATAAGAAAGTAAAAAAACAAACTGAACACAAGGGGGGTCAACAGAAAAGCATCTCTGAAATCACGACTGGTCATTCGTTGGTCCTGGGGAAACACGGGGTCTTGCCTGATAATGCATTTGGGTACATAATAAATTGTCCACTGAAAGTGTGTGTGTGTGTTTGTATATGTATACCATGGGGTTTGTGTCCCACTGTGATCCTAGGAGTTATGTTGTCAGGGGCTATTGCCCCTAGTAGGGTCTCCCAAGGAAAATTGGTCCTAGATGAGCAGCCAGACAGAATGCAATTCAGAAAATCATGACAGAAAGAATTAAGGATTATGTAACCTCGCCAACCTGGACCCAGGCCTGAGGGGGAGCTCACAGGTGAGCACCTGGTCGAGTCATTACCTGTGCAGCCTGACCAGACACAGCCCTAGAGGGTATGAGTCCATCCTCCTGTGGAAAAGGTGCATGAGTTGGTGTGGGAGGTAGAGAGATCAATGACTAGATATAGTCGGGCTTGCCTCAATGCACAGCTTGGGCTCTGGAACCAAACTCTTGCAGAAGGTCTGGACTCTATTCGACTTGGAGTTTACCCCAGTGAACAAGAGAGTCACCTCCTTTCGACTTTGAGTCAGGACACTGTTGTCTGTAAGTATGAACTAAACATCAGCCAGCTCAGAATATTCAGTCTTCTTGGACACCTTGGTTGGGGTGCTGGAAGGCCAAAAAAATGTTTCTCTTCAAGGTGTCTGGGCTCTCCCTTAGAGATAAGGTGAGAAGTTTGCATATCCGGAAGAGTCTCAGAGTAGAACCACTGCCCCGCCACGTTGACAGGAGCCAGTTGAGGTGGTTTGGACACCTGGTGCAAATGGCTCCTGGGTGGTTACCTGGATTCCGTGCATGTCCTACAGGAAGGAGGCCCTGGGGCAGACCTAGAACGCGCTGGAGGGATTATATCTCTTGGTTGGCATGGGAGCACCTCGGCATCCCCACGAAGAGCTGGTAGAGGTGGCTGGGGAGAGGGAGGTCTTGATATCTCTCCTGAAGTTGCTACCCCCATGACCCGTGTCCTGGACAAGAGGGTGGAGATGGATAGATGGAGGTCGTGTTTCACTTTGATCCCGATTCCACCCTCCCCACCCCCCAATAACTAACAAATAACTAACAAAACAATTTGTTCATCCACAACTTTGGTGTGAAAGCACCTACTTGATATCACCAACGTGAAGGGGACCCCCTCAATTTGAAGCAAATCGGTCTTGTTTGTGTGGAATTTGTGCTGGTTTGTGACATTTGCATTGCTAGTGAACCTAGTGAACAAACGGTCATCATTATCAACAACTCATTCATTCGGTCAAAGTATTTTCTGACAACTCGTCAGGAAGGTTATTGTTACATTTTGGTAGCCCGATGGGAAACCTTGATTGTTCCAGGACATCAGGCTAGAAATTTTGTGAGCCCTAAGCAGTCCACAACTGTATGGGGAGAACATGCAAGCTCAACACACACAAGGAATCAAACCCAGCTTTTAAGAGGTGTACCACCCATTATATAAAGCAAACACACACATTTATAAGCATATAATGTGTGGCTCATTTCTATTGCAGTGTCTATATGTCACTTTTACATGTGAATATATTTTTCATTCCAAATGGACAGTTGGTAGTGGCTCAAATGGGCATGTATTTTCTTACACTGACAGATCCATTCTCAATCAAAGACACAGCATGAGCTAATTTGCCATGTGATCCAAAGCAAACTTGCACAGAGAACAGTCCTCACACATTTCTGTTTAGCTAGCATCCATCACTGACATTGAGTGGATGACTGTGAAGCCCCTTGTTCCCATTAAGGGCTACGGGGTATGGTCTGAATGTGGGGGTAGGGTATCTCTTGAAAATCCACGTGCTGGAAGACTGGCTCCTTTACTCACATGCATTCTCTAGTTAAACAGGAAATGGCTGATTTGTTTCCTTGGCCTCGATTCCAGGAACACTGTCAGAGCCTCGGAAGTCCACATGCAGGAAACTATGTTCAGCAACCTAAAAAGTCTGCCTCCACAGTATAGATAACAAAAGGCTGCTCGTTCGAGTAACCTACAAATTTATTGTGTCAAATCACAATAAAAGGAGGATGAAACGAAAGAGAGGATGAAGAATAGGAAGTTCCACCATGAAGACTTCATATAGAAATACTCAAAAAAAAATCTTCATTTGCTCATTCTTTTGATTTCAGGCCTTGGCACAGAGTGGAGATTCCTTGGTAAGAGTGAGCACTCGTTCCTCTGATTTAGGCCTCGCCACAGGGTGGAGATTCCTTGCTAAGAGCGAGTGCTCGTTCCTCTGTTTCAGGCCATACCACAGGGTGATGATTCCTCGGTAAGAGCAAGTGCTCGTTCCTCTGATTTCAGGCCTCACTGCAGGGTGATGATTCCTTTGTAAGAGTGAGCACCCATTTCTCTGTTTTAGGCCACACCACAGGGTGACGATTTCTCTGTAAGAGCAAGTGCTCGTTCCTATGTTTCCGGCCTCACTGCAGGGTGGAGATTCCTCAGTAAGAGTGAGAGCTCATTCCTCTGATTCAGGTCTCAGTGCAGGGTGGAGAACCCTCTCTAACAGCGAGTGCTCTTTCCTCTGATTTCAGGCCTCAGTGCTCTGCAGCCTTTACATTCTTCTACTGCTAGGATCTAATGCGCAGCTTTACATCGGTCCCCATTTCACTATGGATATCCCTGTTCCTCAACTCACATCTTGGCCCATGCAAGCCAGAGCCCAATCCTCATGGGTCCCCCCCAAAACGACACGCCTCGCAAACACCCCTCACATCACCCGACACATGCAGCAAGGCTGACCTCCTTCCAGCCACACATCTGGAGGCTGAATCGTGTAGTGGGTAAACATTGACACAGTGAGGTGCTTTTATTTGCATTGGAGACTGGGACATGGGACCAGCTATGGAGTGAGACATGAGAGCTGACTGCTTGACTCCCTACAGTGTTAAACCCAAAACATGGTACTTTGCTGGTCGCAAGTTTAACCAAGCAGTCTTTCAATTAAAAGAGCATACCCTAACCATTAGGCCACCACTGCCACTGGTTGGGCTAATGTAGTCTGGGCTAAAGATAAATGAACAAAGACAACGTCCAATTAAACTCAGCTACCTTAAGACATGCAGTGGTCCGTGGGAAAGGGGAACACATTTAACTACAGGAAACAAGGGGAACAGGATGATCAGTAAAACTGGTTGGTCAAATGGGGAAATGAGGTAAATGGGGCAGGGCATTTGACTGATGCCTGGTGGCTTATGGGGTAGCATTATAGACTTGCACCTACAAAGATAGGAGATTCAAATATCCAATCATCATCCAGTGTTTTTCTGTGGATTCTGGGTACCTAGGTGAAATACCCACAGGGTGTAAGAGTGTGCACTGTGATGAAACGAGCTCCCATCCCAGGTGTCCCCTGCACCTCCTGGGGGAGGCTACAGACTCCCTGCCACTCTGTATAAATAGGCTGCTATGGAGGACAGATGGTCTCCTGACTGTTCAAGTTAAACAGGTGCAACAAATATTTTTTAAGCAAGGTAAATAATATTTCTAGAAGAAATACAAGCATAGTGGTTATACGTTTGGTCCTGTCTCATTACCACCTGACTTATACTGCTGGTTTGTTTGTGGATGCCATCCCAACAACTAAATTCAAATTCCACCTAAATCATGAACATGTGATGAACACCGATCCAGACGGAACCATTCTGACTTAATTAAAAGACAGGTGCTCAGACTGTGAAGTGATTTTAGAGAATTTGTCTGACAAATAAGATAAGTGGCTCCCTCTGCTGGCTATACTAAATAATTATCTATAGACCAGCACTACCTGCCATTTACTAGTACACCAAAGTATAGATTTGCAGGTTTAAAGAAATGGTACAACTTGCTTACATTACCACTGGTAAGCATGTGACATATAACAACACACTACATCCCTAACTAGGGGTGACTAGCCTAGCTTTCCCATTGGGTGTTCATCGCTGAGGCAAAAAATAAGCACAGGTTTAACAAAAAACAGCAAACGAAGGAAGGGGAGCGGTAAAGAGAAGAGAGAAGGGGGCACAGGGGAGAATACTGAGAGCAAAGTTAAGAGGAGTGTACGGAGCTGGAGGAGTGAGCCCTGAAGAGGAGGATCACCACAATTTCAAGTTTGGCAGTCGCTCTGTTCGTGCTGCTCCTCAATGTGGCAGCTAATGGACAATGGTCATTTGGGATATTTCACCATGGAAGGAACCTTATCTACATGAATCTCCCATCTAACCTATTTATTTATAGCATTGCTATGCTATGAACTATGCTATGCTATTAACTAGTCTTAAATACAGCACTAATGCAGCCACAAGATGTCAGCAGTGAAGCACTGATATGGACCATAGACACAATGCTGCACCGTTTTTGGCGACCAGAAGAGTTTATATGTTCTTACAAACAGTTTGTCATCAGTATAATCACAGACTACGGCATAAATCTAGGGATTAAAATTCCTGTAAACAGTTATCAGTCATATACGTATAT